>OY740766.1:109436004-110036004 GCA_963513935.1 Aphrophora alni | reverse complement strand
CAGATAATAAAGCCTTTTACCAATGCGTCCACACGCACATATAGCGACATAAATAGTCGAGGCTCAACATTAGCCTATTCCTTAAATATAATCTATTAATATATTTAATTACATATTATTCCTTACGTTGAATACCGGTTACGGATCAAGAGAATGTATGTAGTTTACATCTGCGTTATTTGCAGTGAAAAACAACCGTGAAAAATCAAATTTGTAATCAAATTAAGGGCGCAAAACATTGCACACACCCATCTACAAAACTAAATATTAATACAACAAAACTATTCATTGCCGAAAATGTCGATTGTTAGTTGTCCGTCACCGTTTCCTAAATGAGGAGAAACCTTTCGATCATCATCTCCTTATTAAATAAAGGAAGAAAAGAGGTGAAGTCTCTAACACAAGATTAGATTTATCTAGGCTCTCTTGGGATTGCAAACCTAAAGTGAGCCCCTGAGGGAAAACTCCGTTTTAGATTTATACAGTATAACATTTATGATGTTATACTATTAAATTAATATTTAAATTATGCTTTCTTTTCGATTATTTATTAGCCACACGTTGTGCGACCAAATATAACATAAGCGGAAGCTTTTCTATTTTTATTTACTTTACTCTACTAAACAATTTATATTTAATACTCATTAACAACAACGTTTACCTGGACAAAATCTTTAGTTTAATTTAGCATGAATAAAAAAACAACAAACAATGAAACATGTACATTAAATTATTCAATTCTTACTCAACTAAATCATTCATTCCTCACTCATTCCTTATTTTAATTTATTTATAACAGACAATTAAAATACAAAATTACTTTATTTTTACATTAATTATTACTTGAATATACAAATTATTAGTTCCCTTTAAGAATTTATTATATTTCTTTACAAATTTATTTTTTTTTACTTTACATTAAAATGATTATCTTTTTATATAGGCTAGCTCAGTTTTAAATTTATTTAACAAACACAATCTCTTATCTCGGGTCAATAGGTCTTTTAATGGCTCAATTGAAAGTGAAATAAATTTATGATGAATTTAATAATTAACAAAATTTTTGGTACTTATCAAATGCTGGTCCTTTTGATCGGTCGATTTGCACTTTTTCACTACACATAAAACTTTAATTGACTCTTTTATTTTAAAAGACACCACACTGCTCAAAACACTTTATTCCTTGATTATAACGCTTTCTCTCGCTCTCTGGGTTGTTCCAATTTCCAGCTCCTTTCTGCGATGACGGTAATCCCTTGGCTCTGGTCAATCGAACTCCTTTTCTCGATCTGATTTTTTAAAGAAAACTCCACAAGACTCCTAATCTGCAATTCCTATTGTTACTTATTTCTTCCTTTCCTTTTTTTACTCTACTTTAAATTAAACTTTTTAATTAACAAAGAGACTTCTTGTCTCTTTCTTTACTGTTGAACAAACTCTATGGAACACAGAGCAGACTATCTGTGTCCATAACCTTCCGTCTCGACTTCCCTTGTACGATTCCTTTTCTAAGACTTTATTTTAAGACTCCTTCTCTCGAACACGAGTTTCGCGCCCTGTTCGCTGATTCATTGATTTTCCCTAACTTTCTCAACATGTGTCCTTTTTCGCTTCCTAGTGGTTGTTTTTAAATCTTTCCGTTGTTTTTTTAAGCGTGAGATCGTCTTCGATTGGTCGACCTACTTTCTCCTTTCCGTTTTTTGTGTTTTTTGAAGCACCGTTAGACTTTCTACTTGTGTACCGTTAGGACGCTGGCTTTCCCTTCGATTTCTCTTTTTAGTAAAAAAAAACTCTGCGCTCCCCTAAGATTCCGTTACTATAGCCCATGTGTTTTCTTCAAGGTTGTAGAAATCCTGGTTCTATTGTAATTTAACACGTACATTTTTTAACTACATGCGACAGCTGTCGTCTCCCTTCATTTATTTAATATTGTTCCATTTTTTCACATTTATTATTTTATAAGTTATTTTAATTATTTTATTATTAGATGTCATGATTTCGTTTGTTTATCTAGGTGAGATTATGGATATCGTTACAACAGATTATTTTAAACAAAATCATTTGCAATTTTACACGCTGGTTTGGGTAGTTAAGTTTCTTATGTGACGAAAAATGGAACGAAATTAGGAGAGCCGATTTTTTTTTTAAATGGGCTGATTTTTGTGTGTTTACTTTTAACTCAGGTACCGGTATTATTGGAGAGATAACGATGAATACTTTTTGTTTGGGTGCTTGAAACTAGACTTTAGTAAGGTTTTATTTAGTTTTAAATAGTGATTTTGTGTTTTTATTCTTATTTAACAACCCCTAAATTTTGAGTTTTCGATGAAAACTGAATACAAAACTGGGGGGGGGATGTTTTGAGATAAAGTATGCCAAACATACGAAATAAATCGGTCCATTCGTTTGGGCTGTACATCACTGCACACGAGACGGACATCATTCCAAAACTTTTTGTTTTTAACTTAATGTTTCAATTAAGTTCAAAACTTAATTTTCAATGCAAAACTCTTTTAATTTTTCCTTTTTTAAGCAACTATAGGCCTACAAAAAATGTATACCCTTCAAAAATCCTGAAAATTATTTTGGGGTGTCTGCTTAAAAAAACAAAAAAACAATGACAAAACACAAACAATTTTACCAAACCCCAAAAGTTTACCGATAATATATAGGGAGTAGTTTGTAGATGGATTTAGGATGGAATAGTATATGTCTATGTTATTGCACATAAAAGTTTGCCGTACCGTACAGTGTCGCAAGGTGCCTTGCAATATTATATCGTGAACTAAAACGAGGTTATGTCCGACATTTTATTTACAAGAAAACCCATAAATGCAAACGGAGGAAAAGAATACATTTGTACAATTAAAAGGCACCATACAACATAGTAATACATCTTCCTTATTTATTCATTAAATAGTAAACAATTATTTGAGATTTTGGAATTTTGTTTTTTTCTTGGAACCCCCTATCCCATTCCACAGTATTCCAACACACATATTTTAATAGAAGGGGTAATTTATCTACTTTTCAATATTTGATTGTGAAACATCGGAATAATCAAAATAGAATGTATTTTATATTGAATATATTTAAAATTTTCAGCCCAATGATTGTAATATTTCTTTTGAACGCCAAATAACAAATTCTAAATTCATCACATGTATAGAAAAATGAGAAACTGATTTATTAAATGTTTTTCTCCAATTTACGCGTGTCTACAAACAGACGTGTAAGCTACTACAAATTATACGTCGTCTCCAAAAAGGAGTTGATTATACAAGACTATACTATCGCGGAATAAGGTTTCTGTTAGAATTCGGAACATGCCGTAGTTAATTGTAGCCTATATTCAAATTAATATGTTTTGCAGCCTACTTTTTTTAAATCCTCACAACGGTTCAATTTGATAAATAATTTTATATTGTACGTAAAATTTTTGTTCACATTTCCCTGGAAAGAAGAATAATAAGCATATACTCGATACTGTTTGTACTGATTTTAACAAATTAATATTTTATCTATCAAATTTTTCAGAAATTTCAGCTGAAATAAGTATAAACCCAAAATAATTATAGAATTAATGTTATTAAAAACTAAACTATGTGGAGCTACATATAATTTTCGTATTAGAAGTAAAAATTTCCAACCTAGATTTTATTTAAACCTTGACATCCTGATTTCTCATCGGGTGTTTAATTTTGTTTGGTTAGAATTGTGGTCAAGTCGATTTTTTCATTTTTGTTTGGAGTGGAATTCCCTTGGCACAGGATTCGAATCGAAATTTAACAAATGCTGTAACTCCAATACTATTTAAACGATCATCAAATACATATTTGTTCAACACAACAATGTGTAGGTAGTTCATTTTTAATTTCGACCCATGCCAAAAGTTGTTATTGTTGACCAAATAAATCACAGGTCCATAAGAAATTAGAAATCAGCTGTCTGTTTCTTCAAAGTTTAAACAATTTTAACTCTCGTTACCATAACAACCAATTTTACAAATTTAATAACGACCCATTCATTAGAATAATCATACAATAAGTTTTATAATTATGTTGACCAACAAAATATTATTTCTATTGTGTCACATACAATATGGCTTATTGGTGTGTTTGTTTAAAACTATCGCAAACACTTTCACACACAAACTCTCACATGGAAAAATATTTTCACAAAAATAAGTATGCAGTTTACCAAGTTCTTAATGAAGATGGTAAAAGGTGCGATGTATGACATTTGTTTTGCTCCAGTCTGTCAATCGATGACGACCTGGAGTTCAGTTGATGGATGTGATTAAATAATAAATTATGGGTACAGCCTGTGACGTGCATTGCGTATAGAATATCGGACAAGATTTTAATAAATTACAAAGCGTAACTGAAGCACGAAGTTCTGTGACCTTGAGATTAACAATCGTCCATTGTTGTATTGTTATGTCACGTTATTGCCATTGGTGGAAGAGAGAGTGCGTGATGATCGATAGTGCTTATATTAGCGTCAAGTTGAGTCGGCAGATTTATTAATATCAACAACTTTCTGGGATAAAAACTACAATTTATCATTTACCTCTTATTTGATATGCAGGCATATCCTACTTCGCTCGCGTGCATAAATTATCAGATGTATATAGAAACATGTATTATTAAGGCAAACAGAGGGTTTCCAAAAAATAAGTCAAATGAACTTTTATATCTATCGTCTCTTATTTATTTGTGTTTTGTCTGATTTCGATTTGAAAGGAAAATGGTAGGGCGTATATCATGAAATCTCTTCTAGTCGTAGACGAATATTGTTTATTTGATTTTGTAGACAATTAAATTCTGATTTTATTGATAAGATGTATTGCTTAATATTTAATTTTACTCACTATTGGGAACAATATATAAATAATTAAAATTACTATTAAAACAGCAGTTGCCATTTTGAAACTGTTCAGAGAAACATTTTCCCAGTCCTTTCTGGGCAATGGATTATAATAATATTATTAACCATTATCATAACTCCATTATATTTTCGTTTAAAGAAAGAAATACGAAGAAATTATATTTTTAGTTTTTTGTCGATTAGCTCGGTTATTCTTTGACATACAATTAAATTTGAAAATATTTCTTTTCTTAAATAGGGGAAACGTATTTCTTTCTTTATTACGTATATTTAAAAAAAAACCAGATATCTAATCACTTACATCTATCTAACGTGATTATTTTTGTCTCTAAAACTATCAACACAAGTTCTCCTTATATTGTTGGTTTGATATATTCCAAATTACTCAGTAATATCAAAACTCCCTACTCGTGAACGGTTGACATATATAACAAAATTGTGACAAATTGGCTTTTTGAAATTGTGAGATAGTATTACATATTTTCTTACTCCAACTTATATATAATCAATATATTAGGATTTGGATTCGCACGCGTGTCTATATGGTGAATGAAAGGTTATATAAAGTAATTGTAGATAATCATCATCTATGTAACTCCAACTATTATGTTGTTACCAGCAGGAAATACGGGGTTCTCTATTATGTTCTTAGCAGATAAATCACTATAATTGGATATGATTGTTGTTAATTTTAGCGAGTTTTCTAATAAAAGGTCTTTACATTTTCTCTTAGTCCTATTTATATTATATTGGCTTAGAATCTTTTATCGTTAGGTTGTATTGATCAAATGCGTATGCAGAACGAAACCTTATTTCATACAAGGGGGCTTTAAATGACTATTTGGAAACTACGAGGCTTGCTCAGCAACCGAAAATAGGTTTTGTTCAAAGACGAATAGTAACGCTGTTGGTAAGAAGGCCTTGCCTATCAACGATATTTATGCAAGGCAATTGGAGGCTCGCCTAGTACCGATCCAGCAACACGAAAGTTATTTATATTTAAATATCAACTGTAACCAAAATGTTTAGTAAAGTCCCTCCAGAAACATATCAACTAAAGGCGAATAAATAGAAATGATCTCCTTCCAGATACGCTAGAGCCGATTCAAGAACAAGAAAGTAATTTTTGTTCAAAGACTAATATCTACGCTCATACGCAGAAATGACCCATTCATTACGAAACTTACTTCAAAGATTAAATCTTCAGAATGAGGAGCTGTTGCTAAGTTTGTTTATTACAGTTTTAAATAAATAGTAATACCAATGACTACTTAAATAAAATAGTATTTATGTAGTCATTGGTAATACTAACAAATTAAGTATAGATAGGCTATATTACATCTGATAAGTGAGAGATTATAACAGCGCCTCTGTAAATTTCACAACACTCCAGAAAATCGTTGCGATATGAGATTCCTCTGACCTTTTGCACACGCTAGCCTTCGTTCTGGATGAATTATACCTTTCAAATCTAAGTCATTGTGTTTTTGGTAGTCTTTACGTAAAATCATGCCCAGAATTTACATTTAAAATTAGCTAATTAAAGTTAGTTTCATTTAAATTTAAATGTTCTAAAACTAAAATTGAAACTAGTAACCTAAGAAAGAAACACAGGGATGGGATAATGATATAGTTTGTAAAACGAACGAAGATGGCTGCTACCTGGCAAAATCGGCTCTCATCCACGCACACTCACAGACGTCCTGCCCAGTCTAGTGGACTTGCCCACTGTGATATCTACGAATATGAATTTTCATAAAATTTTATTGAAAAAGACTCAAAACAATCCATTGTTAAAACATAAAGAGGAAATAAGTGACTAAAAGAAAAGTAGAATAGTAAAAACGATTTGTGAAATATATTTGTCATGCGATTGAACCGTATATTTGTAATCGTATCCTAATTTGTAACAGTTTTGAGTAATCGTATCCAAGTCACAGATTTTAACATAAGTTATTTAATACTTACTCCGTCTTGTGACATTTTGTAACATATGTTACGTGTTTCAGAACGTATATTCCATCTTCAGACTCACATTCAAATGCGGGACAGGTCATGCATTTGAGTGTTATTGGTTTGTTGTATGTGATGTGTACGTTTTTTAGTGTTTTAATGTTTTACTGAAGATGGAACATAGGTTCTGAAACGCGTAACATATGTTACAAACTAAGTTACAAGATGGAGTATGTATTAAATAACTTAGATAAGACTATTAGTTCAGTTTCTAACATAGGCCTAGGCTAATAGGTTATGTTAGTCCTTTTGGTGTTTATTGTTCTCTATTTTTATCACTTCTAACTAGAGTTGATCCATACTCTAGTATTATTTTGTATACACAAATAAAGATAAATATCCGAAAAAAAGAGAAATGAAAAACCTCCATTTATAGTGATTATGGGATGATAATCCCGTGGGTCCTAGCTGGATCTACTTTTTCGTGTAGTTTTGGTTTAGATCTCTCTCTCTCTCTTTCATCTTTCCTACCAGGTCTCTTTTGACAAACTTTTGTTCTCTTCCAATCCTGATGCTATTGTATTAGAGGGCTAGGGGATTTATTTTGTTCTTTTCTTCTGTTTTGGCGATGATGATCTAGATGTTTTTCGCCTTTAAACAACAAAACAAAATCGAAATAAACACATGAAGGGCTTTCCCTCTTTCTTTAGTGGAAAGAGATTATAGGTCAAGAGTGGTTAAGTATTTATTGTGTATGGGTTACACCTATAAAATGTCTCTATGACACACTCTTTCTATGTCTAATATCTCTCTGTTTGATAGTACAGCTGATTGTTGAATTACAAGAGTGACAAAACAGTTGTTTTGACCTCCATGTCACTAAATTTGTGGAAATATCATTACACAGATGATGGTTATGAATCAGCTGATTTCAGCAAGCTTGTAAACAATAATTGTTTTTCTAAATATACAAGTTGTTAGTTAAATAAATTTAGGAGTATTTTAAAATCTATTTTAATGTTAAACCATGAAATTTGTGTTTAAAGGATAAGGGGGGGGGGAGGGACAATGTCTCCTATCAGGTATGAGATTACTCAATTTTCTTGATTGAAGGAGACTTCTATAATACTGTATTGGTTATATTTATTTTTATCCATAGTCTTAGTGTTATTAGCTAATTTTTAATAAAATTGTAACTATTGCTACTTTCCGAAACGCTAACATTCCGGACCATGAAATGTTCACCTATCCTACTCGAGAATAATTGGGAACAATTTTTGACTCACATTAAACACACTAACAATTTTGGTCTGATTTTTCTCAAATTTGGTTTGTAGGCTCATGTTTATGAACTCTTTAACAATAAAAATTTGTGTGTAAAATTTAAAATTGAGTTTGATTTTCAAATTTTACAAAATGGTTTTTGATTATAATTTTTTATTTGTATGACCCACAACACTCTACAGTATTTGATATAACGAGTTATTCTAAAAATATAAAATCTTTAAAAACATAACCTCAAATTAGAAAAAATAGCAATAACATCTTTAGTAGGCAGAATTTAGTCAAAATTACTGTTAGCTTTTTTTACTATTGGTGAATATGATTTAAAAAATGGTCATACATTTTTTAAATGAAACCAGTTTATACAGTTTACAAAAAATGTTTTTATCTACACCTGCATGATCCTAAAATAGTTAATTTTCTACATACTGTATTTATGTCGTGGTCAGCAAAGGAGCAGATTTAAAGAAAAATACTAAAAGAAATTCCCATCCTATAGGCTAATGTCAAGGTACGAGCTAAATGTCGAATATTTTGTATTGAAAGAAAATGGTTTCTTTTTAAATGATTTTACTAGCAAACCTAGCACCATCATATTATACACAGTGATTCCTACATGGTGAACTCTTGATAAAGGAGTAAGGTTGATAAAGGAGTAATTTTAAACTCACAAAAAGTGTCAAATGAAAAATTTAAATATAACCTCTTAATCAACTATGCAGATAACAGAGGGTTAGAAGTCAACTTTACTTTTGAACACAAGGGAAGAGATCACTGATTATTTATGTGTCCTTATACCACTTGGCGGATAGGCTTGGGTTTAAATATTTTATGTCGAATTTTCACATGTTTTCATGTTTGGAGACCGAATTTGACTAATTTATGTTTTTTGTGCCTGCCATCTTCAATGAATGCTTTGATTTGAAAAAAAAAAAAATTGTCACCACAATATGGAAATATAATCATGATTGGAATATCAAGGAAAATAACCAAAATATTTATTACCATTGATTATTTATAGGAGAGTTGTGGGTGAACAAATCATTCCTAAAACATAATATTAAAATATGGAAAAGTTAACTTGCTATGCAGTTGGTATACTAACCTGATACAGGGTGAATTTCCTTTTACATTATTTGTGGGTCTTTTATGACCTTGAGTTAGGTATGAATATGTTTCCTGAGGTTAGCTAGGATGGCAGTTGCCCTTGATAGGCTCTAGGTGATAGAACTATATAGGCAAGAAGTTGAGAGACTGTATGTTTCTCATTTCATAGTGATATAGTGACCATGAGTTGAAATTTAAAAAAAAAACACTTAACTGTAAGTTCAGTCCTCGCCATGTATACAGAATCTTGACTATCCTAATACCAATTCTAGTTACCTCTAACTGTTAGAATAGAAAAATGTTAACTTAGAGCAAGTGAGTTAACCAAAAAGCCAGTATTTCATTAAAATGAGAAAAACTGTGTTCTAAATTTGCCCTTGTTTAGTAGTGAAGCATGTGAATTTGGTCTCATTAGCTTTATAATACTAGACTTGTCATGTCCTATCCTATGTAATATTTGCTTTTAAAAAGTTTACTTTACGTATAGAAGTATACTTTGCCTTCTCTACTGAAGTATACTTATGACAGCTAACCCATATGCTTTTATGTATTAAACGACAAACGATATTTTATGTATTATTTGAAAAGAAATAAAACCATATAAGCATTTAGTTCTGATTTAGTTTCATTCTTTTTAGTAACGGTGATATCACTAGTTTTTATTTTCTTGTTGCTCCGATAATTATGGTCTTATTATTTTTTTTTTGCCACATCATTTCAAAATATAACTTAAATTCAACCAAATACCTTTTATTACAGTGCATCACCTTTTTGTATTGTCTAAAAATAAAAGATAAAATTTGTTTATTTTTATGTAAACCACTTGGAATGTTTGAATTAAGATTTCCTTATTTTTTTATCCTTCCATTACTATTTGGTACTTATAATTCTTTCTTTATATTTGCATCTTCCTTTTGATGTCACTGAACTACATATCTATTATTTTCCTACATTTGTGATGACTGTGTTTTATCTGTTGGCTCTCAACTGATTTCAGAAATTCTAGCATAGTTAGTAATGCTATTGATTTTGCTGAGGCTTAAACTGTGGCTAGTGATAATCTTTACAAGACGCTTAGTAAATAATACAATGTAAGCTGTAATGGAAATTATTCAAAATAAAATAACAGCCCACTACACAATTATATAATTTTGTTGCATTTTGTCATGTAATGATGGTTATTTCATTATGTACCTAACTATATTGTTAATGAAGAACAATAGGAACCATACATAGCCCGAAGTTTTACTTTGGTTTGGTCCTGAATGCCATGTATAGTACTTGATACCTTTTGTGTTTTTTCACAGCTGGGTGACCAAGAATAATTATGAATATAGTGAATTCTTTGGACTTGTATCAATAAGTAGAGATGTTTCATACTTGTATTTGTTGTCTTTAACTATTTTTGTAAATATCTATAAATGGTTAGTTTGATATTGTAGTTTTTTGTAATTTTTACCACAAGGAAAAATATATTATGGTATGACATGAAACTCCTAATGCATTATTTAGTGTAAAGAATAGGGAAAGTCTGATAAAAAGTGGTTAATAAAAATAAAATAGATAGAACCCTTTTATTAGGAATATAAATCTTTAAAAAAATATTTTCACAATTATTAATTATATTTATACATTTGGTAGAGCATTTTTGGGCGATTTATTAGTTAAGTCAGCCCCAGGTTAGCTATTGATGACTTGACATAACAATAGTAAGGTATCACAGAGGGCAAATATAGTACAGTAAAATAGCATTAAATTTCTCTCAAAAAGGAAAAATAGTATCAAAAAAACTATAGAAGGTTGCTTTATTACAATACTTCTTTTTTAAGAAATTGATTAATTTAGAGTTCTCTGAAGAGTTGGTTTTTAAAGAGAGAGGGTGAAAGGTTTGAGAAATTGGTTTCTAGCGATTATCTATCAAGTATGAATTATTTGAAAAAGTGTACTAACTACTTTTAAAGATCATAATTCCCCATAATTTCAGTTTTTACTCATTTTGATGCAATTAAAACTGACAAAGTTTTAGCCTTTTAATGGTTGCGCTGAAACTACCTCCATGTCACACATACAATTTTGGCGAGATTTAATTGTTAATAACTTGAGAACCATATGTCGTATTAAAAATTCAAGAAGTACATATTTTACAAAATTTAATTGCCTTTAGTGCTTACTTTTTGCTCTATTATGAAAATTGACCTAGTTATGATTGAAACAAAAATGGGGGAGGGTGCATACAATCAAAACTTATAAATTGATCATTTCATTAATAAATAATATTATTTGGCACATATAACAATTGACAATAATTTTTCATTTATACAACCAATTTTATATATGTTAATGTTATTTTGTATTTGATAAAAGTAAATATATTTTTAAAAAAACTATATCCCCCCTTGCAATAATCGATATTATAATATAATTACATATTTTTAAATAATTATCTGCATTAAAAATTAAAATTTTTTCACAATGTTGCAGTGTGCTTATTTATCTCTAAAATTTTATAAAAATGTTCTTATACAATTAGAACTTTGTCAGTGATACTTTGTATATTTATAGAAATAAGAATATTAATAAATCGGAACGTTTTATAAATAATTGTAATTTGTCAACTTAAAAATTTTATATTTAAATTAAAAGATTAATCTAGGGTTTTATGTGTTGCAGGTGTGGGGAGATGGCAGGTGTTGCCCAAAATGTACAGGTTGTAAGTAGTGACAAAAGTGCAGTGTTTGAACCAGATCTTACATTTAACATTAATTCCTCTGAAAGCACGAGCTTACAAGAGCTCATTGATTCAGAGTTGGCTTTGAGAATCTCTAATAGTGACCCTCAAGAACCTGAAACTGAACTAATAGAGACAATAAACTCATCACAAAACAATTTTGTAGAAACCATTCCAGTTAGAACAGTTCATCCGATTACTTTTGAACTAGAACCTGATATTAATGAACAGTTTATTTATTCCGAAAAAGAACATACATCTTTTCAGTTAGTTAAAAATAATGTAAATTTAAGCACATCAGAAGCAATAGTAACTGATTTTGAAACTTCATCAACAGATGATTTAAATTTGTATGAAAATCTCATTGACATTGAACCAAACACATATATTTCAGAATCAAATCCTGTTACTGATGTTGTCTTACAAGATAATGATTCAACTGAAATATTTAATACCAAAGAAGTAGAAATCCCCATAACAGATTTAGATAAAACAGATGAAGTCCCACCAGTATCCACTGTAAATACACAATTAATTGAGATTACAAATGTTAATGACAGCCAGCCACACAGTGTTGATGTCATTGAAACTGACCAAGAACCTTCTGAAAATATTATTGTAACTAACTGTGATTTATCTGAGCAAAACAACAAAATTTCCAATGTAGTAGATGTTGTAATAGAAAGTATAAACAGTGATAATGATGTAAATAACAGCATGAGTGAAATTAACTGCTGCAGTGTTGATTTAATTAACAATGTAGACCCTTTGATTATGTATCCTGATGAACCTGATTCCTCTTCCTCTCCTGTTCATTCTGATAGTCCAACTTCTCCAATTTATTCTGACGGCATTAGTCCATCTTCACCTGTTCAAGTTGAAGTGTGCAGCCCATCTTCTCCATTTCAAATTGTTGATCTTAGTCCTTCTGCTCAACCTGACGTTATTATCCAAGTGAATGGTGCTGCGCCTGTCTTTGAAGAAGATGGGTTTGATACTTGGATGACAGTAGAGGATGCCATGAAAGATCCAGATGATTTGAGTCCTGATCATAATATTGCTCAACAAACTGAAATCTTTGATGTTTTCGAGACCATTGATGATGGTCACTATGAAGATGTTATAGAGCGCTCTAGATTAACATCTGAAAATTCTTTAGATGCAGAATTGGTAAAGCAGGTAGACGATGCCACTATTGAAGAGCAGAAGAATGTTGACCAACATGATGGAGATGCTACCTGTATCCCTGTTGTGCATGATCAATTTTCCACTGTTTCTCTGTCTGACCATTCATTGTCTGATGTAAGTAGTGCAATTAACTTAATCTAGCCTTTAGTTCTGTAGTTAATGTTACATTATTGTAACATCCTCTTTTTAGTGGAGTGAAAATAATATTTGTTGTGTTGTTATTATTAATTTATATCATCTCAACTATAATCTCTGCTGTTATAAGAATTCATAATTAATGAGTTTTTAACTTTTTTTAAATTAAAAACATTCCTGTTGTTTTAATCTAAAAAATTATTGTATTATGTATTTTAGTACCTACACAAACCTTTTGGAAGTATGCAAAATGAAATAATGGAGTACAAACTCATAAATATGTATTTAGTTTGCATACAATCTTCTGCTAATCCTAGAAATTTCTTATTATTTACATTTGTTGACACGTTTCGGCGGTATAACTATTTTTTTGATAAATAAGTTTTCGTAATGTCAATTTTTAATATAAACCATATTAGAAATTTAACTAAGATTTAAAACAAATGTAGTTTAAGTTTTTTCTTTATTATAAATTCTTGCCAGCCGATATAATCTGAGAAATATCTCCTTTCATTTTAAAAATATGTTCAATATCTTGATGAAGACTCGTAGGTTAAAATTACATTAAGAAAACAGGCAAACTGTAAAGTTGTAAGATCTTGAAACATGTTGATGATGTAAAAAAAAAAAAAATAATTATTATTTAAAATTATATATAGTACAGAATTGCATTAAAAAAAAGTAAAAGAAAAAAAGACTTTGATTTTCTGTATATTAGCTTCAACTCATCAATTTGCGAAATGTGCTATAAAAACAAGGCCTCATTTTTGCGATGCAACCAATAAAAATACAGTATCTTTTGTTTGGTATCTTAAGAGAAAAATATAATCAACATAGTTATGTAGTAATTTTGAGAAAATCAAATTTTATGGGTTGACTTTTAAAATTTTAAATCACAGTTCTCATGTTTGTAGATCTGCAAAACTGAGATTTATAAATTGTATTCAGTTTCTATCCCTTCACTTATATCTAAATTAATAATTCAAGCAAATAATTTTCATTTGGATCATTATTTATACTTAACCCCAGACGTATCATCTCAAAAACTATTGCATTTTTCTTCCACCAAAATAAAAGTTGTGAAAATAGCAATGAAAAATCACATTTATTACATATATACATGCTGGTACCATATTTAATCTATTTCGAAGTTATTTATATAATGATTTAAAGTTCATATTATTAATATTGTTTATTTAAATATTTTCTGTGTCAATACAATATACTCGTATTTTGAGAGTATGAATTAACTGTTAACATGAAGTGACTACAATTATTCTGTAAGGAAAAAAGTGAAATTGAACTAGACCTATGTTAGCAACTAATATTAACAAAGTAGATGAGTGGCATAGCTCAGTTGAATCAGGTGTATACTTATTTCACTTCGGTTCGGACAAGTAAACCGTCAAAGACTATGCAGGTTCAAGCTTGGTTGATGGTGTTGAATTTTTCAATGTATAATGTATTCGTCTATATCTTAATAATTAGTCTAACGGGCATAAAGTGAAGATGTTCACTTTAGAACTCCCAGTTAGATTTCCTTAAATGCCAGGCAGTTTTTTTGTTTAAAACAAATTCTTACTTTGACAAAACACAGCTTCCACAGATATTCAATTACATTATATACAAAATATCCACAATGTTATACTGAATAAGAAAACATATAGGTTTACAAAATTAAATTAAATATTATGAATTATTACAAAATAGTACATAACCAGGAAATGTATCCATTAAGTACTGTCAGGACATTTTTTAACATTTTGAACGTCACTACTTTGATTCTGTGCATTTGCCATGCTAAATTTATAACATAAATAAATAGACTAAGCATAAAAAAAATAATAATACATAAAAACATTACTAGAAATTAGCAGCACAAAAACAATAAAAATCCATGTGTACCAACTCGCAAATTAACCCATTTAGATGATGATTGGCAGTGAAGGGTTAAGGAAGAGGGGTTACTAAATGTAAGGGTAGAAACCCATGACTAGATAACTAGGTGTGAGGAGGTTAACATTCTAAAACTATCTACAGGGTTATCACCAAATTTTGAAAAAAAGTATAGACTTCAATTTGCAATTTTTTTTTTATTAGAGGACTTATTTTCAAACGTTATTATTTCCAACCAATTAAGAGTTAGAATCAAAAATTACAATGTTATTTACATCTTTAAATTCAAAAATATCTGTGAAAATATATCAGTAGATGGGTGTTTTTTTGCAATTATTATTTATAAAATATTCATACATATCACAACTATAGCAAGTGCCAAAATAATATGGAATAGCTCCTTCTCTGGCTGTCAGTACAGTACCTCTTATAACTCAGTTTATCTTTCTACCATGGTGTTGCCAATTTGTCAGTTTAATGTCTTATGTTCCAGTTATAAAAAAAAATATGATTCATTTTAGAAAATTGTCTTTCTGATCTTTCTTGTCCCATGGAAAAATTCTGTAAAATTATCAAAAAATCCCCAAAACTTGCTTTTTAAGAAACTTCTAAAATTCTTATAAAACAGCACCGCAAAACAAAACTTGTTGTTCTAAAGTTCGTAGTTAAGATAAATGGATTATTATTTTTTTTCAGTTTGTTCAGAAATGTTTAATCTTAATCAGGCTTTACACTACTGGGAAATGTCAATGTGGCAGTGCTGCTCTCAATTTAATCTACACTAAAAATGAAGGTGCACGCTATGTACTTATGTATTTCTCATTAGCTGTAGATATTTCTGGTCAATAAAGACTTTGTCTAGCTTTTGACTTACAATTTACAATACCCAAATGAGACTCGTGGATAAGCTCTAACATTTCCTTTCTTAGGTCTAATAGAACAATAATGCGACCTAAAAACATAATTATATTTTCTTCAACATAAAGAGCTTCTTTGAGTTTCCAATCATTAACTTACATTTGTCTGGCTAACCATTTAACAACTACTATATTTTACATAAAGTCTTGTCCCTACTAGTATACATGGATAATTTTTCTTTTGATTATCTTTAATTAGAATATCCAATAATACTGATATTTAGACCATGAAATGGAATAGAATCGTCAAATTGATCATCACTTTTTTCAAGTAATCATGTTAACTTCATTATCAACCCACAACACTTCATCTCAGTTAATTCCCCTAATGATCTTGAGAGTTATGATAGGTTAGATATGAATTTATTTACAAATTTTGCTATTCCCAAACACCTTGGTACATCTTTTTAGATTCAGGTGTTTTTAATTCTAAATAGCTTTAACATGTGTATCATCATAAGAATTTCCATGTTCAGAAAACACATGACCCATAAATTTGACTTTTGGAACATTATACATTATATAGTTCTATAACTGCAGTTTCTCTTCAGAATCTATCGATACAAATAAATGATCAACATATGAATATACATTTTCTAACTTCAAAATTTCTAAAGACTTCAACTATATTTTTCTGGGGTAGATTTAAGACCCATTGCCACTCTTTTAAAATAGTAGTGACCAAAAAGTATATTAAATGCACATAATTTTTTGCTTTATATATATATTCTTTTTCACGTACCAGACAACACGTTTCATATTTTTCCAACAAATAGGTTCTTTACATTTACCAATAATATGCTCAGATTCAAGTTTAAATAAAGTTCCTTTCAATTTGTCCATAATAGCGAATGGACTCACACCTGATTGGTTGTATGACTAGTATCACATAATCAGAAAGTTTTATAGAAAAATTTCCCTACTCCTGTAAACATTTATCAAACTATTCTTATCTACTTATCTGTGGTATGAATTTTATCAACTCTCTTTCTTGACAATTCCTAACATGATACAAGTACTTAAACCTAACAAAGCTTTTACATCAGTTACAATAAAGGTTATGTTTTGTTTTTATTTATCCCCACAAAGTGGTCTGACGAACATGTTATGGTTATTTTACCTACAGGCGATTAAAACTTAATTTATCCATAAACAATAATATTTATTTTACTAGTTTTGCAATCTGTAACACTTAGGTCTAAAGTTGTTCGACACCTTAATGGTAAAATATTTCTTTATGCTCCTTTATCAATTTCAAATTTGACAAGTTTACTTTTAATTTTCAAACCACATATCTTTTACTATCACATTTAAAAAAATTTACACTTTGATTTCGAAAGGGGCGGTGGAGAATTCTTCTTCACTACAAACATATTCAAATTTAATGTGTTAATAGGTTAAAATTTAATCCACTAAATTTTATTTTTAAATACAAAATGAAAATATTACAAATAATTTTGAGTAATAAAAATTTAAGAATAAGCAATTTGATTTTATAATACGTATATAGAAATACGAATAATAAAAATTGAAATACAAAGTAATAATAATAATGATAATGATAAGACAATAACATTAGAAATTAAACTATTTCAAATAGTGTTACTTATCCTATCTTGATAAATACAGTATTGAGTGTACCTTCAAAAAAATAACACGAATGTCCAGTTTCTTATTTTTCATCATCATTTTCAGCTCACTAATCGTTATATCATTTTGTACACAGTTGATATAATAGGCAGGTGCTGCATGCTCTTTACAGATTAAGAATTTACAAATGGCACATCGTGTTCGTGAAGATCAATTTTTTCCTGTCACATAGGTAGCATCTGCCTTTAATGAAATCATCTGCTGGTGCAGATTGCCGTTGATACAGACAGAGAGTATACCCAGGCATCCCACCACCATGTTATAAATCTTGTTAGTAATTTTGATTAATGTTCTACTAACGAATTATAGGTTCTGCTACAGTAGCGTTACTGCTAAGCAGCGATGCCAAGTTGTGCGATAATTTCACATGCTGGAAGTAGGGACAGACAGATCGGTTTATTTCATGTTTACTTATATTAAACGCAATATCTCTTTGTCAGTTTATAGGTTTGTAAACTTATAACTCGAGAACTGCTGATACAAATTAAATATTTTCCCCTTTATTATGTAGGTATGACATCTGGTCATATTTTATTTAGACTTTGTTTGATTCAAATTAATTCATTAGTTCCAAAGTTATAGCAATATTTGGCGACACGGGTAATACAAAGAGTAGAATTTTTGACATATTTTACATAATTTCTTAAAATTTTCAGTGGATAAAATGATATATGATTTTCGTGGAACTGGCAAAATTTTAGAATTCTGTCTAGTGGTTCTTGAATTACAATAATTTTTTAACTGCTGAAAAATAGAAAATACAATTTTGCTGACACATTTTGGGATATATATATATATGGGTGATGTAGTTACTTATAAAGAAATTGTTGTTGTTGTTGTTGTTTTTTTTTTTTTTTTTTTTTTTTTTTTTTTTTTTTTTTTTTTTTAAATCAATAACTGTTATCTTACCACCAACATTAAAACTAAAGATATCAATGTCTTTATCATTAGAAGAGCAAACTATATAGTATTCGTAAATTTTTTATTAGTTTAAATGATATTGAGATATTCAAATGTTCGCCATTTTGAAAAGCTTTGTATAAAATTAAAATACTTTGAAGATGGTAAAAGACATTGTCAATGTATTTGTACAAAATGTGGTGTGTTATGTACATCCCTTCTGAGTTATAGATTCTTTTTTTAATACACAAATGGACAAATAGACGCAAACGAAGTGTTTACAGGCATATTTTCTTTGAAACTTTGTATTTATTTGGACCACCTTAATTGATCTCTCTCATATAAAAAATATAGTGTAGCATGGAAGCAAATTTTAAATAAAAATGAAACATTTTCTGTAAATTGTTCAGCATAATTTTATTTAGACCAAAAAAGAAATCCTGTTCCTCATTTGAAGTATTTTGTATCTTTAATGGTTTCAGAGTTCAACAGTGCCCCTTCTATAAGAATTTTGTATGAAATGGCTTTTCACTAATTTATACTTCTCCCATATATATGTAATGTAAGAAAAATTATATAAGTCAACAATTTTTAGTGTCATGAATATACGAGCTTAAAAGAGTTGGTTTGTGATGTCTGTCATTTGTCCTTTATGAGTGTCATGCAACCCAAAGATTTGATTGATTATTATGAAATTTGGTGTTTGGGCACATTTTGCCAATATCTTAATTGGTTTTACATTGCTTTTGATAACTCAAAATTTGAAGGTTGAATGAGTTTAATCAAATTTTACCAATCTAGCGTCTCTAAGCATTCAAACAACACTGATTGCTTTTTTCCGCTAAAAATATCAGTTCATGAGTTAATGGTAAAAAAACAAAAAGTGTGCCATAAAACTTTTATAAAAGATGTAAGTTTCAGCTTTATTGGTTTTATAATTTTTTTATGAAATGTGAATATTAATTACTTTAACTAATATGTCAAATCAAAAGTAAAGGAAATCACAGTTCTGGAATGATTTACAAAAAACGTAAACAAATCTTGACCATTGTAATTAAAGATTCTATTTGAATCAAATACAATTTACACTTAAGGCGAGTCTATGATATAAGCAAAGCAAATTTAGGCTGTATTTAAATACATAAATATCTGACATGATAACACATAACAGGACATCATTTTGATATTGTTTGACAAAATAAAGAAAGACCACTTTCAGCACATGCTATAGAACTACATTAAAGTTTTGAGCATTGCCATAAGACAATTTGATGATAAATAAAATAATCATGGTACTGATATATAAATACAACAGCTAATTGATGTAACAAATGCAGTATTAGCCCTAGCAGTTTCGGTTTACCCTGTAGATAGCTATAGTCAAGAGCTTTCCAACTCACTTCTCAGTATGGAACAGTAATCATGATAATATCACCTACACAGGGAACTAGTTCACCCAACTAGTTTCCCCACAAAACATGGCAAACACTGCCAACACACACACACACACACACACACACACACACACACACACACACACACACACACACACACACACACACACACACACACACACACACACACACACACACACACACACACACACACACACACACACACACACACACGCACACACACACACAAACACACACGCACACACACACACACACACACACACACACTAGCCCGCCACATCAGTTCCCCAGCCTAAAACGGCTTTGCTTCAGCCAACCCAACTTAGAAACCCCTGCATTGATTAGCTTGCTTCTGATTCGCCGAACAGCTTCGTGTTACATGACAAAGCTGTGAAAAAGTGTGAAAATAATACAATAGCGCTTCATCAACAACCTACGAACCAATCACAGCCCACCTCTTGCCTACCTCCAATTTTCAATAGTGGACAACAACGCCCTACCAAAACAGACATTCCATATGCCCCCCAACAGGGAAATTATTAGTGGACCCTAGCACCGGTGGACCATCGCAGCACTCCTGCTTCCTGAAAAGGAAATTATTAGAGCTCCATGTCTGGTGGTAGTAGTCTGTGTCCCCTCAATGCCCAGGAGGACCAACAAGGAAAGGCGAGTTACCCACCATGAGGCCAGGCGCAGAAGTAGACAGCAGGATAGACCGATGCCTGGCAAATCTATCCCTTCAACCACTGCCAATCCACTGCATAAAAGGATCTCCAGGGAGATACCATACTCCACACTGAAGCCTACTCCAACACAGTCTCCGGTGACCCTAGAGCTCCACTATATGTGGTACTATAGGTAACCTGTGATACATCAGGCCGAGGGCTCATTTCAGAGCCACCAAGTGTGCCGATCTTATATCACCATTCCTCATCAGAAGCCTTACCGACTCTCCCGGGTCAATCCGTTCACTACTACCTCAATATACCACTCTCCTTATGGCTAAAAGCAACGGCCTTCAGTGCCAACCATCCCGACACTGACACTTGAGCTATTTCAACCACAAGTTGACTACAAAACATCTAACCTGACACGAGAGCAACTTCTGTATTAATTAATGTTAATACAACTAACATAGAGGGTAACCTGCTGCCAACACAAGCAGGTGTATTTAACAAATACAGTATTAGACCTGGCAGTTAGGAATTAAAGATTCTTTTCTTGACAGACTGTGGATAGTTTAATAGTTTAGGTACCGATCATTCAGTGTGTCTTTTTTCTATAAACCGGAATATGAAGAACATCTATAACATTCATTTAATTAGTAAGATAAAAAATGAGTAGTCTCGAGGGACACTAACTGAATCTACAGCTTTTTATATTGGGTTAAATCCCTCTCTTTCATCTTTCCTATCTGGTCTCTCTTGTCAAACTCTTGTTCTCTTCTGACCCTGAAACTATTAGAGTTTTCGAGGGCTAGGTGAGTCTTTATTTTATGTTCTTTTGCCCTTTTTTTATAAGGCAAATGGTCAAGTGGTTTTTGCCTTTAAACAACAACGACAACAAATATCCAGATGCTATTAAATGGTTCATTTATAAAACGAGCTTTCATAAATTATAGGGATATAATTTATTTTGTATCTTTCACAATTTTGTTGAAAGCTCTGCTTTGCACTCTTTTACAAACTTTTTGTCAAATTTATAATAATGAAACTTCCTTTCAAACAATATCTATAAGAGGAGGTTGCTACAAACAAAGCATAAAAGAATTTACTAAATAAGAAAGGAGAAACTTTAATTTGGTGTTTCTTGAATTACTTCACTTTTATTTAACTCGTGTGTGCCTAATAAATTTTTAGTCTTAAACATGTATCAATATTTAGTGCTATTTATATAATTTAAACATTTGAAGATAAACATTGGTTAGGTTTAACATAGAACTGATAGATTAGGTTAGGATGAGTTGAAGAAATAGCTCTCGCCAAAACTGTATACACTAACACTTTGGCAAAGTATCAATGGAATGAAGCCAATAAATGAGTAACCCACCTCAAACTAAACAAAATATTCCATTTTATAACTTATTGATTTGCCTTTATTTGGGATTATATATTTAGATGAAAATAACTTTTATAATTAAATAAAGCAAACCTACATTTGTCACAAACATATATATGAATTTACCTTAAGCTTTTGCTTTAAATATATACATTTATATATAAGATGTTATTTTTTTTTTTGGTATGACATTAACTATTTGACTGAGGGCTATCAAAATTGTTTTGAATCATATTTTTACATAATTACTCGAAATTTAAGCTAAAATTGTATAATTTTTTAGTTGATGAAATTGTATAAAGGCTGTTTTATTTTTAAGGGAGTAAAATGTTAATATATATAATGTTAATATATATATATATATATATATATATATATATATATATATATATATATATATATATATATAGGGTCATTTCAAGAAGCAGTTATATTTCTTGGCTTATCTAGTATTTTCTATACTCCAAAGTTTATTAATGGAACATAACTACTGTTGAGGTTTATATATATATATTTAATTTTGCCATTATGACAGATTAATAGAAAATACTAGATAAGTTAAGCCAAGAAATATAACTGCTTCTTGAAATGACCCTAAACAAAGTGTCATTCATCCAGTGTACAATATATATTCAGATATATAAATATAATTTTTAAATTGGTATTTTACGCCACCATGCTTCCTTTTTTATTAATACAGTGAGAAAATCTTGGCTTTATAGTAAAGTGAATACAGATTTAATTATAAAATGCCAATGTGTGCAAAATGATATGTCAGGTCAATAGTCAACACATTTTTTAACAGCTGCCATTTTTTGTGTCGGTGTCTATATAAATAAACATCTGTGAGTTGGCCAGGTTCAGTTGTGCTCTTAAAAATTATCAGGTTACAATTTTCTTGTCATTACAAATAACCCTCTTTTATAAATATTGAAGAAACAATGGACTTATGTGTGGGCTTTTCCAAATTTTCATTTTCTTGTTACATATATATAGTTTATACTGAAAAAGACCAGTCGGACAGAAGTTTAGAGCACCATGTGAAGTGGGGCCCTAGAATCACCGGGTGTGGGGTTAGGTATTTGGACGGATCTTATAAGAATGAAGATAAGTTTGGGGGAGGTGTAGACGATTTCGGCTGAAATGCAGTTTTTACGGGATTGCCTCCTGGCCTTCCGGCGGGTTAATTCGCTGCCTCTTGTTTGTATTTGGTATCAACAGAACAGGCATGTCAACCCACTACCGTCGGCGCCAAAGCACCTATGATATCCTTTTCAGGAGGCGATGTGAGTTGAGCAAGTTGCTGCCATTGTCCAGATTTCTCTGTTTAATTTCCCTGACAGGTCACAGGGGTCTTCTTGGAGAGACAGTAATTTCTGGGGTAGGTTGGCAGGAAGCTCAGATGGTGCGGTTTCTCAGTGAATAAAACGTTTAGTGGCTTTAAACAAGCTGGTAGGTAACGAGTGGCTCAGTATCTTTTATAATTAAATGTTTTACCTTATTGTAGTCAAAACAATTCGTCATTCATGAAAATAATAGTCTGCAATTCAATAAACGATCAAATTATAATATCTAAACGAGCTTTCATAAATTGTAGGGATATAATGTATTTTGTATCTTTCACAATTTTGTTGAAAGCTCTGCTTTGCACTCTTTTACAAACTTTTTGTCACATAATAATCTTGTAAATAATATTATTGTTCAGTATCTTTGTCAGCAAGGTGAGAAGTTGGTTCAGGTATAGAGGTGAAGCATTCTCTGTGTGGCTAGTTGTGATCTCTCTCTGGAGAGTAGAGGTGAAGTACGTTTGTAGTGAATTTTAGCTGGTACTTAAACAACTTTCAGCTTATTGTTCCCGTTAGAAACAATGAGCTGGCCATTGTATAAGTGATACATTGATGCTAACCAATCAGAGACGAGGTGAGCTGTGATTGATTTAGAGTATTGTCATGGGGCGCTATTATGGTGTAGTCCCGGTAGTTTAGGCACTCTTACGACCTACATAAAACTGTCGGCCAATCAGAAATAAGTTACGAGTACAGGACATGTTGGTGGTATTGTCCGAAGCAAAGCTGTTTAAGGCTGGGAATTTCATGTGTTTGGCCGTCATGTGTGTATTGCCATGTGAGTGACGGTAAACTAGTCGGGTGAACTAGTTCCCGGTAGAGGTTACGTTATCAAGTTTATACAACTTTAATATATTATTTAAAACATTTTTAAGCGCGACTTCAAGAAACTTCTCCACCAGTTTAAATAAAGAGCATTGACTTTTTATTGTATCCTTAAACTCTTTAGATTGTTTATTCATAAAATGGACTCCACTTTCAGATGACAATATTTCTAAAGTCCATTTCAAAACTCCAGTTCCAGATGTCCATTGTAATCATATCTCTTACGAGTAATCATTCCATAATTTAAGCAGGACAAAAACATGTAATTTGTTTATCTATGATTTTGATGTAGCTGCTCTACTCATTTTCATCAAATTTGGTACACTCATTGGATTTTTAAATGATTCGTGCAAATTTATTACTCAATCAAATTGGAACAAAAGAAGTAGATTTTCTATCAAGTCATTTTTTTAATAATAAGGTAGTGAAACCTCATTTTAAAGTTCTGTTGAAGATAAAAATATGGTTAAAACCAATTATTTTTATTTTGTAGTTATGATCTAAAGTAATGGCCAGCCAAAGATTGCCATAGTTTAAATTTTAGCTGACCACCATCTTGAATTAAGAGCTCAGATCAAAAATTATTTTAAGTTGATACTTTGTTTTAATAGTTGGTTTAAAATGAAGAAGTCCCTTTAGCATCTTTACTTTAAGCCTATTATGATAACTTTCTATATTATAGGGAAGAGAATATTAATTTGAAATGAATCTGAATTGCACATAATTTTTTATGAATTATGTAGTTTTTTTTCTTTTTATTTTTTTCCTATTCATAAATCAATAATTTAATTTTCTATATTTAATAATTTTGGAAGTAAGTACGAGGTACATTCAGAAAGTAAGTTTTGTTTGTTAATAAAAACAACTAATACAGATATAGAAAAACTATTTATTGTACAAAAATCTTTAAACCTTAAATTATTTTTCTACATAGCCCCCATGTTCTAAATTTTGTAGAACTCATCATCGTTGTTGAAGTTTAGATCACCAAGGAACGATTTCAGATACAAAAAAAATATGAGAGTCACTATGGGCGAGGTTAGGGCTGTACAGTGTGTGGTCAAACTGGTCCCAGCTAAAATCCTGTAAGAGTTGTCGTGTCATGTTCACAGTTTGGGGTCAGGGGTATTGTCATGAATCTAAACAATACTTATTGTGAGCATTACTCTGTGCTTATTTCGTATTGAGCTTATTCTAAGCAGTATTTTGTACTGTGGTGCGGCACAGGTTCCTAAGAGTCTCGCAGTAAACATTTGAATTTATTTCTTCACCTCACAGTTAAAATCCACCAGTAGAATACTAAGTCTGTCCCAAAACACTGTGAATATGATTTTTCGAGTTGTCAAGATTAGTGATGAAGTGTGCCTCCATTCCATCGATTGTCATTTTGATTCAGGGGTTTCATAAGCAACCCAAGTCTCATCCCAGATCCACTATCTAGCTTAAAAAGTCATCACATCACTGTCTTTGTCGTAATGTATCAAAAGTCAAGTGCACTCCCCTGGCACTTTTTTGTGTGTTGCTCTGTAAGAGTTTTTGGCACCCAATGGGCAAGACTTATTGAAAAAGCAGTTTTATAGAAATAATTTTATGAAGAAGTAGTATTGAAATTTGCGGAAATTTCATAGAAAAGCAGAAATTGTTAACTTATGGTTTTCCCTTTTGTTTTCTCTTAATTCATGAATCAATTCATCAATAACCAAAGATATCCACTTTGTTCGTCATCGTGCACTTGATCACTCCTTCATTGAACTGTCAGTCCCATTTCCTTACTATTTAATCACACAATACATTTTATCTATAAACCTGGCAGATATGTCGACTGGTTTAGTGTTCTTCGCATTCAGGAAAAGAATTACTGATTTAATCTCACAAGCGATTTGATTTTCAATGAATTTCTGTATTCTTAACAAGCACTAGAAAGTGTAAACAACAAACACCATGACGTCTCCTTCATATTGACTTAAAGCAACTACCGCACATTCACAGAACTGCGAACTCCTGCCGCAGCAAAAATTACAAACAGAACTTTCTTTCTGGACATACCTCGTACATATTGATAATTTAAATGAACTTGTTATAGGGGTACTGCTTAGAAAAGAACCTCACGCCGCTTTTGTCTCGCGCTTGTAGAACTGTGGTGGGAGAGGGAGAGCCTGAGTTAGGCCAGACATACCTGTCCACTGCTTCATTGCGTAGGGCTTAATATATATTTTTTCAAACCTACTACAGCGCTCTAAAACTGTGAACGTCTATCGTTAATGTTCATGACAACTACAATTATTAAATTTAAATATTTTACAAAGTAAAAGATGTAAAAAGACATTAAATTATAGGTTTTAAATTCCTTTATATTATAGCAAAAATGTAAAAATTTATCCCCATCACTGCTCCAATGCCCTCCCCAACCATCGCCCCTACATTCGTGCATGAGCCAGTCTCAAGATGACGGTTCTGTGCAGGTTTCTTTCTGTCTGGTAGGCCTATAATAATAATTTGTTTCCTTTACAGGATAAGGCATTCGCTTAATTTCACAACAGTGTATACCATTCCTTAAAATACTTATGGAGCAGATATCTCTCTAAGTAGAGTATTTTGAGTCATCAAATAACCATTTACTTCGGTACAACATTTACCAATTTTGAAAATAACTAGCAAACCATTTTAATACACTGCATTCAAAGATAACTTTCTAACATTCAAGCATTGTCTCCACTACACTATATATATAGACTTGTGACATCTCTGTAAGAGAACATCTATCTAATGATTCTGTTTTTTTTCGCCTGAATCTAAATTGAGAAGGAGGAAAAAAAGAGCTCTAATTATTTTTTAAACATGTAGACCCTTATACTGCCCTCATAAACTAAAAGGCCTTAACTCCAATTTTTTTTAAATTTAGATTTTTATGTGTTTGGATCAATAATGACAAAAGACACATGTTTATTAACTTTTTTTTGGATCATATGCATAAAAACATTTTAAAATTAATAAAATTACTAACAAGAATAGCCTCAAGTCCACTGACTTGTAGCCAATAATAACCTAAAAAGCCTTAACTCCCAGTAATAATCAAAACAAGCTCAACTCCAATGGAGTTGAGGTCTTCTGATTTAGTATTTGGAGTTAAGGTTTTATGCCTTATGACAAATTCTTTAAAATGGAGATGAGGTGTTTTTGTTGGAGATGAGGTGTTTTGATTATTACTGGGAGTTAAGGCTTTTTAGGTTATTATTGGTAAATATATAAAACCTAACCTAACCTAACCTAGAACCAATTAAATACACAAACGTGCTGCAGACCCTTGATTAGGAAGTGGAGTTAAGGCTTTTCTCTTAGTTGTTACTAAACTGGCTTTAATGGATCATAAAACAAAAAGCCTTAACTCCAATTTTTGACATATTATCATTATTATAAATTATAATTTGTAAAATCTACCATCACATATACATATAAATGTATTATTTCACATTATAAATCAATAAACATAGTAGTAAGCCAATATAAATAGTGTAAACAGAAAAACAGCTCTAGTGAAAAATTCCATTTCTTGTAGTTAAGCTTTTTTAATTTATGAGGGCAGTATAGTATTCATTAATTAACAACACTGAAAATACAGAATTTTGTGATTATTAAGTTTTTCTGTATATTTTTTAATGTGTTTAGCAATTTGAACTTTTTTTATGTTAAATACTAAAAACATTTATAGACACACTTTGCCAAATTAAATGTTATTCCACAATCTAGTTGGTAGAATGATTTGCAATGCAGTGCACATTAATAATTTATTTATCCATATATGTGATAAATAGCATGATTAATTGGTGTTGATTAATGCAGTGTCACATATTTACATTCCACAAAGATGCTTAGCTGAGCATAAATAAATCTGTTGACAGTTGGAAGTTGTGTCTTTCTAATAATCTACAACAGCCTAAAGTTTACTTTTCATCATAATCAACTAATGCCAAATATTAAGATATCCGATTATAAAACTTGAACATATCCATAACAAATTAAACTACACGTAGAAAAAGTATTCAATATTTTTCTCTCAATGTACAAATAGTATGTTTCATAACAAGAGTGGAAAGTGGGGTTTTGCATGTTCGAGACCATATGTTTGAAGTGCGAGATTTATCGAGCACTTCAAATATGGTCGAGAATATGCAAAACAATTTCGCTCATGTTTTGAACGATACTTTTCACTACACTACGGAATAAAAACGAGACATCGTTAAAAAAAAAATTAAACGGATCTTGGTAGTTTACTAGAATACACTAGAGGTTTTTTAAATCATATTTTAGGCCTATATGTTAAAGGATATTTTACAGCTGATTATTTTTCTATGTAAAATTTAATTCAGGTGGACTTGTAGAGGACATATTGGTTTGCTATTATTCATTAAATTAATTTTTTTTTATTTAATCTTGGTAATTTACTAGAATACACAAGAGCTTTTCAACGCATCTTAGTTTCCCACAGCTATTTTCAACATCATCTGCTAGTGCAGAAAATAACATTTTCCACTCTAGAGTGGGAAAATCAGACAGCTGTTGAAAATATGATGTTTCTCAGGTTGTAAACACATAACGAAAACAGCTGAACTCATAGTAGTGTAGTGAAAAATTACTTGCTTTTAAAATGCCCAGGATGTTCTCTCTTTATTATTTATCTTTAAAAGGTCATATTTAAAAAAAATTAAATACTAATACAATTATAACTAACAATTTCATACATTTTTGAGTCAAAAGTATGGAAGTTGTCATATTTGTTATAAATATTAATTTATTTGCACTTGCTTACTTGTTTTGTGTAATTTGATAAATTCACTTCTTATAAAAATTCTAGTTTATTGAAAAACTCTATTGTTGTATTCTAAATTATAAAAATGGGACAGGAATTTTCGTTATTAGCAATTTTCCTTGACACTATTGCTATTGCAATTATTGCCTTCATCATAAAGTTGAGATCATCCAATGAGCATCGTTCTTAACCTTTAGAACAAATTTTAAGTGTTTGTTCAAATCTGTGTGTTACCTAGTACAGTACTACAATAATTAAAAGATTTAGACCTATTGCTACAAAACCTAAATTAAAATTCTCATAAAAAATTACCAAATCAGTACTAATCTATTTAGCAGCTGGAATCTTTATCAGACTTTAACCAAATTTTTATACATTGATTGGGATTTACTATTCATTTAACATATTTTCTGCTAATAAATGTCTTAAAATTTCAAATGGAGGTGATTTGAAACACTATTTAGAATTTTTTTTTTTACTTGTAGATCATATATATGGGGCAGAACCCAGATATATCAGCTGTGAGTTCTGCACTATTGATATTAAAGTTGAAATCTTCATTAATTCAGCAATCTGATGAAACAAATCCTACATCCTATGATGTCTGGTATCAGCTGCATCCCAGCTTATAAACTTAACATAACATACATATGTTAACTATAATAAATGCAAAAGGAGATTTATATATTAATTCAGATATGTATAAACTGCTTTGATTTAACTCAGCACTTCAAATCAAGTGTTATCAAATAAAAGTGTTCATACTTATGAAACCAAGCCTATGTTAATCCCCAACTCGTTGGGCAATTTTGACGAAAATTTAATCAACCATACATCCTCACGCTGCACCAAAAATATTGACTCATTCAGTATACTTGTTCATCAGATAATGCGTGATAATAACATTTTACTCTCATTCTATATTCATTCTCAACCCAAAAGTGATTTGGTATACTAATTGGAAGAAGTAATTATTTCATGAACTGTGATGCCATATCAATATTTAAACAAAAGATGAAATTAATCAATCGTGGGCGCTGGTTTTAAGTTAATGTGAAAAATAAACAAGCTAATAGGAGAAAGACAGACATCTATATGGAAAGTAGACATCTATTTCTTAGTAGCTCAAAATATTAAGAACTATTGAAAATGGCATATACAAGTTTTAATACAATCACTTTACTTTTTAATTCTAAATTGGAATGTAAAATCTAACACTACTCCTTAAACTTTGTATTACGGTAATGTGTTATCCTTTATAGTTTCGTAATGATACAACCGAGTACTTAATACTTATCATTAGATAATTACTTACAATGTTACTTTGCTGTATCGTTGCAATTAGATGTTAATATTTAATAACTGACATTAGTCCTTTTAATAGTATTCTGAAAAGGAACAGATCCATGACGAGGAACATAGAAATTGTTACATAACAATTAACAATTAATTATTTAAAAAAAAAAAAAAAAACTTTGATAACGAAAGTACGATGTTGAACTGTCCACTGTTCCACATTCACTGAAATGGCATTGTTTGTATTCTTAATTGTTGCAACAATCAACAGTCTAAACAAAATAACAGCACAGCAACCTCACTTTAAAAAGTGTCAGGTTATATTGTGGACCACCCATTATTTAGTTATGATTTTTAGTTAATTGTAAGCTTGATTTAAAGAAATTAATTATATTTGGACTTTTCAAACAGTTATTTGTTATTTTATCCTTTACTTGTGTCATTATTCGTGATAAAATAAATACTGTCCTGTTCATGAATTATTGTGCCCCATTCATTATACTATGAGGCTTGAAAGGGTCAGATGTCAAGGGTTTGGAAAATAGTTAATTAAAAAATATTTAAAGTAATATTCAAAATTAGAATATCATTAAGTTTTTGTAAAAGGTCCATATGATTTATTTACACTATATTGATATAAATATAGCATAACAAAAAAACCGATCAACATTCATGTGCCACCAATCCTATGTATTTCTCCAATTAGTTTTATAATGTTTTTATTAAACATGTAGTTGAGTTGACAGAATTTACCAAATTGTGATTTAAATTTAAGAACTAGATTATAAGACATTTTCCTTTTAACATCTTAAAATTTGAAAACAAATTCTGTACCGTGTCATTGTAAAATATAATTTAATTAATTTTTATTTACTGAATTATGTTGTCTTCTTCATTTCATTATTTACTCACTTTAAAATATCTGCTTCTTCCAGGGAGATTTGACGGAGTCATCTACCACAATGACAAAAACTGGAAAAAAGAAGAAGAGTTTGGAGGGTGGCGAAGCAGTAGTAACACGTACAAAGAAAACAAAAAAGACTAAAAAATCAGATGAGAAAGAGAATCATATTTCAGTTGTAAGTAACTCAAAAAGTTTAATGAAATTGTCCTCCAAGTTGTTCTGTATTAACAGTAACATAACATGATAGAAAAATATTCTTTAACGTTTTGTAATAAGTATGGTCCCTTTTACTAAAATCTAACTAAATCAAATATAGCTTTATATTAAGCAGTAGATCTACACAGTTTCTATAGTGTGTAATTTCTATAGTGTGTAATAATTCATGAGTAATTTAGATTATTAATAAATTATATACATTTAATAAATTAAATGATACTCATGTAAGGATGTGCAATCATTATATTATATATGTAAACTTGAATACTTACTTATTTCAAAGTTTCAAATTGTAGTGAATTATAATTATTTATCAACTAAATAATATTATTCAGTAGAGAGTCATATAATTAATCCAATCTGAGAATTAATTGGTTAATCCAATATATAATATATCCAATTAATCTACTTACATGAGAAGATTATGTATTCAATAATCTAAACATAGACATAAACACATTGGGATTTCAGTTGCTTTTCTTTGGTTCACCTATAATTTTTAGTTATTCATTAATATTACTGGAAATAATACAAGTATGTGCCACCATATTATATTTTTAATTAATTCTAAAACATATTTTCTAAAATTTTAATTGGCTATGAATAGATTAATATTTGTTGGATTATGGTATCTAATCACACTGTATTTTTTTAACCTTATAATATCCTATTTTATGATAACTTCTCTCTATAATATAACTTTAAAAGTACCATGCAAGACTGTAGACAATAGACAAGTGCATCTTTATTAACAAATTAATTTACTTTTTTTTTTTTTGTTGAACCACAGGTAAATGTTTTAATATTATTTTTGTTATTGTTATTATTCCATATTATGATTAATTAATTTTAAGTAAGCCTGTTGGGAAGGGGGAAAGGTTAAAGAATAATTTAGAATATGTTAAAAATAAAAAAATTGGACTTTAATAAAAATTCATCGGCAGAAATGTGTATTAATACTTACAATGATGAAGTTAAGTAGTAAATAAATTAAATAAACCTACTTATTTGTGCAACAACAGATTTGTTTCAAAAAGACTATGTTTTACGTAGACATATAGGCAAGCATAAAAGCTCATATAATAAAACCACTAAAAATGGGTTCTTATTCGGCTTCTTTAATTGATGATGAATTGATTGGTTTACTACTTAGTCACTGAATTACTGTTTTATTAGCAAAATATGCCCTTTATTTATTTATTAGGATCATATGTATGTTTATTATATTTATTGACTGTAAGTTTTCTACAAATGTTGCACAATATGTTTAAAATTGAGTTTAGCAGTTTAATTATTTCCTAACATGTATAGAGTATATAATTTGAACAATAAAAACAAACTATCTACTTACAAATCTTAATGTCAATCTGATCTTAGTTTTTATTTATATATAAGTTAATTATATTGTTGTGATAAGACAACCAAAGTATGATGTTTGTGTTTGCCTAACTGTGTGTGTTTTTATACTAACCTCACTGGAACATCTCTAAACAGATAACAAATGGACATGACCATTATTCAGATGAGCCTGCACTTGGCCAGTCATCTTCCTTGGATGATGATGAACTGTCCAATGTATGCGTACGTGACTTGGTAAGTATCACCTACTGTTTAAAATTATTTAATATTGTTATTTTTTTCAGAAACTGTCATGACTTTGACACAGTAGCTGTTATCTCAGGTAGGTCGCGCTACTGATAATGTGTTTCACGTGTTTATCTTCTTATTAACACAATTAGTTTCCTCTTCATACTAAGCTATGCTCGTAGGTGTGCCGCTCATTTGTTTGTTGCTCAAAGACTTTTTTTACAAAAAGAAAAATGAAGTAAGTCATCTGTTTATAGAATTTTAACGCTCTATTTGTTTTATGTTTTGTGTTGTTTGTGGGGTTTTTATAGTGTATTTCATCTTAATAAATTTGTATTTCATACTTAAAACAGAATCACAATGTTGTTTGCACTTCAACAGAAAACACATTTATTTGTAAAATGGATATTTAGTATGTTTATGTTTGTGAGATAATAAAAATGAATGTGTTTATAAAAAAAAGTTTTATATATTAGTTAATATACAATTTATGATTTGAACCTTAATGAAGTACCGAATATTATTCTGGAAAATGGTTTAATAAACTGATTTTTGGGACCACACACTTAAAATTTTTACTTATTATACATATTTAAAAATTCATTTATTACATTTACACAATTAAGATTGGATATATTTTCCCCTATGATACAGTAATAATTACGAACAAAATAAAGGCTTACAGATGTGCATGTTGAATATATATATATTTATAACAGTATGGTATTTATTTATTATACTACTAAAACTATAAAACTATTTACTGTATCATTTTATATTTTGGAATACAAATTTATACAAAGATAATTTTATTTTTTGAAATTTTATATACTGGTCTGGTAAATTTGTGTCTGATGTGATATTTGGCTTGAACTAGGTTTTTCTGAAAATTATATCATAACTCAATATTATATGAAATATAATGCAATTTCCAAGCTAAACATTTTTTTTTTTTTTTTGTACACACCTTCCAAATGGAATTAATCAGAAGAAAAATATCTTCTTTGTTTCTGAACAAGGGATTTAAAACTTTTAAAGGAAGCTAATATATTATGGAAATTAAAAAAAAAGGTTTCACTAGAGATTTTTATGTTTTAATTACAAAATTGTATTAAATTAATTGCACAGTAGTTAAAATCACGTTAAACACAACACAGAGTTGATAAAAAACTTTATTGCAGAACTTTTAGTTCTATGTTATTAAAATAATATATGAAGTGCTTCTAGATTGGTTAGTTCATCAATATTTTACATGTTTATCTAATTCCTACAGTAAATATTTTAATTTAGAGTCCATCAAATTTAAATGCTGCACCTTTGTGGCTAGCAACTCCTGTGTACTCATTAATGCACAACAAAACTCTCTGGAGCACTGTGCATTAAATCTATTGCTTGTACATAAAATATGTGTATCACTTCAGTCCTGTTTGTAATTTATACAAGAATGAATATTTAGATACATTATAAAACAAATTAGATATATGTTTATCTGCCTTAAAAAATGACATAAATTATAGATCTGAGTTTGTGGATTTTCAGAATTTCGTTAGAACATAAGTATACTTAACTTTTAAGTCTACTCTCAATTTAGTATTGCCACATTTTTTTTTTAGTGATGGCCTTGTAAGTAGTAACCCTTTTTCTTACCTTATTTTGAACTTATTATTTGTAGTATATTATTGTGTTGAAATAAAAAATAATTTTTGTTGTTTGTTGCTTGATTGTGTTGTCATGTGTTTATGTTGAGCATGAGTTGTAGTTGTTTTTTTCTTTGTTGTGAACATTCAGAAACAGACATACTGTAGAGAAGCAGCCAAAAGTTTAAATGGCATTGCTAAAGTACCATCCGAAGAACCCATACCCCCAGCTGTCTCTATCAGAGAGCTGGTGAGTTCTTTGTAATTCTTTGCATGATGAATCTGAAACAAAGGCTACTAAAATTTGTTTAGATACAAGACATATTATATATGTTTTATTGTAGCTTCCTACCTAATTACATATTTAATTATGCTTTTTTCCTTGATATCATTAACAAAAATAATTTTTATACTTAATAATATTTATTTAATACACTGCATATATTAAAATTTATTTTTGCATGTGATAATAAATTTGTTTGGTGATTGATAAGTATTATATCTTGTTTGAAACTAGATAAGATTACAGTTTATATGTAATTACAGCCATTAGGTTATTACATGGTATTTCATAGTTTATTCCTAAACTATAATTTTCTTATGCATGTATTTTGGCATCTTGGTTTTGGTCTTTAGTATATACATTTTGCCTAAGTTTTATACAAATCTGTAATATTGAGGTATTTAACCTCATAAAGACATGTTCAAGTTTATACTTTAGGTTTGAATTCTTAGTAACCACATTTTTGGAACATGTTGTTAGGAGTGATTTTAATAAAATTTGATTTATGCTTTACTTATTATTTGTGATCGTTATCATAAGAGTTATTTATAATTTTGATTTACCCTGAAAAAATATGAAAAAGGTTTGGAGGTTTTTGGAAAATATGTCTCTATAGTAAGTTTCGGTAAATCAATTAATCCCTTTTTATCTATAAAGTGCAATAAAACAACTGACAAACTGTCATCGTTCAAAAACTCATCATTTAAGACATTTAAATACTGAAGTTAATTTTTTCACATACATTGAATTTCCTCTATAATATTTGTAAAATAGAGATTTTATTTCTTTGTGCTTTTTTCACTGCATACATATTTTAAGGATTATTTTCACAATTTAAAAGCGAACTCTTAATTTATTATAACATACACCATGTGAATTACAAGAATAATATTTTAAGGGAATTGTGGATGTTTTTCTCTGCAAGTTGTTATTGTAATCCAGTTTGGATTTCATTTAACTTTCGTTTCTATATTGGATAGTTTTTATTTCAGAGAGTTGCATACAATTTAAATATGAAATATTTTTTAAGGCACACAATTTTACTCTAAAAGAGTTTTTAATCAAATTTGTTGGTTGTAAAGTAATTTCGAAATAATTTTAGATAAGGTGCAATTTTAAATGCTTATTTATTTTGAATTTATATAGTTTTTTTCATATCAAACTTCAATTTACGATATTGTATTAAAAATTAAACTGTGTGAAATAAAATAACATTTACAAAAAGTTGAACAACCATAGTATTTGTAAAACATATCTAAAGACATTCTATAAAACATCAAAGAAAGTCAAATTTGTCAAATGTTGTAAGGAATTAAAAAATACATACTTCATAGGGATTATTTTGTAAAGTGTAATTTATACACTACAATAACTCAAAAGTTATACAAACCATGAAAACTGTAAACAAATTATATATATAAACAGAAAGTCACAAAATAATATAATATGGTAAGTCACAAAAATTTTATAATGGAAATATACAGTATATTATCTGTAGAAACGCAAGTGTCAATTGTAGTTTTCCATTGAATCGTAAGAATAATATTGTTTGGTAAATCAATATTTTGAGGATCGCTTAATGTCTTTGTCCACTACAGAAAATAATTTTCGAACATTGCTAACGAATTAGGTCAGTTGTAGTGTTAACTGACAAAAAAAAAAAAACAAAAAAAAAAATAAATATTATAATTACTACTACATAAAATTTATCAGCTGTAGCCTATAGGCTTATTGTGAGAATAATCGGCTGTTAGTTTCAGTATGTGATAAATAACTCAATAACTGCCATTTATATATTTATCTAATGTTATTTAAATGGAAATGTTTAACTTCAGATATCTTAATAGTTATAAGCAATGTTACTATTAGGATGAACAAATATTTTGGATGTTTTCTAAATTTGTTTTAAAATAAAACTCAATATAAATTTTAAATCTACAATAATATTAAATTTAGCAGTTCTAGTTTGTCAAGGGACTTTTAAAAATTTGTGTAATAAGAGTATTGAAATTTAGTAGTATAGTATGTAAATGGATGTTTATAAAAAGTGTTGATAAACAGTAGCCTAGCCTGCATTCCTCAAGTTGTCACTTTAGATAATGTATAGCTCAGATGTTTTCTGTCATTCTTATCTCTTTAATCCAAATGAATGCTTTCACACACTTAGCTTTGAAATTACTTACATAAGGCAGATAGCTTTTATCTGTTTAGTTGTCATCATTAGTTTTTATTAATTAGTAAATAACACAAATTTAGGATTTAGTACAAACAATCTTTGATTAAGTAGCTTCTTGATGTCCTTTTATGGTTTTACTGTTGTATAGGTTCACTTAACTTTAAAAAAATCTAACTATTATGAACCCTCATTATGAAGAGATACATTAATTTATTGCACCTATGTAGGCATTTTTGTTATAATTGTTTAAAAGTTTTTTTTTTTTTTTTTTTTTTTTTTTTTTTTTTTTTTTAATAATCGGTTATTTTATAATTCTATCCCTATTATGTATGTTGTACTATAATACACTTGATGTTATAAATTTCAGTGTGGTGTGTTTAAAAAATTATATTTTATGCGACTGGTTTTTGATTGAAAATTAAACTATTTGATTGAAAATTACAATATGGAATGACAATACAGTGTAGAATGTGGACAATGTGAAACAGTAGAGTCGAAATAGAAACCTGTAGAACTGACTTCCTTTACCCGCTAAAATTTTCAGAATTTGGTGATTAATATTAATCCTTTTGATTGTCTTACAAATGTGTGTTCCATTTTGTAAGTACCAAAAAATACTATACAAAAACTTATTTTTTTTACTAAAAAACACTATTATGGATGTCCGGTCCAATTTTAAAAAGTGCATGGATGTTGTTATAAGTCAGCTGTCAAGTTCTTTGAAATATTTATTTTGTTCCGTTACTCAGTTAAAGAACTGAAGGATATATTTAATTTGTATGTAAATTATTTTCACCCTAGGGATAACTAGTTATTCCCCCCCTCTATACTTGAATAGGTATATTAAAATAATAACAGCTATAAAAAGAAATAATCCCTATTTAAAATATCAGAATTAAAGACACTATGCCAAAGACACTATTGTAAAATTAGCAAGAATTAGCAAATCTTTTCAATTTAGTTGCATGAAATAATAAGCATGAATATAAGACTTCTTACTAGTTTGGGCTTCTTGTGCGATTATTGTGACTTGTTTCTTTCCACACTATTGTCTTTTACTAACATGCATGCCTGTGTTTATGTGTTAATTGTGTTGCCTTGTTGCTGGCTGCATTTTTTTTAGAGGCGCAGTTTTGGCGACTTGCGCAAGGCATGTGAAGCAAATGAGCAGGCCATTGAGAAACTTTCACCTATTAATGCAAATCATTTGGTAAGTTTTAATGGATTTTAATTTGATATTACAGAATAATATTCACTAACATCAAGCATATGAGTGTATTGTGAAATAAATTTTGGAAGAGATTTTCAAAGAAAGGGGCAGAATAAATATTACCCTAATATGGATTTGAATAAATATATCATAATATGATTTTTATTTGTATTCATGGTGCTAGTTGATTAAAAATAGATAATCTAGAAATATGAATATTGTGTTTATATTTTGTTGATTTACAATTTAGTTGGATTGGTTTTTTCCTCTGAATCTTTTTTTTTTTATTAAACACCTCTTTGGTTATTTGTAATATACAGGGTGTCCCGGAACTCTCTGGAACTGATTTGAAGAATTATTTCTTAGGTAAAAATATGATAAAAGTTACAGTAAACCATTTATTCGCCATTTGTTTTTTACATAAAATCTATGGAAGTAGATGAGATCGAGTTCATTACAAAAACCAGACGTTATTTCATTATAAATTAATACCACATTTACTAATCATATGATTCAAAAGTCCTGTTTTCCAATTTTTAATATAATTTGTTTTGATTTCATGTTCCCATTTTATGGATGACATAATATTATGAAGTGAAACTATTGTTTTATTTTCAGACCATTCTAAAAACAAATCCATACAATAATTGAACTTAAAACTGAATGCAGGACATTTGTTTCAATTTTACATCATCTCTACAGCTTGGATAACCAAATAAATATTAACATGGTTTCTACTATTCAACCTAGTACTATGAAACTTTAATTTTGATTTTGAGTCCAACAAATTTGGAAGATTATTAAATTTGTGATCATCTCCCAAATCTGGGCAGCAGGAACTATTTACATTCCATTTTTAATAGTCTATTCTATTCCTTAAGTAGTATAGTTGTCAACTACTAAACCTATATTTTAAATATTACTTTTTTCTGTTATGAAGTTTTATTTGTACAAATGGGTTTTTCCCGTTGTATGCTTTTTTTAATTTAAAGGATAATGTTTAATCCTTTAAACATTATTAACATGATACATAAAATATAACAACTATGAAATTTCAGTACAATGATTATAAATAGTTCAGAATTTCATATTTTGTATTCCTTTAAATTTTGTTATTTTGCGTAAAGTTAGAATTTGTTATTTTCATGCAGGATTTTGATAAACCAGTGTTCCCATGTTTTTAACATGCTGGATACAAATTTGTCGCTATACAACCCATATAAAGTGCCATAGATATTGCATCACAATTAGTTTCAAAAAGTATAATTTAACAAACAATTAACAAAACCACAAAACACACCCTTAGCTGCTTTCTTTCCTTGTAAACAAATCATCAGAAATTTCTCAACTAAAACAATGTTCTCTTACTAAAATAAATAAATGTAATAGAAAACTTTCCTTTTAAATTGCATGAAACTTCAATTAAAAACGAATATTTATTTTTGTACTGGGTTATTACTATAACCCATTATTATTATTTTGAAATAATTATTACAGTTACAGCAAAAAATGATTAAAAATAAGCATATCAATACTGCTGACATAATATTAATATTAGGTAAATTACCATGTTTAAATTATTAAAACAAAAAACTATTGTTTAACTAATAAAAAAGCTATGGAAACATAATAAAACTACTTATTTACACAACTCTGTAAGCATTGCAAGATGTTGGTAGCCTCGTGTATGGAGCTGTTCGAATTGACATTACACACTGCTCTTGCTCTCCTATTACCCAATTGATATAATTCGTGGTGTATAGTATAGTTTTTATCTAACTTAAAAATTAAAATTTATATATGACAGCTTTAAATAACTGAATTATAATAACAACCCCAAGAATTCTTCAATACCTTATCTTCTTAGTTTGTTAGTCTAATAAGGAAGTTGTGTTTTTTAAAGTCTCTTTACTTCCACTTATAACCTGAAACTACCTCTCTCTCCTCCCCCCCTCTCTCCTTCTCTCCCTCCCTCTGGAACTACTAGTACTTCATGGAATCTGGTAAAAATAAACCAATCAATGGATTCCAAACTTATTTTTGAAAGCATTTACGTCTTTCACCAGGTGTGATGACTAGTTCACTTGATGACTGCATGGTCTACAATGAAATGGCCCACTTGTGTTTATCTTAACTGTTGCCAATGTAAACTGCCCTGGTTTATTATTAGTTAAATTAGAGTAACAAAACTGACTTTCATTCAGCCCATACATGGTTTATTTCTTCTACTATCATTTTATATTCATTGGTTATTTCATCCCAGTGTTTACATATTATATTGGTTCCATAGGTTCAGCTAGTATTATAGTAGTACATTCCTATCATTACATAATAATCAACTTTTTTTATAGGCCACTATAATTAAGGAATAAATTAACAAATTACATCAAACCTTTTTTTTTTTTTTCATGTCCTAAAAAAACATGCAGATGAAAGCACAGGTTTTTTAACCTGCTACAACTATTTTAACATCTTGTTTCTCTTTTAAATGATAAATATGTACCAATTAGTATTACCAATTATATACAGAATTGTTGCAGAAAATGTAACAGTATAAAAATTTGTTTAGGAAAACATTCAATTGCCTTTTTATTCTTCTACTTTTTAAGTATATATTACTCTTATATTTTCATCATCTAAAGATAATCGACAACATTTTCTTATCTTATATATATATATATATATATATATATATATATATAATGCAACATCTCTTTATCTGTCTATCTGTCTTGTAAGTTTATATCTCAAGAACTGCTCTTTCGATTTTCATTAGATTTTAATCAATGTTTGATTAAAATTGAATCAGTAGTCCTCAAGTTATAACAATATTTGTCTACAAAGATAATACAATTTTTTTACAATCAGTGTAGTAGTTCCTAAGTTATAACCAAGTAGGAAATCCATAATTCCGGTTTATTTTATGAATTTTCTTAAATTTCAGCTACAAAATATATTTTTTCAATGCCAATTGGAACTGAAAAATATTTTTTAAATTGTGCACAATAGGTCCCAATTAACCATTTTTTTTTAATGTGATTTGAGGAATCTTTGTTTTCCTTATTGTGAATATCGCCATAATGCTCCTTGGACATTGCTTTTGTTTGTTAATGATTAAGAAGAAATCTATATTCTTCCATATACTTTTGATATTTCAGCAACTACATACATTTTATTAATAACAAAGTTGGGAAAAAATGCAAATGCCATTTAGATTTATTTAAATCATTTAAGGTTTCAAAGTTATAGGTGGATTTAGTTTGAAAGCCATCATATTTTAATTTGTATTGATGTGACTTGTATTATTGTCATTTTCGATAAAGTCAAATGTTCAAAAATTTATAATGTACACATGCACCGAAAACATAACTATAAAAACTGTTGTTTAAAGTTGATATTTAAATAAGTGACAACACTATCAAACTGTTAATTATTTATTTCAATAATAGTATACTTAGACATTAATTTAATTTAAAAAACTGCATGTTAACTTTGAATTTTGTTTTTACTAATTTTTGATTGCATGGTTGAAATACAATAATAAACTTTTTAACGCTGTTCTTTGACTTTAGTTTTATCAGCATGTTGTAACCTAAACTATGTATTCAGTTGTGTTTGCAATATAAAAGTTAACATCAACTTTTTTATTGACCACTTTGTATGTTCGTTTAATTTTGTCTTCATATTCAATTAAATGATTTTAATTGTTTTTAAATATTAAACCTATTTTTTCAAAACTCATCTAATAATTGATTTGGAGGTTGAAAGTTTTATCTTCTTATTTCTGAAACAGAACTAACAAGTTTATTATGGTCAGTATTAACCATGTAGTTGGCAAATGTTTTGTAGTAATTTGTGTAATAGCATGTGTGTGGGTTGTGCATATAGAAAGCACGTTCACTAGGGGACCTCAGGCGCCTTACCGAATCTCCGCAGCTAAAACGTAACATCCATACAGGTGTCTCAGTCAAAGCTTTGGTGAGTTTGTCTTAAATATTCTTCTTTCACTATTCATTTAAAAGCTTGCACCATCTAACTTTAAGAAATTGCTTGAAAAATTAAAGATTATGCAGTTAATCTTAGGCTTGTGTGTATCTATTCATTTTCTGATATACTTATTTAAATTATTTTTGAAACATTCATCAAATTTGGAATGATCAAAATCCACTTTAACTTTGGTAAATTATTAATTATGAAGTAAAACAAAGAGGTAATAGTGGATAAAATTATTTAAGTTTAAGCTTTAATGGACTAAAAGCTTGCTTTTTTTATCATTATACTCGACTTTAAAGGAAATTAATAATTAGAAAGTCATAATTTTATTTGAACTCTAAGGAGTTTTTTATTTAACTATATTCTTTCATATTAATAATTTATAATTCAGTACATAAAAACATTAAAAAAAAAACACATTAAACACATAGCTTTTAATCAGCTGATACACGTAAAATTTTTAAGTTTCATTCTTGTTAGATTATTTAATTAATCTTGTTGTTAATTGAAATCAAACCTGTATATTTAAAAGTATAAAAACCTACACAGCATTCCTTCATTAATATACTTTGTTTGGTTTAAAAGATCTGAAAAATATATAATTATACTAATGTTATAAAAATATATAATTATATTAATGTTATAAAAATAAATAGACTCAGTTGCAAATGAGTTGAAGTTATAAATTTAATAATGAGTTTTATATGATTATATAGTGAGATTTGCTCTTGAAAAATTTGAAGGTTACAAATTAACTGTATATGAAAAATTTCTTGAAATCAAAAAAAAAAATATCCCAGGAAATTAATTACTTTATATACTACTTTAAAAAAAAAATAATAAAGTGTAGAGAAATGATTGTGATTGTGACAAACTTTTAGATTTTGAGATTATCATAAAAATATCCTTATTGATATTAGACTCTTATTAAGTTAAGTTAACACAATAATTGTCACAATTATTTTTCTGACATTGTAGAACTAATTTGGTTGTAAGATAGTGTAATTATAATTTAATAAGTTTTTAAGACAGAAATATGAAACCAAACAGAAATGATTCAAGAGATATTTTAGTTAACAAGTTTCTAGACATCCACACTTATATTTTGTAGTTGTATTTATTTTTGTCTTTACTTTGATCTATTTCCCTTTGTGTGTTAGTATGCTAGGCCATGATATAAATAAATGAATGAGTCTAGATGTAGGCACAGATTAAACTCGACATGCTCTATATTTACTTTAGTACTTGGCGACTTGTTTGACATGTTGAAAGAGCTTTAAAGTGGCACAATCTTGTTCTCCCATATGTTAAAAAGAAAAATATACTTTAATAAAACATAAGAAATAAGTACCTAAGAAATTAAATGAAAATAAATTCATCAATTGCTTAACCATTTTTACTCAATAGATTCAGGCCTATCTGTTCTTACCAAGTAATCTTTAGAATTAATTTTATTTGGTTAACAGTTTTGGTTATGTACATACAGACATAAGCACAGGCAATATTCAAAAGTAAGTGAGTGTCTTTACAAATCAGTAACCAAACAAAATTGTTGTTATACTTTCTACTTATTTTTAACAACATTAATTTGGTTTATTTTTTATTCCATTGTAATTATTGTTATATAAGTTTAACTCTTTTTTTTGTAAGCTCACGAAACTATAAAAAGGATGTTATCCACATAAAGCCAAAATTGTCTTTTTTATCACAATCATCTGTAGTTTATGTATATTAATAAATAATAAATGGAGGGGGTAGATATCATTTAAGAAGAATTTTGAAGGTAAAAATAAATACTTTTATGTGAAAGAAAAAGAATTTAATCACTTTAGTAGCTGAAGAGTTTAACTTAGTAAAGAGGGAGGAAAATTAGTAGTAAATAACTTAGTAAGTTGGATAATTAAATTTGTATTCTTTATACAGATGTTGTCTTGTGCTTTTAACTTTAGACTTATTGTCTTATTTCCTTTAATAAATGTATTATTTTACTTGGTCATAGCATGCATGTTGCAGTATAAAGTAGACACTTGATTAACTTGTATGTATATGCATGCCCTATAATTTATGAATGCTTCAGTATATAGATTTTATTTGTTATTAAAAAATACAAAACTCTTATTTCAACTAATTCCTTACTGGAATATTTGTAATCTTTTAAATATAATTTTAATTTTTCTTTTATGTATTTTTTATTTATTTGATTTTACATACAATAAATGTTAAATTTTACAAAATACAAATATTTTGCTACAGTTTTTCTTGGATAACAATCAACTTAGTAGGTGCAAATGTCAAAAATGGCCATTGGGCAAAATAAATAGTCAATTCCAAGAACGTTTTAAAAAGAACAAAGTTCGAAATATTTCTAATTTTGGGTTCATGAAATTTGAGGAAATAATAGTTTTATAAATACTGTGATCCCATTTATAAATAACTCTAGTTGTATCACCACAAACAGGCTAGGTTATTAGGTCAGTTCAAATATTACATTTATGTAGTCTTTATTTGGATATAAGAGTTTTGTACTACAAGTATAGAGATAATTAATATTAAACCTAACCTAACTTGTTAGCAGTGTTATAGCATCATGACATTTATAAAATAACTATTGGTCATTTTAAAATTGAAAAGTCTGATGTCATTCGCATCATATTTCAAACTTTGGTCATTTCAAATTGTCCAATTTATTGACTCAAGTTTTATTTAATCCAATGGACATTTTCAGATTTTACTCCCAATATATATAACTTACGTAAATACTTTATACATAAAGTTAAATGGGATTGATAAATTTAATTTGAAACAAGAATAATTCAACTATTTCTGAACTTTTGTCTACTATCTCATTTTAATCAAAATTTCCAACTATATCCGGATTTTTAATGATTTACTGCAGCAGATGTATTTTATTATTATTCCAAATACTAGAGACCACTAATGGTGAAGTCAAGTTATTTCAGTTGTATTTACAAAGCAACTTTTTGTACAGTTTATTTTTAAAACTTTAACAATTTGGAACTTATTAAAAAATGTATAATTTTTTTAAATAAAAAAAAGTACACATTGTACATATACTTGATACCATCATTGTGGACAGTTGGTGGCATTGAATTACTCCATATGTTATGCTGTTCCCCCATCTTCAGCAGCTCAACAGGTATAAAGTAAAAGATGTTAAGCAAAAACAACAAAATAATTATAATTACATTGTTTGATTTCTTATAATGAAGGAAAAACTGTGGTAAATAACTTGCCTTGATCATCAAACATATTTTCTTTAAATAGATTAAGCAAAGTTTGGATTATATTTTATTATTAATCTAATTTTTGTTTTTCTGTTAAATTATGTTATTTAATCATTTTTATTTATCATAACAAAAAATGACTGCATATACTTACGCATGCTTAGATTAGAACTAACCTAGATTATGTAGTTTAGCTTTTGATTGTGTGCATGCGGCGATCAGGCAGCTAGCTATTGGAGCTTGATATCGCATGAGCCAGAAACAGCCTCACCACCATCCATCAAGTTTGTTCCCCATTCGCCTATGGTAAGTAGCTTGCTTATTAACAACTGTTATAGATAAGTTTCTTTCATTTTCTTACTTTTTGTAAATAGTGACGGGAGTATAAGTAAACCTTAACCACACTTATATTACTTACAATGTAATAATTTGTGGTATTACAGGAATGTTATAATTTGATAATATGGATTTTAATAAGGTAGGGTTTGTGTTTGAACATTGATTATTATTACAGAAATGAAAATTAGTGTTGTTATTGTGAATTTTACAAAGATTTTTTTTTCCTTAACCCTCCATCTGGTCCATGTTAATTTGTCTTAAAAATTCTTCGTTCGTTTAAAAATTAATAAAATATATTATTTGTATATAAAACCTAACTTATAAGATATCATTTTTCTCAGAAAGGTGCATAGAATTCATCTATGTAATAAAAAAAATAAAAAAATTGAAACGGTTTTGGAGTAAGTATGTTAGACGTCAAAAATGATATTAACTTTTTTTCAGAAAAATCTGTATCGCCCAAAATCAATAGCTTACTACCTATTTCTAAGATATACACAATTTTTGTGTATTATTTGTGAATATATTTAAGAAATAAAATATATAAATTTGTTACATTTTAAAAATGTAAAAAAATATTTTACTTAAAAACTGAATTTTCTCTTTATTTTTTTTCCAAAAAACATTAAAAATAGTAAAATATATTTTATACAGAACTTCTATATATCATTATGTCCAGAAAGGTGCATAGAATGTAGATGTGTAGTGAAAAAAAAGTTAGATGTATCAAATTTGGAGTTTTTTAGTCAAATACCAAAAAATCTAAGAGTAACGGAGCAGAAATTTCACAGAAATGGTGATAAAAACATACTAATACATTTTTTGCAATTTTTTCAACCATTACTTGAGATTTCTAATATATTTGTGAATATATTTGGGGAAAAAATAATAATATGTTACATTTTCTAAATAAAAATGACGATTTTTCAAAAATTGGTATTCTGACGCTTGAAGGTTAGGGTGACACGTCAACCTTTTAGGCATAATTAGTAACTTTCTAAAGCTAGGCCTAAAACAAAAGCGTTAGATTTTACTAATACAATATACTTTACAAAGAATAACACACATATTCATTTATATAATCATATAAAACACTAAATATAAGAAAATATGCATATAGCCTAAACTTACCATTTTTATTTATAGGTTATTCCATATACACACTCGAAATTCACTCAAAAACAAACTTTAGAAATAAAAAACATATATTGTAACTTGTATACACAATTTATATACAATTTGTATACACAAACCTTCAAAATAACAAAAATCTAATCCCAAAACCAATATGTGCCAAGCCAAATATTATAGTTTTCATGTCAGACATTTGCTTAATTTGCTACGTTTGGACTTCAAAACAACAAATTCTTAGTAAGCAATTGCCTATATCAAGTGGTACCAACTTATAGAATGGAATTTCCCCTACAACATAATGTAAAGAAAAATAATTTAATTAAACAGAGAGAAATGAATTTCGTCTTTTCGTAAAGCGCATCGAATGCCAAATGAATTTCGTGTCGTCAGGTTTGTTCTCTGCTCAACTAGGAATATCTCTGGATATGTTAGACGCAGAATAATTTGTAATCTACGGTTAGAAAGAGAAACATGTGATCTATGTAACAGTGTTTTAGTTGACTTAAATGACAGATAAATAGAGATGTAATCGTATCAGGAAAATGGAGCTGCGTTATACGAAAAGGCGCAGAGTTGAAATTTACCATTTTACGCTACAAAAATACGTGAACTTCACCAATTTTTGGAATATTATTTTTAACGTTTTGTGGTATTTTTTTTTGCATGATATGCATCTACGGAACATTAGCTTTCCAACGGTATTTTATTAATTATTTATTGCGATGATACAATTTTAAGTGGGCGTAACGTTGAATGGCAAAATACGTGTTTTTTAGTTGGTGAAGTGAGCCATTACTAATGCCGCGACCCGGTCATTTGTTAAAACCGGGCTGTCCACCAGGTCGAGGGTTAAAAGTTTTAAATTTTTTTGTAAAATTCAGAAATAAAACTAATGTTGTTATTGTGAATTTTACAAACAAATTAATTTTTTTCTTTTAAAAGTTTTAAATTTGTTTGTAAAATTCAGAAATAAAAAAATTGTGTTGTTATTCTGAATTTTACAAACAAATTATATTTTTCTTAATTGTAAGTGAATTTGTATGTTATATTGCAATGTCCAATAATAGTTAAAAAAAAGTAGAACAATTCATATATTTTTGTCTTGATTGTTTAATTTCTCACATATCTAAAGCAAGTTATGATTGATAGATCAAAAAATTGATGTTTTTTGGATAAACTATCCATTATCCTGAAAGGGGTACACTGGGAAAAAATTCCAGGTTGTGCTGGGTCGATTAAACCAAGTATTAAAAAAATGTATCAAAATAATACAAAAACACTATTTTAATTTTTAAACTTATTTGAATTACAAGTATAGTAATATAAATTTGTGTTTAAACTAATACAAGTGTTGAAAGGTTTCTTTGTTGTCATTTTATATCATCAAACAGAAATTAAACATTTTTTGTTAAAAATCAAAAGTATATAAGAAATAACTGAAATGTTATAAAATAGGAATAAAATAGCCACTGAAGAAGAAAATATCAAACCTGGAAACTGAGTAAGAATTAAATTATTACTTTAATTTTTTTCTTAAAAAAAAACTTGGGGATAAATAACAGAAAAGCTTTACGTATTGAAAAGACTAACAGAACATGGTAAAAAAAAACCTTCAGTTCTCCTCGAATTCTGCAGGATTAGCGTCACCAGCACAATTGATACAAGTATAGACGGTATGCTCCATGCATTTGAAGATGACAGGTGACAACATTTAGTTTTTGACTTCTTCGATTTTTCTCCAATCACATAGACTGCATCTTCCTAGTCCTTCTTCTGCATTCTCAGCTGGCTGCCACACCTATTCTAAATCGAGCATTTGATGAATATTTCTTTTCAACTATCTTGGAAGTCCTTACTGTCCATGACATTGCATCAAATAGTTACGACATAGTCCATGGGCCAGGTCTTTAAGGTAATTTACACCTAATGACATTGAAGTCTGATGTTTTTAAGATGATTCAAGTCCAGCAATGTTGAGACGATTGAAGATCACAGTATGTGACCAAAAGTTACTGGTATGTGCATCTAACCTTGCTCTCCACTCATCAACTATTATAAAATTATAAAAGGTGAGTATAGGTTAGGTTAGGTTAGGTGTTACTGGTTTATGCAACTAAATACCTTGCACTACACTCATCAACCACACCAACTATTATAAAATTATAAAAGGTGAGTATATATGGTTTGTTGGGATCTCCTTGCTGTGGATCATGAGAGCAACAAGACTACTTTCTTCTTTTTCGGGTAGTGGGCAATGAAGACATATTTTCTCTGAAAGCAAACATGCTTGAATGCATTAGGTATTTTTTTTTGTATTGACAACCACTGGAAGAATCTCCCTTTTATTTTTTCATAAAGTGCCCACTAATGTCAGTCATAAGTGATTCTGCTAGGAGCATGGACATATACCAGTCATCAGTGGTAATGTTCTTTCCAGTACCACTAATCGGCTGGACAAGTCTGTTTATAATAGCCTTTCCAGAATTTTTAACTTTGAACTTCAATGTTCATGGTGTATTTGTCTTAGAACAAATCATTTCAAATATTTTAACACCATAATTTGCCGGTTTGTTTTGTATAAATACAGTAGTTTGAAACTACAATGAGCTCTAAAGGATTCAAGCATCTCGTCTATGGTGAGATACTCACTCACAGAAAAGTTGGTTTTACACTTTTCAACAAAGCGCTCAAAAACTTCATGAAGGTTTTCATATTTTTTCAATTACTTTTTTGCCATATCCTGGTAGTAGCATCATCAAACCTAATAGTCTTTGACTTGGATAAGGAATTTAAATCTTTGTAAATTCATACAGTTATGAAAGAAATACATCGGTCAACCACAACTGAAAATAATTTTTATTACGCTTCAATGAGGCAAGTAACAGATTAAAAAAGTTACAATTCTTGAGTAAAATTGAAAATAAATGTATTAGCAATCCCTCTTGATTGCTAATCCTCGGGGGGGGGGGGGGTTCTTTGGATTTTTATAATTTGCAATATTCGATCCTCCAAGAGTAGTTTATTCTCATTTGACCACTTGAACTGATTTATTTAGGGAAATAGCATTCAATAGGTTTTGTTCAGACCCTTAGCATTACACTTGTGCAAAATTGTTTAAGCCAATTGTAATACAGGTAGTACCTGTTATAAGCGGTAGCTGCGTTCCGGCAAAGTGCCAAGTAAAGCAAAACTGCATATAGCGGGGACTATTATAGCCTAGCACAATAGCAGTAAATAGAATGTCATTCTACAGCTTAGTATTGATATTGATAAAGTAGGTTTATATTAAAAAGGATTTTAGTAATTAAAAGAGGTGCTTTTGTTTAACTTTGGTGCAACTCAGCTTAATTACAAAACCTTTCAAGGACCTTTTTCATTTTTTTTTAAACTGTGTAAATGCGAAATTGCGTAAAGCAGAACTTCATATAACAGGGACTGCCTGTAATGCAAATTTTATTTTAGGCGGATACTACAAATATTTTATTATTTAAAAAAATATGGAAATACAAACTCGAGATATGCGCACATACTAAATTTAACTAAACAAAACTTGGTCTAGCTGTTAAGATTTAGAAGGTTTCAAAACTGGTATTTCCATGATAAACTAAATATTAATTTTGTTGACTCATCATAAAACTTTCTATAATATGTATTTGTGAGAAAGTAAAATTATTTTTCCATATAAAGATAGCAGGCACTTAATTTTAACTGAAGTGTCATGAGACCACGTGATCATAACAACTTGATTATTGTTCTCTAAAATGTTATTTATTTTGTACATAAAGCTTTATTTAATGCAAGCATAAATGCTTTATTCAATAGTGAATATTATTAGAAAAGTATTAGGTAAGCGGGTTATTCTTAACTAGTTTTTAAATTAACACTAACGTATTAGGTATGCAAGTTATTCTTAACTAGTTTTTAAATTAACACTAACGTATTAGGTAAGCAGGTTATTCTTAACTAGTTTTAAAATCAACACTAACGTATTAGGTATGCAGGTTATTCCTAACTAGTTTTTAAATTAACGCTAACATATTAGGTAAGCAGGTTATTCTTAACTAGTTTTTTTTAAATTAACACTAATGTGATAAGTGCCAAGTTGGCTAACTCCATACATACTTGTAATTGTTCTACTCTGAATTGTGCTAACAATGTAAAGATGTTAAGTTTTGCCTTCTAAAAACTGTGGTAGAAGAATTAAGAAAAAAGTTTCGTTTTTAATTCTAATTTTTGTCTTTTGACAATTACCATTGTTATAAATTAAAATTCTTTCATCAATTTAATCTAGCTGTGTTTTTAATATAATTTGAGTTTATTTAGCAAATCAGTATTTTTATTACCAAGTTCTGATTATTCATTTTATGAATAAACTTGTTACCGATAGTAATTATATAAAAAATGTTTTAAACCAGAATAACAGAATAATAATGTTTCATATTTCTATTAAAAGTATATTTCCATCTTTGATATATTAAGTTGTTTTCTATTATGGTTACAATAATGACAACAATTTCAAACACTAATTAAATTATACGATTTGGTCGCATTGATTGTAACTTTATAATTTTGAAGTTAAATTTGATTGAAGTTTGTACAGTAGAAAGTTTGTTAGAATCCATAATACTAAGTATGCATACTACAAGAATACAAAATTTTAATTAACATGCAAATTTACCTGTCAAATGACAAGAAAAAAGACCTCATCAAGATTTCCTAACATCAAAAACCAATTAAATTAGAACTACATAACAATTTTATTTTGGATGCAAGTAAATGTTTAATAAAAGAAACTAATTGTAATTATTTTTCATAATTCTCTGATTATTTATCAGGTTAAAAATTCATGCATAAGTTAAAAAAGCAACTTATGAATTAGCCTGCAAAATTGTATGTTAATATAAAAGTACAGATATTATTTAGGAGGTGAAATCATACTTAACTGAAATGCTGATGATTTTAGTAAGGTTAAGGTAACATTTGGCTTGTGGTGGACTTATTGTATCTAAGCAACAGCTAGTGAGGGTTAATGACTTGGATAGTTTCGATGTTATCAGAGTTTAGATTTAACAACTTAACAGGTAAAAGCTCTATCATAGTGAAGTGAATTTACCTCAATCAGTATGTTATTGAACTGAGCTATGAAGGTGTGATTCGTGTATATATTGGTTTAGTTTGAATTTAATATTTGTTTATATTTATGTATTAGTTGCAATAATAATAAACTTTCCTGCAAAAGAATGATATATTTTTTTACTATTGTACATTTTTATCAAATGATAAAAAGAAAAAAAAATCTCTTATTATCCAATTTTTCAACAAATGTTTTAGAGTTTATTGTAGCAAATAAATTATATAAAATTTATTATTGAAAACTTTATCCTTTTTTTTTTATAATATTCAAAAATATTTTGTATCACTTTCTCATAAAATATATTTGCCTTTTCCGAATGTTCATTCTTATTACATATTAAAAAAACATAGGTTAATTTTGACTCTTGAAAATTTGATTTCTCAAAACTTGATTTAATTAGAAGTAGAAAAGATAGAACATTGGAGGAAGCCCTGCAATAATTTGTGTGAAGGGGCCAGTGGCCTATTTGTCCTACCCAATTCTTTTTTTTTCTTTACAAAAAGTTTAATTTATAAACTTTATAATAGAATTATTATGAAATTTAGATATAGTCGAATTCAAGCTGTTTTAATGTTTCTGCTGTTTAAAAATCTTTAAGGATCTTCATGTATCATGACTCCATTTTCATTAAATAAAATAAATAAATAAATAATAAAAAAACACCAATAACCCTTGTTAAAAGTCAATTTCACCTAGTCAATGCAAAAATCTTATTTATTTGAATGAATGTTTCAGAAATCAAGTTTCAGCAAATTCGACCAGTTGAGCAAGAAGTCTGTGTTGCATGTAAGATCATCTGATTCTACTAAGGCACAGAAACAATTCCAAGTAAGATTTAACATCTACACTACGAAATATCACTTTAATTCATATCCTCATTAAAATTTATAATTCATTTTAAAGTCATGTTTTCAATTTATTTATAATTTAATTTTGAGATTAACATCATTGCTAAAAACAAACATACAGAATTTCAGTGATACCACTGAATGAATTTATGAACTAATAAATTGGATTACAAAGAATTCATTTAAAGTAGCTATTACAATAAATAATTAAGAGATACAAAAATCATATAGTTAGTCAATAAGTGATCATTAATGCTGGCTTAGTTTCCGTTTACTTAGTGGTTTCACTAATAGGAAAACTACTGTAAACATGAAAAACTCGAAGAATTTATGTAAACTTGTAGCATTTTATTGACATCCGAAGAGTTTATTAAATAATGTTTTTGGTAATTCATGTTGTTTATTTTCCTACAACAGAAGAATTTCTATATGAGGAAGTATTAGTGTAAGAAAAATTATATTATACTACAAGTTTGTTCGATCTCCCCACTTTAAGGTCCAAGAAAGTGTTTTTAAACAAAATGTTTGTCTCTTTGTTGTGAGTACAATAACAGTTTTCTGTGCTACTTCAATTTTTGTATTTATGTTCTGTCATATAAATATAAGAATGTAAAGAGTTTATTATAATTTGATTTAGGTTTCAAAATAGTAGCTAATATTAAATTTTATACTTAGCTCATAAAAGGAGACGATTTTTACCTATTTTCCTCCCATAAGAACCATGAGGTGGAAAAAACTAGGAAATTAAAATTAGTCCTAAAATTAGTGTTAATTGTCACACGATATAGAGTTTTGTGGATCACTAATACTAACTTTATAATACTAGTATACACATGATTGTAATTTACTCAATATATGGAAGCATATTACCCATTATTGCCCAAACGCAGAGACCAAAATTCTCCCTTATACCTTATTTCATTGGTTTGAAAAATACTATCTTATTGTTGCAATTTGTAGTAAGAAACATTCATACGAATTTGTTCAGATTCATAAGACTGAAACATTTTTTAAATTGAGGGGAGAAAAGAAAATTTGTCACATTTTCAGCTCTGGTTGTAAAAATGAAATGGTCTGTGGTTTGATTTGGAATATAAAATTAAGACCTCTAATTTGATTTTTTAAAAAACATTCTTTATTTGTTCGAAATATTACACATTCCATATATGTATATAAATGGAATGTACTACAACGAAAAAACTCTAACTTTTTTAGAGTCAGACTAATTACGCCCCCTATCTTAATTAATACGTAACAGTCTCGAATCCTGAGATTTTTAGCCTACAGGATTCGTTCTCGCGTGACAAAAAGAATAAATTATCCAATCCACTGGAAGTTTTTGGCTTACTATCTTGCTGGCCTGGATTGAATAACTTCTTCGATAATTTGAGTTGCCCCAAATTACCGGTACCCCCCTTTTTATTTACGACTTCCAGTAACTGTATTTATGATTACCCTATTTCTCAGGGAGAACACGAATTTACTTTATTTTGAATTTTAATCTCGCAGGTGTGTCCTTAGGAATACCTTTTTGATACAATATATTTTACCCTTTTTTATAATCACAAACCTGAAAATACAACATATAATTGTGTGACCAATTCTAAATAAAACACAGATTTAGAGGATAAATAAAAAAATTAATTCTTTTAATTAACTGAAATAAAAACAACTGAAATAATAAGCTTGACACAAGTCAACAAAATAAAATTCAAAACAATTTCTCTAACAAAATTAATGGATAATAACTAAATATTTTTCTTTTGAGCAGAAGGCAATCACTTATGAATTTCTTAAAATTGATATATATAAAAAATTTCTATTATTTCTGAATTTAAATTATTTAATTTATCACATTTATTTATTGAAAAAGATTTTTATTCACACATGAGTTTGACATTATCTATTTAATATATTTATTTAATTACACACAAAAAAATTATCTCAGGAAAATCAGTGAGACTCTAAAATCGGGCCAATTTTGCCCTTTAAAAAAGGAAATTTGGATTTTCTCAGACCTTGTCCGCCGTGTTGAAGATCCTGAGTCCTGAGATGCTGATGGTCCTCTGGTGTCTGGTTGGTTGAATTTCGATTAAAGTTGTCTTATATTTTCTCCATGGAGTTTAGAAGGCTGGCTGGTTGTTCGAATCTATCACCTTCTATCGCTCTCGCTGACGCTGTTTTAATACTCTGGCATCGTAACCCTTAAACTTCTTTATTGCAAATCTTGAGTCGGCAAACTGGCATAGCCACTCCTAGCACTTGTTCAAACTATTTTTTAAAAGAGAACTTCGGGCATAGTCACCCCTAGCAACTGTTTCCACAATTTTTTCCAAGAGACCCTTCGGGCATAGTCACCCCTAGCACCTGTTTCAACGACTTTTTTACGAGAGACCTTCGGGCATAGTCACCCCTAGCACCTATTCAACAACTTTTTTACAAGAGACCCTTCGGGCATAGTCACCCCTAGCAACTGTTTTAACAAATTTTTTCTGAGAGAGCTTCGGGCATAATCACCCCTAGCAACTGTTTCCACGATTTTTTACAAGAGACCTTCGGGCATAGTCACCCCTAGCACCTATTCAACAACTTTTTTTCAAGAGCGCTCTATGAGATTCGTGCGGCTCTTTTTATAGCCAAAAACTATCGTATATCGATACCAATTTTTTTCCCTCACTGGACCGATACGATAGTTCCATTTATGGTGTATTTCTATGCAATTTCTTGATTATTTTTGGTGTAGGTGGTTCAGTTATTTATTATTAATTTATTTATTACGTTTACCGTTTTTAATTTGTCCTTTTTAATCACTTTGTTCTAATTAATCCTTTAATCTATTTTTGCTGTAAGTTGGTATTCTGGCTCCGCCTCTAACTACGTCACTTATCCTTGAACATTTAAACCCTGCAACTTGTAACTGGCTGATGAAAAAATCTTCATTGTTTTCCTTTTAATTGTCTATAACACTTTTCCTAACAGTTTTTGCGTTTTTTCGTAACCGGTGTGTTGTAGCTCTCGACCGCGGCAATTTCCCGCACTTCGAATGACATTTCTCGGACTATTCATTCGCCTTCAATAGCTTACGTAAGAATTTGCGTAATTTACAGTTTTTAATTCTTACACCTTTAAAGTTTTTTCTTTCAAACTTTGTCACTTTGTTTATTTCGTGATTTAAACGCACTAGCCGTGATAACACCATTCTACGACTTCTGGTAGTGATGTAATCCAGTGCGTATTTTCACACCTTTGGGTTTGGGGTTTATTTATTAACTGATTTTCCTGAAATTTACACAACTTCTAGATATTAGGTTTTAACCTCTTTTTGCAAAATTTCCACTTCTTATCTTTTTTCCTTTTCATAATATAGCGTGAAAACCATAACTCTTTTGTTTTACTCAAATTTAAATTTTTAATCATTAATTATAGTATAACTTTATTTATTTAATTACTTCTATACAATCCTTTTTTCAAAATTTATTTTTATTTACTTTTATTAGCTTTTATACTTAACCTTTTCTGCTAACTTTTTAAATATCAATTTTTTCCAAATTTTATCAAGAATACTTTTAACTTAAAATTACATTTTATTTTCAAAAATACCAAAGCTTTTTAATTTTTATTAATTTTGAAAAATTTTAAATTCTTCATTTAAATATGCCGTAACGTCTGTTAGTTAATATGAAATAACAGTACTAGATATGTATTGCATACAACTTGTATTACAACTACATATCCTTATACATTATTATTTCATATTTTCAAAATTCATAAAAAATGATTTTTCAATTCAAAATCCGCCGACATAGGAATTTACCGTTAGAACAAGTCGGTAAGATTTGACCTTGGACCATTTCATAGTTCAATCTCACCGACCGGCTATAAGCAGTAAAAAGTTCTACAAAACATCCAAACCTTGCATTGGGATTATTTTTTGATATTTTTCTTTTTTGACCAAAATATAACCCCATACAACGAATTTCCGTTGTAGCTCCCTCCTTATGTCAGCCACGTTGAAATATTTTCAATATTTCATGAGTTATGACATAACATACGATACCCCATATTTAAACTTCAACAATCTTCAAAATTAATCTCACCTTGTTCCCTGTTCTGCCTTTTCTGCTCCTAGATTTCTAACATAATACATGACATATCTTTATATTATACATTAATTCATGACATTTATTTATAATATTAATTGATTGTTTATAATTGTTTTACTTATAATTATTCAGTTCACTTCACTTTTCACACTATATTGGGACCTAACACTTTCCTGAGATAACTTGACATTATATAATCTCCATACCTTAACTTCTGGCTAGAGTATTTACTAATAACAAAGTTACCCCAGTCAAAACGCTTTAATTTCAATTTTATTTTTAATTAATTTACTGTTTTCCCTTAGTCAACTTACCCCTTTATTTTTTACTTTAAAATTTCCCCTTTGATTTTTTTATTAGTTATTATTATTAAACTTTTTTATTTTAATACTATTTACTTTTTCTAAAAAATTTTTTGTTAGGCTTTTTCGTCTGAACTTGCTGAATCCAATGATGTAACACTTAATCTGGTCCTGATTTTAATTACAAATTTTCTCTGTTGCGATTTAGTATAATTGTCGACATTCCATTCCCTTTGTATTCTTGCGACCTTGTTCCGTTAGCCGACTGACAGTAGACATCCTAAGTCAATATTGTCTTCCTTGACCTAGTCAACACAACCTTGCTTCCGTTACTCATTGAATCTAAATATTATGTTTTTAATCTGCTTACGGTTTCATTCATTAGGGCTGGTTTCCCGTTCTGACATCAAACCTGTTTTTAGTATACATCTGGATACTTAATTTAGTCTTACAGCATGTTAAATCCATTAACCTATTATTTTTATTTATTATTCAGCTTAATTATACTATATCTTGAATTTGCTTATAACTATTAATCATTTTCCTTTTAAACGTTGTATGCTTATATTTCTTTTTACATTTATACAGGGTTTTCATAATTTCTGTCCTATCCTAAACACTTGTTTATTTTTAATTTACGCTCCATAGTAGATTCGTAAATCCTTTATATCATATTTCCCTTTAATTTTATTATTGTTTATGTTTTTTACAATGAAAGTCTTACTACCTACTTTATTTACAATTTCAAATGGACCAGTATACAGTAGAAAGAGTTTTTGTGTTTCGTTTTTTCCCGTCTTGGCCAGAATTCTGGTGTTTTGTCTAACCAAGACGCGATCTCCTACTCTTAGCATTACGAACCTCTTACCCCTATTTTGACGTGTAGCTCTATTCCTTCCCTTGTGCAAAATCCTTGCGAAACAATTTTGCTTTTTCTTCCTTGCCGTCTCCATCACCTGTGGTCCTTGGTATTTCAACCTGTGCCAAATATATTCTGGTTCTCTATCATTTTGTATTTCCTCTGGCGTATATCCTGTAATCTCGTGTGGTGTTGTATTCATCAGCTCCTCAATGTATGACACGTAGTTCCTCCAACTTGTCTGTGAATTATGGCAGAAAGTTCTCAGAATCCTGACAATTTCCCTGTTGACTCGTTCTGCCAGGTTCACCTGTGGGTGTCTAATTGGAATCAACCTATGCAGAACTCCTTGCTCTTCCATCCATTGATCCCAATGTCTTGAGGTGAATGCCCTGCCATAATCCGTTAACACACATTTTGGTTTCCCTACCTCCCTAAAATACTGAGTCAGCTTATCTATACTCGCCTGAGTAGTTGGATTCCTAACTGTATACAACTTTACATATTTAGAGAATATGTCAATAACGACCAAAATATATTGCACATTTCCTGTTGTTCTCGGCAGTGGTCCTAAGAAGTCTATAGCTACTAAGTCTAGTTTCCTATCGGTCACCATAGGTTTACTCTCACCTTGTAAATACTTCACTGTATACTTCGCCCTTTGACATATGTCACAGTATTTTATAATTTCTAGTATTTTTCTAAATAAATCCTTACAGCTAAACATATTTTTCATCATGTAATATAATTTGTTCCTTCCCAGGTGTCCATAAGCTTTATGTATCTCCATTATTAATTCCGTCTCTATTTCTGATGGAATCACTAATTTCCAACGGTTTCTTCCATATTTATATAACAATTCATTTTCAATTCTGTAATTTCTATTATAATTATTTATATTACGTTTAATATTACTACATTCTAAATTTTCATTTTGTTTAAGTGCAAAGTTTTGTATTAAATATTGTAATCTTACATTTTTTCTTACTTCTATTTTATTAATTTTGATCCTTATTCTATCCGTGATGTCCCGAGAATCATACATTCTGCTCACTATATCACAGGGTATATTATCTTTCCCTGCACAATGCACTATTCTAGGATGATATTCTTGAATTGTTAGGATCCATCGCGTCATCCTACTATTCACCAACTTACAGGTGGTCAAAAATTTTAACGCTTTGTTGTCCGTAATGATGGTTAAAGGTGCTCCAAGTACTAGTGGTCTAAACTTCTTCAAACCATGCACAATTGCTAGCAATTCCAGCTCGCAGATTGAGTAATGTTTCTCGTAAACTTTCAGTGTTCTGCTTACGAAACCAATTACTCTAACCTCTCCTTCCTGGTTGCGCTGATATAGCTGGCTAGCGATTGCTGTCGTGCTGGCATCAGTCTGAAGGAACGTTTCTTCTCCTTCCACCGGATGAGCTATCACCACTGACTCCAAAAACAAGTCCTTGACCGCCTGGAACGCTTGTTGCATTTCCTCACTCCACACCCATTTTCTTCCCTTTTGCAATAGGTGGTATAACGGCTTAGTAGAAGTTGCGTATTTGGCTGTAAACCTGGAATAGTAATTTACGAATCCTAAAAATGACTGTAACTGCTTTACAGTAGTTGGAACTGGAAAATCACGAATAGCATTTAATTTTTCGGGATCTGTTCCTATTCCTTCTCTAGAAAAAACATAACCTAAAAATTTAACTTTTTCCTGGCAAAATAAAGTTTTCTTTGGATTAATGGTAAGGCCGCCATCTTGAAACTTTTGAAATATTTCTTCCAGATGTTGTAAGTGTTCTTCAAAGGTTTCTGACAAACATATCAAGTCGTCGACGTAGCTAAGAGTAAATTCTTCCACCTTGTGTCCTAATGTCAAATCAACCGCTCTTACTAAAGCAGCCATGGAATTCTGTAACCCGAATGGAACTACTTTGAAGTTATATACTTTATTCTCAAAAAGGAAACCCGTAAATTGTTTTGACTCTTCTGACAGCGGTATTTGCCAAAAACTCGAGGTTAGGTCAATTTTACTAATGTATTTTTTACTTCGACCCTTCCGAAGAATATCTTCCATTGGTGGTGCACTTTCATAATCGGGTACTATCAGCTGATTTAACTTTCGGGCATCCATGCACAGACGGATGGACGAGTCTGGCTTTACCACTACGACCATGGGGTTGATATATTGCGTTCGCGACCTTTCAATAATTCCATATTTTAACATGTGATCAATTTCTTCCCTTACTTGCTTTCTATAATTTAATGGAATTGGATAGTTCCTATTTACAAATGTTTTATCAGATCCTAATTTAAGCTCATGTTCATATTTATTGGACAAACCTGGAATTTCTGAAAAAATACTTTGGTATTTATTTATTAAATTTTGTAACTGTATTTCCTCTTGCGCTGTAAGAATAGTATTATGTGAATAATCGACCGAAACATTTATTTTGTTTACAACCCTTCTGTCAAAGTTCGGTTGTTTATTTATCGCTCGACCGTCTACTCTGGACTCTAAACTACTTTCTCTTTTCCTAACGGTATGGGCTGTATAACGTTTTAAATTTGTCTTCAGTTTCACGTGTGTTCTGTGATAATTCGGACTAAACTTAACACTATAATTTTGCTTGTTTTTATGCGAAGTACTCTTATTACTATTATTCAAATTACTTTTATTGTTTCTTCCTTTGTTTAATTTAATTTCATTACGCGATTTATTATTACTTATTGAATTTTTAACATGTATGTGGAACTCTTCTTTGTGACGTAGATTTTCTTGTCCGTCCGTCGTGGTGTGTCGTCTTCGGGTTTCGTCAACATCGGTTGTGTCTTCTTCCTTAGAAACAGATAATTCTGGATTACAATTATCTGTTTCGTTTATTTTAGTGGATAGTGTTTTTAGTGATTTTGTGTTACAAGTGTGGTTTTTGGATCTAGTTTTATTTTCACGCGCGTTGATAGACATTCCAGGCAGTACCTTTATCCTACTCTGAATGTCCTTATTATTATATTTTTTATTTAATTGCTTATTCGTCGATTTATTTTTATTTAATTCCTTATTCGTCGATTCATATTTATTTAATTTATTTTTCTTTTCCTCCTCCGATAAGTATCCCATTCCTTTGAATATCTTATCCCCTTCTTTACTAACTAAGACCCTGACCGACTCCTGCATACACTGTTCGGGGTTGTCACGTTCTGGTAGTCTCATCCGGTTTTCTATCCACATTTCATCTCTCTCCCTCCCTCTTATCAAAGTTTGTTGATTTTTATTGTTAACCAACACTTTGTTATTTCCTGTATTTTTTAATATGTCTTCGGGTTGAATCCTTTTGTTCACATTTATCCCCTTAACATTATTTTTAAAATATACAGAATCCTTTTTAAAATTTTTTTCTTTTAATTGACTTTTTGTTTCTACTAATTTTTCATAATATATTATTACTTCCTCCTTTTCCACATACAGTTTTATATATCGCTCTTCCATATTAATTTTAGCTTTTAATTCGTACAATACATCACATCCTATTATTATTCTGGACCTTAAATTTTTTACAATTAATAATTTTAATTCGATTTCTACTTCTTTTATTTTAATTGATATCATAATTTGTTTATTTATTTTATATGGTTTACTTTTAACTGCAGTTACAATTTCCACCCCAGTTACAGGGAGTTCCAAAATTTCAAGCCCTTCTTTCTTTAACATTAAATATAATTCTTCACTAATTAGTGAAATTTCGGCTCCTGTATCTATTTCTACCATAACTACTTTGTTTCCTAGATTTACGGGTATTTTAGGAGTTACCTCAATCGGTTTTTCTTTTAAGAAATATTTTTTATCTTTTTCTAATAAATCCCCTCGTAAATCTAAATGCAATCCTCCGACACACAGTTTAGATGTTTCCTGCGAACTCGGGATTAGTTTTTCCTCTACAATTTGTTTTGTAGAGACCGAAGCGCCCCTATCTCGCACTCCGTAGTGGAAGCCGCCTTTATCTTTCATTATATTCGAATTAAAATTAGAGTTCGTGGGTTGTTTGTAAACTGGTGGTTCAACATTATGACGCAGATTGTCTCCTGACGTTACATAACTCAATTGTTTACATTTATTTTCTGATTGATTTTCCCTAGAATCACTTCTGTTTTTAATTTTTGACTCGAATGTTAACGATTGACATCTATTATTTTGTTTACTCCCCCCTAATTGATTAGTAGAGTCATAAACACGATAATTTGGTTTCTTGCTTCCTCCTATCAAATTAGTAGAGTCGTAAACGCGATAATTTGGTTTCTTGCTTCCTCCTATCAAATTAGTAGAGTCGTAAACGCGATAATTTGTTTTCTTGCTTCCTCCTATACTATTATTTTTATTATGATGAATGGTTTGTTTATTTTCTAAATTTTCTTTATTTATTTTTTCATAGTTTATTAAATTTCTACTTTGTTTATTATTTATTATTTTATCCGCAGCCTTAGTGTAATCCGATGGTCTATTAGGTGTCAAAAAGGCCTCTTTTATCCATTTAAATTCCTAGGCGAGTTAGGATGGTTTTTTGATGGACCAGGTTTCGAAAGGTTTGGAGGTCGAGGTTTATTTTGGGTGTCACCATAGGATCTCTGGTTAGGGTTGTTAGGAAAGGTTTTGGTTTGCCTATTATCCCTCTCCGGATTGGAATTCCAGTTTCCCCTACGCGATTCCTCCATCGTATCGACACTAGTTAGAAACGTGAGTGCTTCTTGAATATTTTCCATGGGTTTCCCCATACTAGTCATTCTAATATTCTCTCTAAAATGCTGCATAATCGTGAAAATTAAATATTTTTCCGGGATAGGTGGTTCTAAATCACTAGCCTTATTTACAAGTAAACAAAAATATTCGGCTTTGGTCATATTTCCGTTTTCAAAAAATTTCCCATATTCAATTTTATTTCGAACAATTTTTTGAGATTGCAAGTTCCAATAGTGATCTACAAACAGTTTCTTAAAGTCACTATAACCCATATCCGCGGTTTTCACTACATTCCACCATAACTCAGCATTTGATCTTAAATGTCGTTCAACAACCTTTAACTTTTCCTTATCTTCCATTCCCACTTGAATTTCTTCTAATAAATTTTCTATCTGCCTAATAAATTGCATGGGCCTTTCCTTAGGATTACCCCAAAACTCAACTTTTACATTTTCGTTATCAATTCTATTTATTATTATATTTCTGCTACTAATTCCCCCTAAATTTATTTCCCCTACTTTTTTATCAATAATTCTAACTTTATTTTCCAACAATTTATTATCTTTTTCCAATTTATCTACTTTAGAATTTACTACTTTACTATTCTCAGCTAATGATTCAATTTTACCATTAACTTCCCTAAACTCCCCCTCCACTTCAGCTTTAAAAACCTCTTGTTGAGCCGCATTATTAGCTACTTCTAATTCTATTCCCTGAACTCTCCCTTCTATTTTATTCCAGAGTGCCCTTCTTTCTTCTCTTTCCTGCTGTCTTTCTCTGCTCTCCTTCTCCCTTTCTCTGCTCTCCTTCTCCCTCCATTCCTTATCTCTTTTGTCCCTTATTTCATTTTCCTTTTCTCTTAACGCCCTATCTTCTAGTCATTCTTTTTCTCTTAACACTCTTTCTTCCTGTTTTTCTTTTTCCCTTAACGCCTTTTCATCTTTTTCTCTCTTTTCTAAGTAGGCCATTAACGATTTACCTTCTTGGGTCTTTTCCGCCATTTTGTTTTTATTTATTTATTTATTTAATATTAAAAATTTATTAATTATTTTTTAATTGATTCTATCTTTATTTTTTATTTATTTTAATCTTTTTATTTTTTATACCCGAATTTAATTATTTAATTATGTTTTATTATTATTATTTTTTATTTATTTCACTCCCTCCCAAATTGTACAACCAACACAGATCACCAGAATTTAAGGTATGTAGTATACTTATAAACTATACATCTTATACTAAGCATACACATTTAGGTAAAATATACTGTATCCGTATTCTTTGAAGCCTAGCCTAATTTTCCCAAATAGCAGCTACACTATACAATGCAAACAACCAGTCCGTATTACTTGTCAATAGCACGTACTAATCGCTCACCCTGTACTTTTTATAACTACTAATTTAAAAACAATTATTCGGGCTTCACCGTATGGGCGCCATCTTCTATCTACAACGAAAAAACTCTAACTTTTTTAGAGTCAGACTAATTACGCCCCCTATCTTAATTAATACGTAACAGTCTCGAATCCTGAGATTTTTAGCCTACAGGATTCGTTCTCGCGTGACAAAAAGAATAAATTATCCAATCCACTGGAAGTTTTTGGCTTACTATCTTGCTGGCCTGGATTGAATAACTTCTTCGATAATTTGAGTTGCCCCAAATTACCGGTACCCCCCTTTTTATTTACGACTTCCAGTAACTGTATTTATGATTACCCTATTTCTCAGGGAGAACACGAATTTACTTTATTTTGAATTTTAATCTCGCAGGTGTGTCCTTAGGAATACCTTTTTGATACAATATATTTTACCCTTTTTTATAATCACAAACCTGAAAATACAACATATAATTGTGTGACCAATTCTAAATAAAACACAGATTTAGAGGATAAATAAAAAAATTAATTCTTTTAATTAACTGAAATAAAAACAACTGAAATAATAAGCTTGACACAAGTCAACAAAATAAAATTCAAAACAATTTCTCTAACAAAATTAATGGATAATAACTAAATATTTTTCTTTTGAGCAGAAGGCAATCACTTATGAATTTCTTAAAATTGATATATATAAAAAATTTCTATTATTTCTGAATTTAAATTATTTAATTTATCACATTTATTTATTGAAAAAGATTTTTATTCACACATGAGTTTGACATTATCTATTTAATATATTTATTTAATTACACACAAAAAAATTATCTCAGGAAAATCAGTGAGACTCTAAAATCGGGCCAATTTTGCCCTTTAAAAAAGGAAATTTGGATTTTCTCAGACCTTGTCCGCCGTGTTGAAGATCCTGAGTCCTGAGATGCTGATGGTCCTCTGGTGTCTGGTTGGTTGAATTTCGATTAAAGTTGTCTTATATTTTCTCCATGGAGTTTAGAAGGCTGGCTGGTTGTTCGAATCTATCACCTTCTATCGCTCTCGCTGACGCTGTTTTAATACTCTGGCATCGTAACCCTTAAACTTCTTTATTGCAAATCTTGAGTCGGCAAACTGGCATAGCCACTCCTAGCACTTGTTCAAACTATTTTTTAAAAGAGAACTTCGGGCATAGTCACCCCTAGCAACTGTTTCCACAATTTTTTCCAAGAGACCCTTCGGGCATAGTCACCCCTAGCACCTGTTTCAACGACTTTTTTACGAGAGACCTTCGGGCATAGTCACCCCTAGCACCTATTCAACAACTTTTTTACAAGAGACCCTTCGGGCATAGTCACCCCTAGCAACTGTTTTAACAAATTTTTTCTGAGAGAGCTTCGGGCATAATCACCCCTAGCAACTGTTTCCACGATTTTTTACAAGAGACCTTCGGGCATAGTCACCCCTAGCACCTATTCAACAACTTTTTTTCAAGAGCGCTCTATGAGATTCGTGCGGCTCTTTTTATAGCCAAAAACTATCGTATATCGATACCAATTTTTTTCCCTCACTGGACCGATACGATAGTTCCATTTATGGTGTATTTCTATGCAATTTCTTGATTATTTTTGGTGTAGGTGGTTCAGTTATTTATTATTAATTTATTTATTACGTTTACCGTTTTTAATTTGTCCTTTTTAATCACTTTGTTCTAATTAATCCTTTAATCTATTTTTGCTGTAAGTTGGTATTCTGGCTCCGCCTCTAACTACGTCACTTATCCTTGAACATTTAAACCCTGCAACTTGTAACTGGCTGATGAAAAAATCTTCATTGTTTTCCTTTTAATTGTCTATAACACTTTTCCTAACAGTTTTTGCGTTTTTTCGTAACCGGTGTGTTGTAGCTCTCGACCGCGGCAATTTCCCGCACTTCGAATGACATTTCTCGGACTATTCATTCGCCTTCAATAGCTTACGTAAGAATTTGCGTAATTTACAGTTTTTAATTCTTACACCTTTAAAGTTTTTTCTTTCAAACTTTGTCACTTTGTTTATTTCGTGATTTAAACGCACTAGCCGTGATAACACCATTCTACGACTTCTGGTAGTGATGTAATCCAGTGCGTATTTTCACACCTTTGGGTTTGGGGTTTATTTATTAACTGATTTTCCTGAAATTTACACAACTTCTAGATATTAGGTTTTAACCTCTTTTTGCAAAATTTCCACTTCTTATCTTTTTTCCTTTTCATAATATAGCGTGAAAACCATAACTCTTTTGTTTTACTCAAATTTAAATTTTTAATCATTAATTATAGTATAACTTTATTTATTTAATTACTTCTATACAATCCTTTTTTCAAAATTTATTTTTATTTACTTTTATTAGCTTTTATACTTAACCTTTTCTGCTAACTTTTTAAATATCAATTTTTTCCAAATTTTATCAAGAATACTTTTAACTTAAAATTACATTTTATTTTCAAAAATACCAAAGCTTTTTAATTTTTATTAATTTTGAAAAATTTTAAATTCTTCATTTAAATATGCCGTAACGTCTGTTAGTTAATATGAAATAACAGTACTAGATATGTATTGCATACAACTTGTATTACAACTACATATCCTTATACATTATTATTTCATATTTTCAAAATTCATAAAAAATGATTTTTCAATTCAAAATCCGCCGACATAGGAATTTACCGTTAGAACAAGTCGGTAAGATTTGACCTTGGACCATTTCATAGTTCAATCTCACCGACCGGCTATAAGCAGTAAAAAGTTCTACAAAACATCCAAACCTTGCATTGGGATTATTTTTTGATATTTTTCTTTTTTGACCAAAATATAACCCCATACAACGAATTTCCGTTGTAGTACATACATTTTAAATTCATTCTATTTTTCTCTGTGTGTTAAAATATAATCCACGACTCTTAAATTTTCTCTTTTAAATAGTTTGGTCAGTTTTTGCCGAACAAATAAACATTAAAGTGGTTCAGGTATCAAAACAAAAACTGTAAAAAAAATGAAAATAATAAAAACATGACGTAATTGAAGATTAAAAATGGTCACCCCATAGCAGATTGGTATGTAAACATGGTAATCATCTGAAGAAAAATGAAATAAACTGAATAAACAAAAAACTTCAAACTTAAAAAAAAAAAAAAATACTATGTAACTTTAAAAAAAAAAATTACCAAGTAAGAATGAAAATTGTCAAAGTAGCTTAGCCACAAAAGCAATCATTGTTTATATGAAATTCATGTTAGTATTCATCTCTGGCCAACTGTTAAGAAAAATATTTTGAGCAATATCTGACAACCTTTGACTCTATAGATTTTAGTGTTTATATTTTTTCATCTGGTTAACTGTTATAATTCAAAGTAGGTGATTAAATGTTTTTTCTGTCATTTTATTTGATATAAAATTCCTATTGGTAATAAAGGGCATTAACATGACATTTCTTCGCGCATGTGTGTGTGTGCATACGGTCGAGTGTCTTACGCTGGACGGGTCGTTTAGGTTAAATTTTATTTTAAGCGTAGAAGCCCCACGTTCTTGGGTGCCACTTACGCCGGACCTTGTTTAATTCTTAATTTAATTTTATCTATTTGTTAGTTTAGGAAGTGGCCTCACGTTCTGGGCACCACTTACGCCGGACGGACGTAAGTCTTAATTTGGATTTGCCACGGAAAAGCCCTTTTCCTAGTCGCTAACTTGCCCCGAACGAACGTAAGAATTTAATAAGCGAGTAAGGTAGAGGATTTGTCTCTTCGTAGCCTATACTCTAACTCCCCTATCAATTTCTTAAAATATCGTACACAAATAATACTAATATTTTGAAAATTCTTATTCTAATACAATTGACACAAAATAATAATTTTAATTTTCTATATCTATCTTACCTTTATTTATGTTTCTTTAGACTCTATCTCAAAGGTGTGCCTTTTGGAGCTCTTGTTATCTCATCAAATCAAAATTATATTTTACTTTACTTTTAAATTTTATTTTAGAGCACAATTTCTTTTTTCAAATTTTGGAATTCACTTAACAAAGGATATTTTAAGAATATGGAACAAAGATGAACAAATAACAGATTTATTAATTCTGAAACAAATTTTAAACTGAAATGTATGACTTTAATATTTAAAATCATTTCAACTTGCATGAGTTGACTTATTTTAACATATGAGATTTAAATGTTACTTTCCATAAACAATCTGATACACACTTACTTCTATACTTATCCTATAATCCTTAAATTCTCAACAATATACATCCTATTTTAATAATTATGAAATTTTGAAATTCTACTCTTATATTTGACCAATCTGTTTTCTTTAAATAGATTTGAAGTTTTTTAATAACGACAATGACTTTAATTTAATTAATTATTTCTTTTCGCTTGTTTCCTTTTATTAGGTTATTTATTCCCGATTTTATTAAAATTTTGAATTTAAACTTTTTTAAAGTTTTGAAAGATTTTTTATATTGAAATTCTTGATTTATGAAGTACCTTTTTAAATTGAGTAGCGCTGGTCTTTTCTCCCTCAGATTTTGGATGATTGTGGTCCCTGAAGAATTCGTCCAGTGATGTCTTCCTCCGGTGAATCTTCAGAAGTCTTTTCTTCTCCTGGTCCCGTTAATTCTTCTTTATGGTGATAACGACAAAATATTAAACTTAATATTTGTCGGAGTTCGTACTAAATTCACTTCGGCAAGTTGAATCTGGATGTAAGGCTGACCCTTCTTTTGGTAATCGTACTTAACCTCGAGAAGTACTGGAACACTAACAATTTTTACTTACGACGATTTCCGTTTTCAGACTTACTAGAAGAGTGGTTTCCTCCTGGATGTTGGTACGAGACTATCGATCTGATCTGCTACTCTTCAGATCTCCAAAAATTGCCTATACACTATAACCAACTTATCATATTTTCTCCTTTCTTTATTCTTTAATTTATTTTGGTTTTCCCACTTAATGAGTACATTTTTGAACTCCTTATGTCTTATGTAATTATTCTGTCTATCTCTATTGTTTTTTATATATTTTTCCTTTAATTTTAGTTAATTTCAATATTTAGATTTTCTTGTATATTTCCTGTTCGGTGGTAGGCCTTCCCCCACTCGGTGTGGCATGATATGTCATCGCGCGACCTTGATTGCTTGTTACAACTTGAAAATTTAGTTTTGCACCCTTGATTTCTTCAAGTCGCCATAACTCCCGTTCGCTTCGCTTGATCTTCTTTTGGATTGGCTCGTTTTGAAGCCCCTTTCTTTCTGGTTCTGTCCAAGCTTTATTTGAATCTGTGCGACCTTCCTTTCTTGAGTTATGGAGACTTGAAGATTTCGTGAATTTTCCAATTATACTTTCCTTATTTTTAGAAAACTTTAAAATTTTCTTTTTGATTATTGTTCCTCCTATTCCAAAAGTCTCAAAACTGTTCCTCTCTTTTTCCTGGCTTCTTTGGTTCCCAAGTTATGACACTTCCTTCCTATTTGGTTTTTATTATCCTTTTTATTTTATTAGGTTTATTTAATTTTTAATTTGGGTTAATTATTATTATTAATTGGTCTTATGAACACATCACTCTATTATTACCTTTTCGATTAATTTTGATTTACAAAAGTTTTTTGTTTTACACCTCTTTCTTTCGACTATAACTTTTTTTACATTTATTTTACAGTTTTGTTTAATTATTATTAGTTGTTCTATTTTAATTACTCTACAAGATGAAATTATTTTTATAGTTAATTTCGAATTTTGAAATGTTAACATACTCTTATGGAGCTTTTCATGTTGAGACCGGAAATGTTGATTATTCCTGTCCGGACAATCTTACATCGCCACTAGCCTCGGCGAGTTTCATTATTTTTCCCTATACTGAATCTAATTATTATTCTTATTTCTACTATTTTTGGTTTATTTTTTTGAAATTTTGAGTTTTTCAAAATTCTTCCTTGAGATCGGTTTTTTGGACTGTCTCAGTCTGTGTCAGTGTATGTCCATGTGTTTGTCTGTGTCCATTTACACATGCGGGTGTGCGTTTGTGTTTGATTGTGTATGTGTGGGGGGGGGGCACAGATATTTTTCTTGTGTTTTATAGCCCTATCAGCATCAAAATACAATATAACTGTATAGTGTTATTTGTTCTCTAGATAAATTCTTTTAATTTAAGCTCTAATAATTTTTTTTTTTTTTATGTGGTTTGTTGCTTTTTAATTTTGGAGTGTGCATAAATTTCACATTTTTAATATTTTTATTTTATATGGTCTGTAACATTGTAGATACATAACAAATCTGAATGTTCTACATTGAACAGTTTGATTAAAATTTGATGAGAAGTTGTGAAAAATAAGGGTTCCGACAAAATTTAACAAATTATGTTTCTTGTTTATTTTCTTCTACTTTAAGAAAACAAAGGTTGTATGATTTTGTTGAATAGTTATTTAGCAATTTTTTTTTTGTTTCTAAAATTAGTAATTAGGCCTAACTGAATTTAAATCCTGTCTATTATTTAAATACAGTAGAACTTCTGTTAACCAGCCTCGAATTAACTGGTCCTCGGATTAACCGGCCTATATCGTAGTGTACTGGTTGGATGAGAGTTTCCGAAAATAAATTGTAATTGAAACTCCAAAGCGGCGGCGATATCAAACGACTTTGTCGATAGCGGTATCCCATTGCCGGCGGCATAAAAACACCGCGGCACCAAAGCGGCGGTGATATCAAACGACTTTGTCGATAGCGGTATCCCATTGTTGGCGGCATAAAAACACCGCGGCGAGTCAAACGATTTTGTCGATAGCGGTATCCTATTGTCGGCGGCATAAAAACACCGCGGCATTGGCAACCGTCGGTATAGCAGACATACACCCACAAAAACGTTTGATGGGCCGCTTTTTTCCACGAATCATTTTAGTATACATTATGGAAAATATAACATTTCTTTTCAGTTTTCAGAAGCGTGTTTTGCTTTCGTTTGAGACGCGGTTAAATGTGTCAAAAGACTTGACAGAGGGGAATCTGTAAAAAAGCTTTGTAGTGTTTAATTTTTTCATGTTTGATGTATAATATACATAACATAATATATACGATACATTTATGTACAATAAAATGAGTTGCAATAACATCTTTATTGCATAATTCTTAACGCTACCTGAATAAATAAGCTTTCTTTGAACGAAAACCGATTTTTCACGGAAACCTCGGATTAACCGGCCAAACGGGCAACCGGCCCGGGTGTCAGTCCCGACTAGACCGGTTAAGAGGGGTTCTACTGTAATTAAATGTTAATGGTATTTGCGATAAAATGAAGTACTATGCAGATTTCTAGTGAACAATAGAAAATTATTAATCAATCTCAAATTTTAAGCTTGACATATTATTATATTGTATCACTTTCTAATTTTTTAAAAAAAATATGATGAAATCTTGTTTTAAAATTGAATCATGGAAATCCTGTAAAAGTTAGGAAATTTTATAATTCAAATGCTGTATAGCAAGACTGCATTTTGTTTGTTGTTTGATTAAAATTTCATGCTTTTGGGTTATGCCTAGTACACATGTCTCAACTAGTTAATACATGATCCACCCTTTCACTTTTCGCTCTTTATTAATCAAAGTATATTTTCTTTTTTTTTTTTTTTATGGAAGATTATATTTGCAAATATTGTTTCCTCTCATAAATATGAAATTTCTATTATAGTACATAATAAATATAATAAATTTCTCATATTTATTATGTATATAATGTTTAACATAGGAAACCAATAATTTGTTAGGTGCTGTGATTGTCATCTTGTATTTATATTTTGTAGAATGTCCATTAAGTTGGTAAACATTTAACTTAGTCTGTCATAATTCTATTTAATACTTCCTTCAACAGTTTTTACATACATATTCTCCATGTATTCCTATTGTTTATATCTAGTTATTTCTTATCAAAACATTAAGTTTATGACCTCTCTATATGAACCAAATATATTTTTCAATTCCTTGAAGAAACAAATTAATAAACAATATAATCTAATTTCTAATATTCTAATGGTATTTTATATTTGTTAATGTATTCTGAAGCTTATATAGTAAATAGTATCATTTCTGACTATATATAACGTTGATATTGTTATGTCCAGGGTAGTACTGAAGGAGTTACAGCCAACCCATCATGCAAAGCTTGTGGAAAAACAGTCTTTGCCATGGAACAGATCAAAGCTGAACGTTCTGTCTGGCATAAGAATTGCTTCCGTTGTAAGGAATGTAATAAACAGTTAACGTAAGTAATACCAAATATTGAATATATTTTAATAGATATATCAAATTTTATTACAGCAAGTAAAATTTTGTGTTTATTCTTCAAATTGTTGGTTTATTGAGTAGTATTAAATAAAACTGAACATTATATGTTTAAAAAGCCTTTTTTTACTGTCTTTATTATAATGGATTGTCAATGACCTTTGAGGATGGATTTGCCATTAAATCTAACAAGGCAGGAGGATAATTTAAGAATTATTGATGCAGCTATATTTTGTAATAACATTTTTAAATCAGGTTTCACAATGTACACTAAACCACTGAAGGAAGAGATAGTGAAACAGACGTGACAATTGATATAGTTGTTTGAGCTGTAGAGGTGAATCATATAGACTTCCAGGCACTCTAATTTATTTTTGGATTTGACTTAACTAAAATTTATTAACTTATTTTGATAATTTTATTTTTATTTACAAACTTTAAATTGAACAAACATGATATAAGATGTATGTAAAACATTTTAACGTATAAAAAATAGTATTAGGGTGTATTAGTGAATAATCAAATTTATTAATATTTTGAGTCATTTATAAAAAAAAAGTATTTTATTTTCTTCATTAGCTGCTTGAACAGTAAAGTAGGTTTACAAAGTACCCTATAGGTACAAAGTAGTTAAAAAAAAAGAAGTTTATTCCATTCAAATGTTGATGAAATACTGTTATTGTTTTATATGTTCCTTTGAAGGGTTCTATAAATATTAAGTAGCTGAATTTACATATAAATCGATTTTATTAAACAGCACCAGTACAACTACTACAAACAGTTATCTTTGCTCATGCCCATGTCACTACTTAGATACTTGCATTACTTTCTCTACATTAAACAAACAAAAAATACACAACATATAATCTTATAAATAAACTGTAATACAAAGCCATGGATAATTTTACCAGTAAATTTTAATCCATTTTATAAATTAGTCTATCAAGTTTTTTAATGAGCGTGCCTGACTGTAACTATGAAAGGAAATTGAACATGACTAATGTTAGGACTAGATCTACGTGTCTCATTTTGGACAGGACTAATTTTTTTTTCAAAATTAGGTTCTGTGTTATAAAAAGTAGGCAGTTGATGTAATGACTTTATTAAACCTTTTCTGATTTATCTGATTACCCTTCAACCAGATTATTTAGTTATAAATGATCTTGGAATATGATGTTCGTCTAAAATTTGCCCCTTTTCCCATATTTTTCCCCCTTTAGAATTAACACTGTATTCAGGTAATTTAAGAATCCCTAAATTCATTCTATCTTCTGCTTTGGCTTTGCCTGGTGCTTCGATAAATAGAGTGAATCAGTGTTTGAATGTTCTCCAATTTTCAGTAATGTTTACCATGAGTTTCAAATGTGGATGGGGTCGTTTCAAATATTATTAGCACGGGGAAAAATTTCATATATCTCCTTTGAGAATAATATTTTGTTGTATTCCGTTTTCTCACTTTCTTAGTGATACCTTTTAAAATCCGTTCATAGTATTCATATTTATTCTTAACAGTATCTCACAACTGAATTATGTCGCAACTGAATTATGTCGTATGGTGACCTAATAACCAAACAAATAACCTATTAACCTATATTTGTATCTTCAAATATTATTAGTACAAGCAAAGATTTCATAGTCCTCCTCTGGGAATACTATTTTGTTGTATTCTGTTTTATCAACTTCTCATCAATATCTTTTAGAATCAGCTCAAATTATTCAAGATTTATTGTTAACACACAATCTTGCAACTAAATTATGTCGTATGGGACCTTCAAATATTGTTAGCACTTGCAAAGATTTCATAGTCCTCCTCTGGGAATACTATTTTGTTGTATTCTGTTTTATCAACTTCTCATCAATATCTTTTAGAATCAGCTCAAATTATTCAAGATTTATTATTATCACAGCAACTCAGATCTGAATTATGTCACCATTCAAATATTATTATTGTCAATTATGAAAATCCTCTCAGTCATCATTGCCTTATAAAAAAAGTGGAAGAAAAAAACATTAAATTAAAATCCTAGCCCTCAAAAATCTTATATAGTACTAGGGTCGGAAAAGAACAAGAGTTTGTCACGAGGGATCTTATAGGAAAGATGAAAGAGAAAGGATCTAACCCAAGACAACATGAAGAGAAGGGTGTAGATCCAGCTGGGTTTCTTTGGTATTGGCAAGCCCGACTCACTATAAGTGAGCTCCTGATGGCTCAAATATTATTAAGACAGGCAATGATTTCATAGACATCCTTTGAGAATACTGTTGTTGTATTCTGTTTAATCAACTTCTTATCAATATTTCTTAGAATCATCACAAAGTATTCAAATTTATTCTTATCACAGCATTTCTCAACTGAACCATGTCACGATGGTGACCTTTCATATGTTCAGCTATGCACATGCAAAGATTTCATAGATTTTCTCTTAGAAAAACTTTTTGTTGTTTTCTGTTTTTTTTGAAATTCTCATTGGTACCTTTTGAAACAGTTGAGTGCTCTATTGTGCTGGTATTATTTAAAAAAACAAAAAGAAGTTTTTGTGATATGGAGAATCCTTGTTTTTTTTTTCTTTTTTAGCTTATATTGGCCTAGTTTTGGGTTTGAGCTTTTCTTATATTATAGATTTGTTTTAGTTTCCAACATGGCCCTAGGCTACTAGACTGTTAATATTTTTTTTTTCTCTTTTATGTTCTAGTGTAACACTTGATAATGAGAGTTGATCTATACACTCGAAACATTGTGTAATAATTTTCTATACACAAATGATCTAAATAAGTTTTTTGGCAAATGTCCAAATAATCTCTTCTTGTTAAGCTTCAAATCTCATTATAATGTTATGAGTAAGGATCCTATAGAAGAAAGGATCTCTATCTGAGAAGTCCTTCTCTACTGTTGTGTTCTGTTTTTATGAAATTCTCATCTGTACCTGTCAGAAGTGGCCTAACGTGTTCAATTTATTGTTATCTGATGACCTGCTTATTACAATAAATCAAAACAGAATAATGCCTTGGTATCCTTCAAAATCTCTTTAACACGTTAGCTGCCACGCCGACCCGATTGGCTCGGCACAGCTCGTCTTGGTAAAAGCAATGGCCGACCCGATCGGGTCAGCTGCGAGATTTTATAGGACTTAAGAAAATCGATCCGTGACGTTTATCAGTGGTCTTTGGGAACTTTTTAAAGAGTAATAATATGATAAAACAATACTAAAAATGTTATTGAATGTTAATTTCATCAACACATTTTTTTTGTTTCAGTTATATATCGTCTGCTAAAAGACGATATTTTGCCGACCGATCGGGTCGGCATATTTTTTTTTTTAAGTTTTACATATTTTTTTAATTTTTAGTGCTGAAATATGAATAAAACTTGAATCTAATTGTAATGTTTTTGTTAGGAATGTAATAAATATAAAACCGTATATTGTCAGAATATTTTTTTAAATTTGGCAACACGTTATATGCCTATGCTAAAAAATACTTTCAAATGAAATGAAGTTATTTATGGACAGTTAACATTACATTATTTGCTACAAAAAGCAGTAACAAGTGTTTTGTGATTAAAATACGCGTATACAAACATGAGTACTACACATATCTTAAATATAAAAGAAAATTTTTGTTGTGTTGACAAAAAACACAACACGAACAACAGCTCGAGATAGACTGCGTGGCGCTAACTGACAATAGAAGCAAGTAAACAAACTCAATTTGACACAAAGGCGAGAAACGGATAGCGGGATACCCAAGAGCCTTTGCGTGGGAACAGCTAACGTGCTGCCAACCTTTAAAACTAAATATACGCCGGTATGAACGTGCGACCAATCGGGTCGGCAAATTTTTTTGTCAATCAATATTCGTTGAAAAAAATCGCGGCCGACTCGATAGGTAACAAATTTTTTAACAATTTAAAGTATATCTTGCTGTATTAGTGTATTATAAACACAATTAAAGTAAAAATATCAAAAAATAATTAACAGTAAAAGTTGGCATTACGCCGAAAATTCGAAAATTGGCCGCTGGCAGCTAACATGTTAATGGAGACATGGATTTTCATAGATCTAGGTCTAATGACTTTAGGTGGTATGCTTAGGTATACCGTAGGAGACTTTCTAAGTAAATATATAAATTCTCTTTTTGATTTGGTCTACATTCCCCACCACTTCTCTCTTTAATTTGCGATTCATCAAAATTGTATAATTGACCGTCTTTACTATGGTGAGGAGAGATGTCCATTCCCCCAAATGCCCAAAGGGGCATTATTTAATTATTCTATTATACAATTTTTTTCTAAGTTTAACAAGTCATGAGGTAAAGTTAATTTTTTTATTTGTAGCTTTGCACAAAGTACATTATCGTCCTGCATTTAATAATTAGTTTGTAAACAACAATTTTTTTTAACTCATACTTATAATATTATTTTAGTTCTCATACTGAGGAGAAATAAAAAATTTAAATTGTAAAGAATGTCTTTATATCCACTATGTTTATCCAGCAAAACTTAGTTCTATTCAAATAATAATTGCACATGAGCACCTTTATTGAAATTCAAAGTCTTATACTATATTTTTATGATCCAACAAGTTTGTAACAATCGTACAATAGTATTTATTATAAGGATGATATAAAAAGTCCAGAATTATACGTTTTAAATATTTACTGCTAAAATTTTAAATTCCCATCTTATAAATACATATTAATTTTTTTGTTTTTTTTTAAACAAATATTTAAGAACTTAATTTTTCATTATTGTTATAGTTTCTATGATATTTCTATAACAGTTTTTATGATGTTTGTTATCTCCACTCTAAATGGATATATCCACAAAAACTATATGTTAACCCGTTAGCGGTTCATTAAATTTACTAGTTTTTGACTCCAAAATGCTCTTTTTTTTTAGCTCAGATAAAAATACAAGTTTTTTTATACTTTGTTTTTAATAATGAAAAATAATTTTTAGGGTAAATAATTATAATTTACTCACTTTTTATGCTGAATCTTCTGGTAAGGTTAGGTCACGTTTTCGTCGTTTCTCTGTGTCTTTTTTTTCTAGAATATTTAGTCAGATTTCCTTTATTTGTATACTATTTACAAAGTTCTACACTATCTACAAAGTTCTACACTATTTACATTAGTACATGTTTTGATTAAAAGTTTTTTATGGTATGATATTTTCTAAAACATGGAACTACACACAATCCTACATCACAGTCACTGCACTGATAGTGTGATGATTTTCTTATTTTATGTGATGAACAGACCACACATCTTTGTAAACCACTTTTCCTACCATTTCTAGAAGGTACTTCGTCAGGAAAGTGTTTCTGGGTGAGTCTGAGAGCATTTTCTTCATTGGAAGGTCGTCCTTTCTTCGACTGGTTGTCTTATTTGAGGTGGTGTCTAACTAGTTCCTCCCGAAACTCCATTGAACTCAGTTTCCCTCCCATTTTTAAATGTAAACAATGTGCATTAAAAATACAGATATTAATTAAATGCCTAAATTGCTTTTTATACCACACTTTTATTCTTTTTCTTTCAATGGGGTAGGCTGATAACATCTGGTCGCATTTGTCGACTCCTCCCATGTGTAAATTGTAATCATTTACAACATTTGGAATTGCATCATTCTTTCCTCTCCTTTTAACTTCTACACAATCTAATTTATGTACAGTACTTAGAAATAAAACGGTTCTTTTGTCCTCCCACTTCAAAAGCATTATACTTCCGCTGGGCTCATAAAGAGTTATTATTTCATTGGTATTGAGTTTTTGTTTTACAAAATTTTTAGGGACCATTTTTCTATTTTTTCTTACTGTTCCAATCAAACCTGTTTTTCTTTTATGCCAGCTCTGGGCTACAATAAAAATTATCTGATAAATATTGTACCCTAAATCTAGTATTCCTTCCATTAGTGTCATTACAACTCTAGAAGCATGTCCAATTTCTTGATTTTTTACAATTTCAGTTGTTTTTCCAGTGTAAATAATTACTTTATAAATATATCCAGAGCTAGATTTACACAAAAGATAGGATTTGATACCAAATCTCACTCTTTTTATTCTAATAAACTGTTTGAAAGATAATCTACCCTTCCATAAAAGTAGACTCTCATCTACAACAATATTTTGCACTGGAATGTAAATTTCAGAAAATTTGTTTAAAACGTAATCCATAAATGGTTTGATTTTTTGTAATTTTTTGTTTTCATTAGAATTTGTTTTACTATTGTCAACAAAATGCAAGAATCTACAAAAAAGTTTAAATCTGTTTAGTGACATCAGTTGAGGGATTCCAGGTGTTTCAAAAATCTTTTTCTTTGAATAATACTTAGAAATTTCTGGTTTCCAAACAAAACCACTACCGTTATATATAATCCTATAAGGATATGAATTTCATCCAAATTAGTTGGTTCCCATTTATTGAAACGAGAATATTTCTATAAAACCCTATAAGCTAAAAACTGATCAGCATATAAATTAGTATGAAAAACAATTTGTTCAATTAGGTCATCCCCAATAAATAATTTGAAAAGTTTATAAGGATCATTTTCTACTTGGAATTTTATTCCTGGATTGCCGGTAAAAGGAAACGCTTTTGGAAAATTAACACATTCATTGTGCGAAATCCAATTTATATCACCAATATTTTGAGGGCCTACTAGGTGGTCAGCTTCATCCAATTGAAAATCTTCATCCTCTTCAGAACTTATTTCACCAAGTGTATCACTGTCACTATCACTTTCACTCAAGTCCTCGTGTAATAATAAATGAACATCACTGTCATTTAAATTTGCCATAATAAAAACAAAAACTTTATCCAAAAATATTAACGTACATAACAGCAGATAGCTAACCTAAAAACGAGCACACTACACTCTACATCAAAACACAGCAGCTAGCTGTAAGCACTGTAAGCAGACATGGCCCATACAATTTCGTTGTTGGATAAGATTTGTAATGAATATTGTTCTCACAGATGCTTGAAATATTAGTTAAATGTCCTGTCGATAGATAGCAGCACTAACTGACAGCTTTAGCCAACATTAAACGGATTCAAATTAGACATTGATTGCTGCGTCGACTATGGTTGACATTAGCACTTTCGAAGCGTTTTGCCGGCATTGACTAAAGTCGACAAAAACCGTAAAGGGGTTAATATTTTCACTATCACATAACTTTCGGCACTTTGCATATGTAGGAAACTAAAAAGCAGTTTTATGTCAACAGAGTTACTACTTCTTATGTTACTAGTTTTACTTTCGAATATGTTCTTAGGCTATGTTGGCTGTTTACATTTTTCTCATATCTAGGGTTATCACTTGATAATGAGAGTTGATCCTTACTTCTGAAACATCGTGTATTAATTTTTTTATACCCAAATAATGACAAATTAAAAAAAAAAGGATAATCCATCATTATTCAATAATTTTAAAACCATAAGCCTGTGTAGGATAAACTCCGACCTAAAAACATATACACGAGTGTAAAACATGACAGTTGCTTCAAAATATTATACAATATAACTTTGTGTTTTTTATACACATAACAAGTTTTTAATATAATATACATACAATATATTAATATGCATATATTGTTTTATTTATGAAGTTTTTCAATTTTATCACATTATGAACTGTTAACTCTTGTAATCGAGTCTATTAGATATCATTATTTGCATGAGTTATCTGAATATTTGGTTTGTTGATATTGTAGATTGGATATTTACCAAAGTCATGAAGGGGAACTGTACTGTAAGCCTCACTTCAGGGAGCTTTTCAAACCTAAAGCTGTATTGGATAACACAGAAGATGAACCAGGTAACCAAATAATTATTGTTATATACCTGCCCTTCATGCAAAGGCAAAATCAGGTTCAAGTTACAATGGAAAAAAATAATAATTTACCTAAAAATATATATTGCTTATGTAAGCAATTAAATCTAAAAATGTTCTATTAATATTTGAAGCAATTAAATTTATAAGCTTATTTGAACCTTTTCTAAAGAAAGATAAAAGTTGACATCCTTTTAGAAGTTTTTGAAACTTTCAAATCTGGAGTTTTACATGAACTTAGAATTTCAAGTTTCTTGGGTTCTGTTCAGGTTTTATGACATTGGCTGAAAATAACTTCTAATTTTACAATGTTTTTGGCTAAATAACTAGTCTGACTAGCTGTAAATTTCATTGTTTCTACAGAAGTTAATGAAATCTGATAAATTGCAACAGAGTGAAAAATCAGGCTACTATTGAAAGAAACAAAGTACAGATGTTCAAATTCTTTTCCCTAACAAAAACTACAAATTTGTTCAATGCATTATATAAAAAAAACAATGTTCATACCAATCTTGGTTAAGCAGATAAAAATTGTGATTGCTATAGAAGAAAAATCAATGAAAATTGGCGAAAACACAGCTATGCAATTTTTTTGCATTTTTCTACTTAATAGCTAACCTATTTATTTAAGCACTTTCAAAAACAATAGTACAACGGAATTTGGTAAAAATGTACAAAAATTCAGTAGATACAAATATGAAATTATGTCAAAAAATGTTCTAGGCATTACCAGTAGTGCACAATTATTGGCTCAGAATCTGGATCTTGTCACACATAGCGGTATTTGTTTATTAAAATTATTATTGAAAAGAATTGTTAACATTAAATTCATCAATATGACAGTATATCCCTTACTAATAACAAACTATGTTGTTCTAAAATAATTTAAGTTTAAACATTTACAACAGCAATAATGGGAAGCAGAAAATGATTTTTTTAACGGTTATTTTATTGAACAGTTCGACGCAGAAAGCCAGAGATGATAATACGGGAAAATCAACCTATGGAATTGCCACCAGATGTAGTGCGAGGTATTTAAATTTTGTGCTTGCTTGGTCAATGTAAACATGACATATCGCCATAACACGTTGTTGCTTTAATGACCTTTAGTGAGAGAAAACAGTAATGCTTAGATAACTTTGTTTCTATTTGAATAAAAGTTTGAGATAACCTTTCAAATCTTATTATTATTGTGTATTGTTTACTTTTTATAATATTAACTTCTTAACTTGTGTGATTTGATTTAACCTTCCTGCATCATCTCGTGGTATATCATTTTACCATGCATCTAGTTGTGGTTTCTAATTTTTTAAATAAATTTTGTTTTATTTTTTATGTTTATCAAATTTAATACATTATCTAACACAGTTTACACATTTGTTACGTTTGCCTTAATTAATGTTTCTAATGGGTTTGTATTACATATTGTAGTATTGTAGACACTGGTTAGTAAATATTGACCCCACAGTGTTTTATATAAGTTCTATTATTCCAATTCTAAAGGTTCTAATTCATAGTTCTGTGTAAAATTCTATTTTTTACTAGTGTTTGTGTTTGTATTAGAAACTGTGGTCACATCATTTAACATAGGGAGTTAAAATTTCATATATAGATATTGTCCAAGAATTATGTCTATTTAATACTGCATATATAGCATGAGAAAAATATTCTCTTTTTGTATATTTAAATCACAACAGTTTAAAATAAACAATAAATTCACTTTATCCAATTTCTGAAGTTAAAACATAAAAAAAAAAAAAGTTTAAATAATTTGTATAACCTATATTAATGTTTAACCTAACTACTAGGTACAATTTGTCATCTTGCTCAAAACTGAATTGAACTAGGTTTCTGTGCTTAAAAGTATTATTTCTTAGTTTAAACATAGAGTAAGTAAAATATTTCTTATTGAATAATAAACCAAAATATTTGAAATTTATTATTTGAACTAGATCTATTTTTCTAATTGTAAAAAGCAAAGCTATACACTATTTTTTGCATACATAGTAAATATTGGGAATCCTTTCATTTCCTTTCTCCCCTTTGCTTCTTGTTTTACTAGACTTATACAAATTGATGCGAAATTCGAAAATACCGAAATATTATTTGAGTATCATCAAAAAAGAAGATTAATCGATTATTTTCATAATTTTGAGGTTTATGACTTGTATCTGATTCTGTACCTGGTATTTGATTCTGACTAAAATGTAATCTTAATAATTCTGTAGAATTATTTGCTTTTCACCCTTTGCACTTGGATGGCCACTACTGCTGATCGTATGCTATTCTCAGTCAGCTCTGAATATATACCGAATTAGACATCCTCACAGCTCGGATGGCCAGCCTGACTGGGCTCTTATGATACTATTGTCAGCTCTGCCGCCATGTTGACCGTGTGGCGTCAACAGCTCTGAATTATTTTTCAATACAATCTAAAATATTGGTAGTGGTTATTTATTTTTTGTTTAACAAAATCATGGGCTTTTAGTAACCCTTTTATTTTGCCATACAAAAAGTAGAGATTGTTATTGTTGTTGGTGAGTTTTTGGTTTAGCTTTACAGCTAAAGCTGTATTGGATAACACAGAAGATGAACCAGGTAACCAAATAATTATTGTTATATACCTGCCCTTCATGCAAAGGCAAAATCAGGTTCAAGTTACAATGGAAAAAAAAATTTACCTAAAAATATATATTGCTTATGTAAGCAATTAAATCTAAAAATGTTCTATTAATATTTGAAGCAATTAAATTTATAAGCTTATTTGAACCTTTTCTAAAGAAAGATAAAAGTTGACATCCTTTAAGTTTTTGAAACTTTCAAATCCTAACTTAGAATAAATATATATATAATATAATATTATATATATATATATATATATATATATATATATATAAATATATAGTTATAATATATTTTAATGAATAAAATAAACCATTGCATATAAGTTATCTAACAACATGTTTTGGTTATTAAAATAAAACAAAATCAAATACTTTTCCAAAAACTTTTTAATTACCAAAATAAAGTAGATATACTTTTATTATTTTTTGCACTTACAATTAGGTTTTTTTAAAAAAAATTTTTTTACTAGATACCTTTCAAAGCATGGTCCCATATGAAGCCCAGGATGGTTTTGGCAAGTCTTGCAATAAAATTTATTTCGTTTCCTCTCTCCACCCGCACTCCTGTCCATTAGTTTAAGAATTGGACGTTAGGTTTCAGTACAATCCAGACAAAATCAAACTACACAAAAATAAATGATTGCAGATCATTTGTTTTTCCACTCTTACTGGCCATCCGACCCCAGAGGACTCAAAATCATACCAGAGTGTAAAGGGTTAAGATATGTTGTAACAAAAATGCTACATAAAGAAATCATTAAAAAAATGATCTAACTGAGAACAATCAAAAACATGATATCGGCAGTATCACTTTACTTTACAATGTCCTTGGAAAGTAACACACCACAATTGGCTCATTTAGTGTTTATTTTTGGTGCTGCCAGAAGAGTCAAGTATAAAAATATTTGTTAGCCCATTGTGAGTTCTATAGAAACATTGGGAAATTCATTCAGTCTTCAAAAATGTGGGTTTTCTTATTAGTTTAGTTTTGGTTTAAAAAAATTATAAAATTAATGTGGAAACTTGTATTGTTTAAACTCTTTTTTCATATATATAAGAAGTTAGCCATAGTTAGAGCATATGATCATTCTATTATTTACCTAATAAGACAATGAGTAGGAAAATATAAGTTACAGAGTGATTGTGATGTAACTGGAGGTATATTATTACATGAGAGCTGAGTTAACACATTCCTTGTGATTGTTAGTTAGGCCTATCTATCAAAGTTCCTTACCTCAGCTGTTCTACTTCCATTGTCTGTCAGTCATTCACTCCTACATATACTAACACAATGGTGCTAGTTATAGATGTCCGAGGTGAGAATATTATCTATGACTATGAGTGGTTAATAACTATCAAGTCGTATAATCTATACATACATGTCTATACAATTATATTTAATAAACATAAATCCGTAGAATTTTTTACAAAATGTAATCACTAAACACTGTTGGTATAATTAAGCTGATATAAATTAATATTGTATGAACTTTTTCATCTACTGATATACATTTATTTATCCTTGTTTAAAGTTAAAAATAAACCATGTTAGTTTTAAAATTTATAAAATTAATGCGCAAACAAGAATTAAGTTAAATAACACCCCAGTTAATTAGCAGGTTTATCTCTATTTGTTGTTGATTTTTTTAATTCAAGAATTTTCTCTAAATGGATAGATTTTTGGTTTATGATTCACTTTCATGAACATGTATGCAACCTATATTTTTATAATTTTTAAGAAATTTAAATAGGAAAATGTTGTTTTGTATACATCTATTGATAAAAGGAAACTACATACACATTTAGTAAACAACTTTACCTTCAGGGGTTGAATATAAAATATTAAAAATAAAGGGTCATCCGATTGTCATCATATTTTGTAGAACTATTATTTATTATACACAACTTGATTTTTAAAAAATAAATCATTTAAATGTACCACCATCATTTGTGTCGCTCAGATTAAACATATGTTTTGTCTATACTTTGTAATGATCCAATGATACAGTAAACAAAAAGGGTTTATATTATACTTCATTTAAGGGGCTAATATTTCATATTTTCTAACATACAACCATCTGTCCTACAAGTTTTTCAATTTCTGTGACTATTTTTCTAAACTACCTATATTCCTATCAAATTTTGTTTAATTGTTTAGGATATGTCAAAGGTAAACGGATTAGAAATAGGTATGCATCTAGACTACAAACAATTTTTGCTTCATTAGTAAGTTATTTTAAAAATTAACAACATCTGATTGTAGTCAAAAGTGCCAATTTCTTTTAACTAAATAGGCAACTTTTATAACTATTTTAAATTAAAGCTCCTTATACTTTGTTCATGTTATATATATATATATATATATATATATTTCTTGTTGTTTAACATCTATTGTATATGTTTAAGATAACGAGGACAGGGCTTAAGAGTAATATACATAAATAATCCTGTGTGAATAACTCCATTTTCATTTGCAATAGATTACACTCTTATTTTACTTAGAGAGTATAAGTATTGGCTATATTGATAACTTTATATGGAAGAATCTAATTTCATACAAAAATTAAAATGTTATTTAAATTACTAGACTCAGTTCACACATAATTACCATATAAATGAGTCAATTAATTAACAAAGTTTAAAAACCAGCCTGGTACAGTCACTATAAAAATAAACTGGTTTTGTGTTAATTGAAGTGTGTTAGAGTTCCACTGGTTGCTCTTCCCGACCTTGCAGTTAGACAGACATGCCATTCTAAGCTCTACTTGTTACATTCTTGTAGGTCACTTTAATAGACTGGTGCTAAAGATTAGTTTTTAACTGTGCTATTATAGTTTAATGATAGAATCAATGTTTTGTTGATGTGGATGAAACTATGACAGGTAATTATCATTGAGATATAATTGGTTATTGAATTACATGAATGCTTCTGTTCTACTTAAAAATTCTATTTTATCAAATCACATTTAATTTTACGTGCTTTGGTTTTGATTTTAACCAAGAATAACTTTAATAAAAACTAAATAAACATTAGTTTTTTGTATTGTTACAACTGTACGTAGGCTTTTGTCTTTATTAAAATTATTGTTTACGAGTATAAGTTAATAGATGATAATTTATAATATTTTCAGTAACATTATTTACAAATATTTTAAAATAAATATCATTTACTGTTTTACTTATAATGTTTTATTTATAAAATTGTAGTATATACAAATATCTTTTGTTATTGATACCAATATTATTAAAGTTAATTTTGTCATCCAGGAGAAACACAGAACAACATATGTGGCAACAGAAATAATATCAATAACATTTCAGTGTTTTATATAACTGTAAAGAATTAACTGTTCCATCAATAGTTGTTGAAATGAAAATTAGGAAGGAAATTGAGCTTCTTTTATTACAGTTTAAATGGAACTAATACACACATATACACACACACATATATATATATATATATATATATATATATATATATATATATATATATGTGTGTGTGTGTGTGTGTGTGTGTGTGTGTGTGTGTGCGTGTGTGTGTGTGTGTGTGTGATTATTATGGAGTAAAAAACAAAGTTATATTGCACAAAAAACAGCAAATTACAGTGATATCCAAATTTATGAACCATGAAAAAATTTCGGAGTTATAGCTAAAACAAAAAAGTAACTAACATAACCTATAATTTTATTTAAGATTGGTAATTATTTCTCTAGTAGATGGAACATTAGTTAGATTTCATTCAAATTTGGCATATAAGAGAAGTTTGTTATTTGTTGAAATGTCTGATGGTGAAAAATCAAATTTGGTAAATTTAAAAATTACAGCCATTTGAAATAGTTTGTTATAAGTTCCCTCTTTTATAAGTAGTCTACAATAAGTTTATTTTGTCTAGCTTGGCAATCTGCACATATTCATACCGAGTTTGAGGTATCAAACAAGCAGATCTTGCTCTCAAAAGAACATCAAAAGAAATATATGCATTTTTTAATGTCCACTGTGTTTCAACTTGTTATTTGCTGAGTTTTATGTAATTTTCTTAATAACATCTTTCAAATTAAATAAGTGTATATTTTTTTAATGAAACATACTAAAATTACTTTATTTTTCAGCGAGTGACAAAGCAGATTTGGGGCTCGAAGAATTAAGCGCTCTTAATGTAAAATCTCGGTTTCAAGTTTTTGAAAAACCCACAGAATCTGAAGTAGAACGGTCACCCAGTACAGTGAATGTCAAAAGATCTCCAAGTATCCTTAGCAAGCTAGCTAAGTAAGTACTGTATTGTATATGATTTTGACTATTATTTAACCTTTAGAATACCGGGACATATGTATAGCTTACATCATCCTATATGGATGTATGGAGTGTATGTTTAGCCTATAATAGGTTAATATTCTCCTACTTTCAACCTGAATGCCTTAATTACATAAATAATATAACACTTGATCATTTATGACTTTTGAAATCTAGGTGAATGGAAGTGTGATAAAAATAAAATAATCGTTACGTCTACTCCTCCGCAATTTTGTTTGTTGTGTATTGTACTGCTTCTCCTGTATGTCTTGCAGTATGTTAGCTAATTTTTTTGTTTATTTAAGTATTATTATTACCTTTATAATTGTGAATAAAAAATTAACTAAAAATAGTTTAAGGATAATAGTCAGAGAAGGAAGGTGAGAGGGAGAGAGAGAGAGAGAAAAGTTGAGAGTGGTAAAATTATCCAAATCAGTAATTTTATGATTTCACTTAATTGAGTGTGTGCAAATCGTCACATCTAGTTTGTGTACTTAAATGCATTTTTATATTTTTATATTACAGATTCCAAAAGAAAGGAATGGACGTTGGTGTCACAGATGAATCTCTTAATGGAGTTGAATATGAAGAATCGGCCAGTTCTAGTGAAGAAGAAACCGGTCAGTTGAGTAATATCTATTACTCGCCATTGTATAATTTTAAAAAAATTCAGATTATATGATTGAAATATTTTATACATAAGATATTAGTTGAGAGTAATTAATACTCAAACTAATTAATTAATATTAATTAAAATTAATAATTAGTTTTCATTTTGATATAAATTTAAATTGAAATTCGATAAAATTGGAATTATTGTTATTTAGACTTTTTGTATTATATAGTTATATATGATATCTAAAATCAATTGTTTCACCCTAAATACAATATTTAAATTTGCATTTACAGAAGAAGGAGTTATAAAGTCTAGTAAACTAACAGAGAGACCTGTTAGTTTTAACAAAATGGATGATGTCAAACGCAGCTGGGAGAGTGGGCAAACTGCAAGGCGAGCAGAGATGAGAGAAGAACATAAAAAAGAAATTCAAAACATGAGATCTCGACTTTTTCTGGTAACTTATTAAATATATAACATTTTATGAAGTGAGTAAGGACATTACAAAAAAACAAAACAAAAAAAAACGTATTATTGTATAATTTTAATTATTACTTATTATTACTTGCCCTGCTGGACTTTTTATGTTAATAACTTTTACTTAATTTACTTTTGTTTTTCTGCTGACAGTCCTTCTTTGTTCACTTCTCTTGGATTACGTCGTTTCACCTCTTATTCAGGCATTATCAAAACTAATTTATTTTGTACCAAAAATTAAAAAAAAATGTTTAAATGTTAAAATTAAGTGTTGTATTTACATGTTTTCGTAAATGTGGTGTATATGTGTTTTATTTATCATAAACACGCATTAAATCAATGCAAGTATAAAAAACAATGTTCGGCTTGCCTTGCTAGTTGGTCCTTGGGATGTACAATTCGCTTAGGTTGACGCACAAGGATCAGCCCTCATACCCCAATAATTTAATCCATTCCATATGTTATTCCTTTTTTTCTGATCTCCTTCAATTAGAAAGTACTATTACCTAATAGAAATGTAATATAACTGCACATAACACACTAAAAAACATGAGGCAATATCTTAAATGCATGGAAGTTCACAATATCAGTATGACTTGTGTCGTCTGTTAGATGTCAAATCAATTGCAAATTGCAAATAACTATTGTTCAATGAATGTTTGAGCATTTATGTGTAGCTTATAATATATTTCTACAGTTTGGTAGTATTTACCAGTATGTAATAGGTATGGTCCAGTAGAGTAGATGCTGATTTTTGTTAGGTGTATTTCTGGGCTGGTCAGGGTAAATATAAATTCAATTGTTTTAATTTAGATTTGTTATTAAATTCATATTCATTATGCATATATAGTTATATTTTAACCCAAAATTACTTTACTCAATTATTGGTGATATTAAATCATTGAATTACAAAGTAAATAACAATAAATAAAAACTTCCTTGAGACAGTAAAAGATTCACAGCTAAATTACTTTACTCAATTATTGATGATATTAAATCATTAAATTACAAAGTAAATAACAAAAACTTACTTGAGACAATAAATGATCCACAGCTGTAGTATTGATATTTAAATCAATGATATTACAGAGCAAATGTAAGAAATCCTACAACAGAGCTCATTATAAAGTTAGTATTATAAAAGTAGATCATAAAAACTACAAAGTTAGGTAAAAGAACCTAAGATAATTTTTCCGTCCCCAATATGATGCAAAACAAAAAATCATTTTTCTATTATAAAATAATAAGACACTAAATGTCAGTTCATATCTACATAACGTGTTATAATGTTACATTATGATAAAAATATCACTCACTATTGTTTTAAATTTAGCAATTCACACATATAACTGTAACAAACCTAAAGATGCAGTATCTACAATATCTGCCAATGAACAAAATGCACAATATTTCGAAAATATTAAAAACGGCAGCGAATATGCAGGTTAAGTTTAGATACTTTTAATACTTAAGCCTAGATTATACTCTCATTTATTGTTTTGTTTTTGAAGATATGATTTTCACTTTCAATGTTTTTTTTTAAAATTATTGTTTTAAGCTAAAAACAATAAATGATACACAACATAATTTTTTCAATTGTATATAACAAACTATTATAACAATTTATGGTACAATTGACAAGAAATAGTGGTGGGTAAAAAAAAAAAAAAAAAAAAAAAAAAAAAAACTATATTATGAATCCTGTATAAATTAATCACATTGTAGACATCAGCGGTACAGTGTAAATAATATTATCTACACTATGGTGGCATAAATTACCTTTAAGCTTTATAATTATTAATTGTAATAGGTTAATTATGAAAATGTCAACGCTTGTTTTTGTATAATCTAACTTATAAAATATTGCAGTTTTTTATACATTTGAATAATAATTGGAAGTAGAATTTTTATATTTAGAATTCACAACTAAACCTTTTCATCTCATTTTATTACATTTTAGGGTAAACAAGGCAAAATGAAAGAGATGTATGAACAAGCTGTTGCTGAAAGTGAGGGACGAGGAGGCACAGGTTCAGCGAAGAAAGAAGTAGAGCAACTGGGCTGTGAAAAGGCACGTCTTATGAAAGAAAGGTTTGAGAAAGGTGAACCAATAACTGATTCCGAAGATGAAGATGGAGAGAAAAAAAAGACTAAAGATACCGAAGACATGAGTGTCTTTGAGGCTGGTAAGTTTAATGTTCTGGATTACAGAATCCATTTTTAAACTAACATAATAAATTCCAAAAACTCATTTAGTCTAACCATGAATTTTTTTTCCCTTCTGTATAATAAATGAGTTTTTCATTAATAATATATCCCAAGTAATAAAATATTTTTATATATTTATTGAGTAACAATAAATTTCTTATTTAGTAAAATATCTGAAATTATTAATCGCCAGGTATTTCTAAAAAATCTCGCAGTCTGTTTATGGAGTTAGATGCTACAGCTGCAAAAACACAAGCATCACCTGTACACACACCAACACCTCGTCCACGAACTTCTTCACAAGGCGTAAGTTCATATATTTCATACATCTATAAAAATATTATTTAAAAGCTATGTTTGAATATTTTTATAATAAATTTAGAATGAGAAAGTTTACAAGCTATGGAGTTGTTAGTCATAGTTTTATGTAATTTTGTGTAGTCACTTTAAACATTTGCTGTTTTTATTTATATTTAAAAAGCATCTTGAAAAATATAAGAATACAGTTGCTATTATTAAGTACAATACAATCAGTTCCAAATGACTAAAACAATCCCAAGTAAAATGTATTATAATTTTGTTTATTTTGAAGGCTGTACTTGAATAAGTTAGTGAAGTTTTGGTTGTGCCTGGTTGACTATTATTATTATTATTATTATTATTAAAATATCTATTTCTATGATCTGATAATAAAAACTAGTAGTCGATGAAGCTTTGAAGTTGTTGAATTGGATTGATCCCCATTGAAATTCGATCTCGGTTTGAGTCACAAAATTATTTCGATCAGAACTGGTGTTTTTTTGCCATTTAAATTAAGATATTTTTAGAGAACTTAAACCTGTTGGAAGGACCAAGCTAAGACCTTAGACCAAAGTCCAAGTTCAGGTTATTTTGAACGAGAAATATTTCAACATAAATTATTGAGATCGAGTAATAGTGAGAGTACAGGCTTAGGGATGAAAGCGAGAATAAGAGTTGTATTGTCAAGATCAGAACAAGAGTAATACCAAGAATTTTTATTTACAGATTTAATTCATTTAAGAAAGATAATAAACCTGAGTACTCAGCAAAACTATCTTGGATTTACTACTAGCTCTAAAAAAATTCTTCCAAATGAATTGTGTAAGCTTGTAATTCCTTAACTTCATTTTAAATTTCAGTAAGATTTGAAAGAAATGATGCTTAAAGTAATATTCTAAAGCGTAAATGTTGATTTTGCCATTTTAAGTAATCCTTAAATATAAATCTGAATATAATTATAGTTAATTTGTCACAGTATAGTATGTATTAAAATCTTATACCTAAATCCTTTCTTTGGTTAATCATTGTAAAAACACTTGGCCACACCCACACCAAGTTTAAGTGCACGCCTACACATCCATAGGTTTAAATAAATGATAAATTTCACATAAAGCTGTTTTTAATCCAAACAATTGGAATTTTGATATAATTTTGGGATTCATATATTGGGAAATATTTTGTTTGGGAATTTCCTGAAATGATGTGGGAACTTAAATTTTTGTATCTGACCCTCCTTGTCATTCAGAAAACTTCGAACTCTTTCATATGGAGCATGCTAGTTTCTCTTGATTCATTCTATTACAATTTAGACGTTATATGTGTTACATCTGTGTTTAGGAAGCAGGTTTTACCTCAGCCTAAGCTTACGACAACATAATTTCACACATGGAAAAATGAATGAATATGCTTTGTGAGACACATAATTACAATTTGTACTATATAAAGTTTAAAGAACTTGATACTCTAATCGGGAATTTTTTTACTGGATGAAGAAAAATATATCCGAGAAATGAATATGTTCTTACTAACGACTTCGAGCTAATATAGAGTTTTTTTTTAACAAATAAAACACAATTTTTCTTTTGTAAAATTCTATAATTTATTTGGTCTAGCCGGCCATGGTTTTGCCAGTTACGGCATTAACGAGGCACTTACAAGACTAATTACAATACACACTATAACTATTATAAAAGGTTGAGAAAGGCAGGAAATTCCCGTTAACAAACAAAGCACAAAGACCCAGGGGGGAAAACCCACAGGTCATTCACACAGGTATTAACTAACCTTGAATAGAGGTTAAAGTAAAAGAGAAAATGACAAAAATTCTGTTTGGTCATTTAAAAACTAGATTAGCATCATTACACAAAAGTCTCTTAATTTCTAAAATTTCCAAAACAATTAATTTTTTTACTTTTTACGTTCACATGTAGAATTTCATAATTAACATTAGAATAAAAATCTGTCAATGCATGATTTTTTAAATGGTTAGAAAAACTAGAATCATTATAACCTAACCGCCAACTCCTTTCATGCTCACCTAACCTACACTTAAAACTACGGCCTGTTTGGCCAACATAAGCAGCATTACAAATACTACATGTCAGTTTGTACACACCACTTTTTTGTATTTTTTCTATTTTATCTTTGGAATTTACTAACATCTTTCCTAAATTTTGTTTACAATAATAAGCTGGTTTACAGTGTTTTTTTTTTTTTTTTTCTAAAACTTTACCAACTGCATGGCTAACTTTACCAAAATAGTTAATTCTACACCACTTTTGTGTGGAATTATTAGAATTGACTATTGGGAAAATAAAGGATTTAGCCTTATTTTTTAATTTTATTTTTAACATTTTATCAATAAGATTAACCTCATAACCATTATTAATGGCTATTTGTTTAATACATACAAGCTCAGCACAAAAATCATCATTAGACATAGGAATATTAATGAGGCGATACAACATACTATGAAAAGCAGCAAATTTATGATTATAAGGATGTTGTGATGTAACATGTATAATGTTGTCACTAAACGTAGGTTTCCTAAAAATGCTGAAATTATGCCTACCATCAATAATTTTAATTGTAAGATCTAAAAAATTAATTTGATTATTCTGTCCTACTTCCATAGTAAATTGTATCGCTGAGTTAATAGAATTTAAATGATTTAAAAAACACTCAAGTTGGCTGTCAGTACCTTCAAATAAACATAAAACATCATCCACATATCTATACCAATAATTAATACAATGCTTAAACTTGTTATTACTATCAAAAACTGTAGATTCAAAAGTATTCATAAAAATCTCAGCTAACAATGGAGATAACGGAGATCCCATTGCCAACCCATCAACTTGTGCAAAAAACTTATTTTGAAATTGAAAATAATTTTGTTTGGTACATACTTCAATTATATTCATCAATTCTATAAACATACAAGGATCAACTTTAGCTCGATCTAACAAAGATTGCACACCAGTCAAACAGTCTTTGACTGGAATACTAGTAAATAAACTTTTTACATCAAATGACACAATTTTGGCGTTAAGGGGGGCTTTGACATCTTTAATCTTATCCACCAAATCCAAAGAATTTTTTAAACCAAATTTAGGTTGGAATCTAGAAATTTTTTTTAGAAATAGTTATATTTTTATAATAGTTATGGTGTGTATTGTATTTAGTCTTGTAAGAGCCTCGTCAATGCCGTAACTGGCGAAACCATGGTCGGCTAAACCAAATAAATTATAGAATTTTACAAAAGAAAAATTGTGTTTTATTTGTTAAAATGGAATTCTATCAAGTACCGTCGGTCATCAGTGTAAACAAAAGAGTTTTTTTTCATTACAATTCTCAATCTTCAAGATATTGCAGACCCCTATTTATTATTTACAAAAGCATCAAAAATTATCTTTGTAAAGCTACATAATAACTCTTTACCTATAAAAAGAATAGAAGAAACCGAATTAAACCTGTAACACAATTATAATAGAAATATTGAAAGGAAAACATCATTCATTTATAGTTACATAAACCCACCAAGGTCAACCTATTGTTATCGTTTATTTGGTTGGTAGACTCAGCAACACTACTTTGTTTTCATAGTTCTATTATTATTTATTATTGTTATAGCTGACTTAGTAATTATCAGCTTTATTAACAACCCTTTGGTTGAAGTATGTAGAAATGAAATATATAAAATGTTTTTTCTTAAAAACGAATTGTTGGTTCCAATAGTAAGCAAATCATGACTAAGATGTTCTATTCATGAGTTATTACACTAACAAGTAAAAATATGTTGTTCTTTATACTATGTATATATAAGTAAAATGCATGTGTGCACGTTATTTTAGTGATGTGAAAAAAGTTAGTTTATAATAGTTGTTACGTATAGTTCAGGCGTCTTGGAACTAAATTGAAGAATGAATTGATCAATGATAATATCGATATTTCCGGACAAGGCAGATGTTTTTTAACTCCTATGTACACTTATTGGTCTGAGTGGGTTTTGTTTTTGCACTGTTTTCTACTCTTACAGATAAAGCGGAATAAGTCTGATTATGTTTTTGCTTCTCTTGTACTTTATTAAATTTAATATGTGTGTGCGTGTACACAAAACTTGAATCACTATTTAACTTTGTTCTTAATAAAATTAGAATAAAAGGAATGTTATATTATGAGACTAAGGTTCATTTAATGAAAAGATACATCTATTTTTCCTTGAAAGTTGAATATAATGAAAAAGGATTTGAAAGTGGTTTTGTGATGTTTATATAAATAAAAATCTAAACTTAGGTTGATGAACTCCATCTTAGAAAGCATTCAAATGTATCAAGCCTATGACAGAACATAATATACATATTTGGTATTTCTTTTATATTTAAGCTAATTCCGCCATGACACTAGATTGGCTAAATATAAATGTCACTACTATTGCAGACATCGGCTGCAGATAATGTTCAACATCATGTTTGTAGAACGAGGAATAAAGTAAAAGTAATAAATCTATTAATTTATTAATAAGTGTCAAAAACTCAATTGTAATCAGTGCTGAAACATGAAGGTCTCCACAAAGCTTCATGACAAACATCGGAAATTTTCCCCAACAAATTGTGTAACAAACATAGATAAATATTTAGATGCAAAGACAAATATATGTTCTGTCTTTTTATGAACTTTTTACTATCATAAAAAAATATTGCTGGTTTTACAAATTGAAATAAAAAGATGTTTAAATAAAGCATGAAACGTACGAGTATATGTGCTTGAATGCATTTTTGACACTTAAAAAAGATATGCTTCATTGTTCTATCATTTAAAGTGAAAGAGCAAACCTAGTAAATGTTAGGGTGAGGGACTAGTTTACAGTTGTATTTCCTTTCAGTCAGGCAGGTGTATTCAAACTTCTGAAAGTCACATCAAAAAACTTATTTAAACACTTTTTTCTTTTAATATTTTGTTGAAGATTTTATTTTGCATATTTTATTTATTTTCTACAATTTTTTATTTATTTTTTAATAAGAAAATAAATAATGTCTGTTAAAATCGATTTGGTCATTTTGTATTAAAGTTTCTTGAACATCATAAATTAAATTTTCTTTATTATATCTATAGGCTATACAATCAATTATGTCAATCCTTCAAAACTTTCATGAATTATATCAGCAAAGAAACTTGCACAGGAAATGACAGCTGTTTTCAGATCCCGTTGTGTAGACCTAACAGGTTTGTCACAGCATTACTGAAATTTGAGGGTCACTTTCTATCGTAGACTTAAGTAAACTGTTATTATATCTTTTGGTTCTTCTTTCCTCAAATCGCATATACACCCGTATATTATAATTTAGCAGTCTACTAAGAAATTAAACAAAAGACAATATCTCTCAACTGGAGATATGTCTAACATCAGCAGTATTACTTTTAATAAAATAACCAAGTACTAAGTAGACGAAGACTCATGGATCAACATTCCCATGGGCACCATGTAGCTTTCATTCTAAATCTTATAATTGATTAGGATTTGAATATTAAACCTTACCTAACATAATTTTTCTCTGTTTAATAAGTTTCAGTTACACGCTTAACCTTTATAACACAAAAAATACAATTATTCTTTAGCACTTGCATGAAATGTGTAGCCTTCAATATTTTAGCACTAAACAAATTGATATCACAAAAAGATGTGTATTGAATTTTGTAAACAACATATAGATTTGATATCATATATTAATTAGAAGTTCTGAATAATAAATAGAAAGTGTCACTTATTAACTGAAATAATTAGAGTTATTATTAATTTTGTTGTTTATAGTAATAATTATCATTGTATAATATGGATTTGTTTATAAGATTATATATAATTAGGTAAAGAGTAAAAATTTACGCAATAATTTTACTTAATTTTTGTTAATATATTTGTATATTATTTTTGTTATTTACTACTAAGTAATTGTTATAAATTGATATTGTAAAACATTCTTATAGATTATGTGATGTTAGTCTTAGCTATATGGAATAAAATCATTACACATGTAGAGTAGTTAAAACAAAGATGTTGACAGGTTTCAAGGCAGGTATCGGATGATGTAGTCCGTTCCAGTGATGTTGTTGAAGACGTCGTAGTAGAAACTGCTGATGTTAGTTCTAAATTCAAGTTCTTCGAGACTTTTAAGGCCCCTGAAAAAGAACGCAAAGCTTTCAGAATTACTCCTCCTCGAGAAGGACAAGTCAAGGTGGCTTGTGTTCTAAACTTGCTAACTAGACTTAAATTCGCTTTGCAGTTTTGTGTTTGTTTTGTTAATATTAATAACATAGTATTTTTGACCTTCAGCTTTCATCAGACTAAACTCATAGTTCATTCATCTGTGCTATCCTCTCCCTCCCACCTCTTCCATACTTAATTAAAAAACAGAAGATCCAACCAGATTATCTGTTATAAAATAAAAGAGTAGATGTGAAAATTGTTGATAGGCAGGCTTCTCCTTTCTTTATACTGTCCAGCAACTGGGAATCATTGTATATTTGGCAATTGTTAGAGAATATGTTGTAGTGGATGGAAGAAACCAAGAATTTTATTTAATTAACATCAGTCCTCATTAAAAAATATTCTGCTGGTACGCTGACATATAAGATGTAAATTTCTTTTGGTGTTTTTATTTGTTTATTTTGTCAAACAATTTGTTTTTACAAATTATAAAACCTAGTTTACATAATACATTTGACCAAAAGTCTGTTTACTAGAGTTTTTTTTTCTTCTTTCTAATTTTGTGATAATCTTGATAACAATTTAGTGTTTTGAATATAATTACCTTATTTTATCGTAGAAAACCTATTTGGGTAGCTAAAGTTACACACTTGCAGATTTTAAAGCTGTACAAAAGAGCTATTATGAGATGTAGGATGTTTAGGTAAAAAATTATCCGTGAAAAATCATAAAAATGAAATACGGCTACCATTGTGTTATTCGATTTTTCATTGTGTTACCAACTTATAAAACCGAGCCTAAGTTCATATACCAAATTTCAGTAAAATCAGACAAAAATTGTTGTTAAGACCAAACTGATAAATAATAAAATGTAAATAAATGTGAACTGCAATGAAGTGGTAGACATACTTAACCTCTTGATGCCCACGCCCGTATATATGCGAGCAGACGACTACCCTGCCAGCAGCCCACACCCGCATATATGCGAGTTGGCGTCAGCTGTTTTATATCTCGTTTTTTTTGCGTGTTAGCGGTTATACTGCTATGACGTATTTGGTATTGAACTGTTCAGCAGAATGCAGGGAAATGAGAGGTAATTTTTGTTTTAGTGCGTCTTAGTCTGCATCACTGCAAAATCCGGTTCATTTTCGTTATTTCGCCAGCTGTCACTGTATAGCTGTGGTAGCTTCTTTTGTTGTTGTTGTGTCTTGATAAACAAACAAAATGTCTAATTTGCGTGAATGTGAAATATCGGAGTATTTATCTCGTGATTTTTTAGACAGTGATATTGATAATGACAAAATAATACGTACTGTAGTGACGTGTTCAAATCGTGTAGTTGAAAATGTTCCTGGACCTTCAGGCGATGCACCGACGCATTCTAACCTATATGACAATCCAATTCCCGGCCCAAGTGTTGTAAATAGTGAAATATATAATTGTAATAAATATAAGAGTACTGAAAATCATGTACCAAAAACATATATAGCTTGTATATTTGTTCTTTTTTAATTTAATGTAAAAGCTACAATAAACAGTGTGAAAATCTGCATTTTTTACTTTTACGTTTCTTTACATTTTTGCATATAAGTTATAATATTTTTTATGATATATGTCTATATATATATATATATATATACAAATATACATTTTTGTGTAGGGAATTAAATTTCCTACAAAATGTATGTAACGATTTTACAATAAAAAAAAATTATAGTTTTACTATAACTTTACTTTTGAAATTTCAATATAAAATTTAAAAAAATAAAAATAAAGTAAAAAATAATAATAATTTTGCCTAGATAATGTAACTTTTTATACCATTTTCATATTCCCCTGTTCTTTCTGAACAAAAAAAATATTACATTGATAGGTTTGCTTCATATTTCGATTTTATATGAATTTTCATAATAATGTCTGCAAATTTGCGAAAAATACCCGGGCTGGAGCTTGTATTATACTGATCATAAGTCGGGCATCAAAAGGTTAATGAAGTTTTTATTGTAGAACATAGCCTAACTAGCAAAAATTATTTGCCATTATCTTTGTGAAAACTTTATGAACCCTTATTGTATTTTGTGTTTGATTTTTAACATTTGTTTCACCCTAGATAATTTATTTCAGCAAAATTTAATTAAAACTGTTTGGGACAACAATTTTCTTCGATAACATCCATAGTTTATTTTCATTTTTAAATCACTAAATACTGAACAGAAATTTTTGGATGAATATGTTCTTTTATCTAAAACATGTTGTATTCTGTTATGGAAACATGACTAGGGTATCTGGAAAATATTTCTTTATACCACATTTCAGCCAAATTGGTCAAACAGTTTATACTGTAGCTTAATGCACAGATTGACAAATTACATAATAGAACAGAGAGACACCATTACAAGAATTTTATTCTTCTTTATATAGTAATCTTCAAAATGGCTCTTTAAATCTTTTTGCCAGTCCTTTTACAAAAACAACTTTCACTATAGGTGTAAGGTAAATTGATAAATGTATATAATAACAGATAAAATAAAACTCGAACACTAGATCTTACAAAAATTATGTTTACTTAATCAAACACATTTCAACGACAAAGTCAACATTCTTCTTGATACATGAGCTGCAATAACTAAACTAACTAACCTAGCACTGCGCCAACCCCCGTATTAAAAAAAAAAAAAACTAAAGGGGCTTGGCCTAACCTACTTTCTAAAGGGGGCATTAACAAGTGCCTCGCATCATTCTAAATACTTAAATAATACAATATTATTAACCCTTTCGCGGGCAATGCATTATCAACTGTGTATACGAGAATGGGCAAGCCTTTTTTTTTTACCAAATACACCTTTACAAAAAATTTGTCAAAATTTCAATTTTTCATAGAATTTAGTGAAAATTAATTTCAAACAATTTAAAAAAAAATCACTTTAAATTGGTTAATATTTACAATTTTTATATTAGTTTTTATAAAATGTGTTAGCACTTGTGTTTTGGAAAGCATTCCGGGTGTAGGCCCTTGGTACATCTGCAACAAACCGTTCTAGATCTTCGTTTCCTTCCTTCTGCAGTACAAACACAGCATCGAGATTCCTTTTTTGAAGGTATAAGTTCATCACCAGTTTCACTGTCCGAATCAAAAAATAAATCACTTTCACTATCCTCATCCAAATATTTGTCATTATCTGAAGTGTTGACACTAGGCCCTGCCATTACACTGCTTGTAATGTAACCAACAACACAAATATTTAACAAAAAATACGCTAAACTAATATGAAAAAGTAATAGAACTGAGTAAAGTAAACGATGTAAACATAATAAGTAACTAAGAAACTATTTAACTGTTTAAAATAAACACACAACTTAAGACCACTAACAAACAATGACGCTGCAATAAACATAACCTCCATAACCAAATGCAATCGGCTGTGAGCTTTGTTTCAATCGATGTTGAAATATTCCTATCTAACAATACATTTTATATTTTACTTTAATATAGAATTTTGTATCAGCCCTAATTCATTATTTACAGTTATATTATGGTACTTGTTAAGTTTCCCATGCATCCATTGTGTTTAATTTAGTAAAATTTTTCAACAACACGGAGTTTACTATTTTGAAATAATGTTTTTCCTCTAATCAATTTTTAGCCATATCTGATTTATCAGGCCTATTATATTTGAAGTTGTCAAAGTGTTCTTTTTTAAATAAACGTAATTTTTGTGAGATCTTGTGTTCGAGTTTTATTTTATCTAGTATTATCTCACAAGTCAAGCTTAATATTTTTTATATTGTATATAATAATGATTCTGTGTAAATAATTTACCATTGCAAAACTGTATTTTCAAATTCATAACTTCAGGCATGTATCTTGCTGCATCTAACAGTTGGTAAGATTGTACATACATATAATCACTTTAAAAACAATAACAATAAAAGAAGTAGGGTTGCGATTTTTTTTTTGGTTTTTAGCTAAATATATTTTAATTGAGTTAGAAACAACTTAGAGGGAATGGATGTTGTGATGTCTGCCCTGATTTAATTATTAGACAGTTCTGATGTATCATAGCTAATAATTGGAAAGGATGCTAATTTGTCTTAGTCTTAAAAAATATTATAATTCTTTTGTTTTTACAACTAATGGGTTCTTTGTGTTATCAGATTATATGTACCTTTTTAATTGCTAAAAAAATATCGTAAACACTAATGTATATTACCATTTTCTCAATGTGCACACAAATTAAATTTATATCAGAGTAACCTCCTTAAATTTCCTTCAGTTGTTATATGAGCTCACTACAAATTCAAAACTGTGTTTAACTCTTATACACAATTTGTAGTGCTATTCTAGTAATCACCATGTTTTCTGCAATTTCTATGCTAGTTCACAAGCAACATCAAAACTTCTGTCAGTCAACCTATTGTGTATTCGTACATACAATGAATGTCCATAGATGCTACTCTCTCCTATACAGTCTAACCTATTTACTAAAAATTAGTATATAGAGTTCTTAAAGTATTTTAAATATGAAATAACAATATATTTTTTAACTCAAATTTTGGAGGCACCAGGTTTATAAATAATGAAATTTTGTCTTAAAATAGGTTCTGTCCATTTTTACATTATTTAGTTTTAGCTTTGTAATATTTAATTAAAAAAAGAGAACTCTGGCCAAATTGTTGTGCCAATTGTAATTTTCAAAAGTTGGGCGCCATTTTGTAATATTTATTGCAAAAATAAAATAAAATAAAAATAAATAATTCTTGAAAAGAGCATAGAAAATCTCTAATTGGGTCGCGACTTCTTTAAACAGTGTACTCTGGAGAATTTCAAATAAAAATACCGAATCTAATTTTTGAAATGTACATTTAATTATTTTAAAAACAATATTATAGATTGAATACAAGTTAAAATATTTCCTAAAAAAACATAAATAATTACATTTTTATATAACATCATATTTTATAATTCACACATACTCAATTTAAAATTAATTTTGTGGTTGCAACCTAATTCAAAAATAAAAATCTTTCATACATAAATCTGCAATATACTCATAATTTACAATATTTTTATATGAGCAAATTTCTTTTATTAATCATGTATTTAAAAAAAAAATCAAATCAAATATAATCAACTCATGAATGTTTTTTTATTAAAGTTTATTATCATTATTTTTTAAAACACATTATTCTCTTATTTGAAACCACGTGATATCTCTTCAAACATTTTATCAAAAATTTATTAATAAACTGAAAGCTCCAGCTATTTTTATGTTTAGGTTTTTATTGAAAAATAATTTGAGCATGTCATACCAATCATGCTAACACTGAAGCTGTAACAATATGAAATATGAGGGGTTTTACTTTACTTTTATACAAACACTATGGTCTAATCTAGTTGGGCGCCATTTGTAATTTAATAATTACAAAAATAAATTAAAATTAAAAATTTTAAAAATGTTAATACCTACTAAAATCTCTAGGGTCTTAAGTTCTTTTGAAACAGTGTACTGAATGGAATATTGGATAAAAAAGTAGAAATCTTTTTATACTGAAATGAAGATGTTATTTATTTATACAAAACAATCACAATAAGAGTACATGTAAAAAATCAAGTTTTTGTAAAATATCTTGTGTTAATGCATCCTACATTGTTATTCTATTATTCAAGTCTCAACATAAAGAAAGAAAATTAAGTTTTATTGAATTTAGTCTTCAGTTGCAACTTCTTAATAAAAAATGACATGAATTTAATCTTACTTCTCATAAAATAAATTGAATTATTATGAAATTATATTCTTTATAAAAAAACAAATGAATCTCAAATAGTTAGTCTAGAAATACCGTAACATTTTAATTTTATTTTAAAATATAAGACATTGTGTCTTATTAATCAAAAAAACATCAAGTAACAAATTCAAACTTCGTTCATAGTATGGATTAGTATATTTCATTGTTCAGATTGTACTATTTTTTAAATTGAAACAGAAATAAACTTAGTCTTTATAACAACATTTCTGTAAATTACATCACCTTTACAAAGTATGCAAAGTTCATTGTTCAAACCAATTCACTCTAACGTTTATACATAATTGAAACTTTGTTGTGTAATTTCATTAGCAAAATAGGTCACACTTGTTATGAAAAACACACTTTTAATATATATCGTCTTTGTGTTACAATTAACTCGCCAGATCGGACCACGTGGTTTCACTTCACGGTTTATTTCAGACTAATTAAATCAGTTTTTTAGTATAAAATATAACTATAACCTATGGTACACAAAGTTATTCATCATAATAATTTACTATTATCAAGTATAACACACTTTATTTACACATCTTTTCTGTCGTAAGCAGGACTCTCCATTCTAGGCGACGACCGACTGCTTCGAGATATTTTTGTCGACTAACTGCAGTGTCCGTTGCCGCTATAATCCTTCCTTTCTCAAACACTTGTGTTTTGCATTTTTCTTAATTACAATGTTTATAATCACTCTAATTATATCAATACATAGAACAAATTTCTCTGATCATTTACTATTACTCACTTTCTTTTTTAATGTTGTCTCTTTTAAGTTATTCAAAGAAATACGCTGTTACTTTTTTAGAACACACCCTTTTCCCTCTAAAATCTACCAATCTCTTGTAAGCTCAAAATCCTCCCGCTCTATTCAAATTAAAAAAATGTACACTATTACAAAGCTAAAGTCTGTAAAATACTTAAAATTTGCACTCGACCCAAATTATTTCATTGTTCAACTCGCATGTCGTCTTTTGAATTCACATCTCATCTATTAAAAAATAACTTATTGAAAACGTCCTATCTCTCTAAAAAGTAACTTATTAAATTTTACGACTCATCTCCGAGAAAATCACATATTGTTTGATTTCTCATTTATTAAAAATTAACTTATTGAAATTACATTTTATTTCCTCAGAAGTAACATGTTCAATTCACATCCGATCACTAAGAAAACAACTTATTGTCTTTTACGTCTCATCTCCGAGAAAATATCTTATTCACTTAACTGTTCAGCTTTGTCCTCTGTTCCCTCCTTTACACACAATACACTGATGTCACATTTCTCAAAGTTTTATGTACACATATACTGTTGCCATATTTCTCTTATATCTTATATTATATACGTTTTTAACAAATCTCTCTGACCATTTAGCACTAATTAACTTATTTATTTATATGTATTTTTATTTAACTCTATTCATTATTATTATTATTATTCGATTCTATAACAGAATACTACATTCCTTATTTACTGCCTTGAGTCAAACTATTTCTCTAGTTAGACCAAGTCTATATAACCAAAAATGTACCTATTACAGCCTCTATAAGGACCTAAATAAGACGTTTTAGTCTCCCCAAAAATCCTGGGCCTAGTGTTGGTGATCAAAAACTATTAATAAATCATGAACATGAAGTATTGGAAACTTAATATGGATATTTAATTTAATTTTAGACTGATGTTACGTGACTGCTATTATAATAATAAGAATTATTATAATGTTTTCCCTTTTCTCATATGTATGTACTTTAGAGAAACTTTTTTCAATAACAAAAATTGACTTCAAAATTTTAACAGAAATATTTACCATTTTTTGATCAGCTCTAAATGAAAAGAATGTTTTTTAGAATCTCTCTCTCTCTCTCTCTCATATTGTTTATTCACCTGCTAATTGCATTATTGTTGAAGTGGTTTAACTGTAATTATTTGACAAACATTTTTAACTAAACTTCATAGAAAATTGAAGTCTCAAAATTAGTGGATGAAGATATTTCAAACTTTTTTTTAATATGGAGGTTTATGACCCAAACTAATGGGTCATAATATACATAATAGAAAATAATGGTTTGTAAATTATAAAATTTCAAAATAACTGACCAAAATACTTTACAATTAGACCATTAATTTGCTGTAATTTTAATGTTCTGTGATTTCTTTTTTAACATTTTTACTTATTGAATATGACCTACAAGACATTAGCATTCTCTGTTCACATTTTGGAATGGCTGGGGTACTACTTTACTTCCCTTCTCCTGACACAACTCCCTTTGTTGTGGCTATATGCTTAAAAATCTACTTTTATCTAATAAGAAGGAAAACCTATTTTTAAACTTATTCCATCTTTGTTAAAACTGATTTTACACAGTTTTTATAATTTTATAAGTTCTCGTGGTATCAAGCTTTTGCTGTATTATAATTTTCTCCATCAATTTGAGCTTGGCTCAAAATATTTTTATTTTAAAAATATTTTTTAACCTTTTTTAAAAATTTAAATCAAAGTTTTGCGAAGAAAAGTATCTATTTTATTCGTAATATTTGTTTTTTTTAATCAAAGAGTATAAGATAATATGTTAGCACAATTTGTCTCTAAAGATTTCAGATAGTCTTTCAGCCATCATTGCAAGCGACTTGTAAAGTTTTCAAAATTATTTTAGGAAATGTGTCATTCTATAAGATTTGGTTTTAAGACTAGCATAATTATATCAAAGTGCAGTAACCTTAGGGAATGTGTAGACAGACCGAAGTAGATGTAATTATTTAATTTAAGTGGAGAGGGAAGAGAAACTAAAATAAAATAATGAAGCCGGACAGTAACCAAAACTTACTATATACTGTTCCTTAGGCTATAAAATGGTACTCAAGAAAATTAAAATTTATCACAACAACTTGACTGCATATGCCTTTCATCATGCACTCTTTTCCTCTTTCTTCCACAGATCATGGATTTCAATAAGGACTTATAGGATATAATAAACACTGCTTGACTGATATATTCATGTATAACTCACAGCCTTTACATTAGTTTGTAGTGGTCAAGGAATTTTAAATATCTTAACTATTTAAAAACTAATATTGTAATTATTTATAGGGTGTGTACATTTCAAATCACCATGTCTGCTTGCATTATTTGATTCTTAAGATGAGATCTGTGTGCCCTATCAAAGCATGGAATTGCTTTATTGTTGCTTATAGTACTTAGAAATGCTACAGTGTTGTAGTTTATCCTGTTTATTCCCTATTAACCGATCAAATTCAAAATACAGGATGTCTCAAAAATGTGTGAACATACGTCGTGTGGTTGTTCCTTATGTAAAAATAAGACAAAAAGTTTCAATAAACATAAGTCCTAAACGCTTAATTTTCTGTCTGGCTGCCATTTTGTGCTTTTCAAGAAAAAATATATCTTAAGAATGCTTACAGATATCTTTTGGAAATTTGGTACACATGTGCCTAATAGTGTTATTCAAAGTTAAAAAATAAAATTTTCAAAATGGCTACAATTGTAATTTTTCATTGTTGGTCTCTTTTTAATCTAAAGTTTTATCAAATTCCTTTTCTAGTTAGAAAATGTTAAGCATTTTATCATGAACAAAATGATACCTTAAGTTTTCAAATCCGATAAACAACCAATTCATTCCGGAAATAGTTACATTCAACCAGCCTAAATTTTATCACATTTTAAATACAAAATCAATCTGGTTAAATGCAACTATTTCCGGCATAAATCGGTTGTTTGTTATCAGAGTTGAAAACTTGAGGTATCATTTTGTTCATGAGAAAATGCTTAATATTTTCTATCTATAAAATGAATTTGATAAAACGTAAGATTAAAAAGTTACTATCAATTGAAAAATTACAATGGCCACCATTTTAAAATTGTTTAAAATAAAATTCTGATATTTTTTTTTAACAGTAAATAACAGTGTTGGATAAATGTGTACCAAATTTTAAAATGGTATCTTTAACCGTTTTCAAGATATATATTTTTCTTTAAAAATTACAAAATGGCAGCCAGACAGAAAACAAAACGTTTTTGGACCTATGTTTATTAGAACTTTTGATCTTAGTTTTACTTAAGGAACAACCACCTGATGGATGTCCGTTCATTTTCGGGACACCCTATAAAACCGTAACAATAAGTATTATGGTTTTTTTGCATTATAATTTTTGTTAATTAAACTATTTAATGATATCAACTGAAACTAATTGTGTGTAAACTATGAATTAAGATTTTAAGATTAATTTCTTCCTTTTTTTTTATTAATACATTTCATGTAATTAATAAACCAATATCTCATAAGTTACATTCACTATATACGAATCTACAATTTGTTTGTAAAAAACAACAACTTAACATCATGAAAAGATAAACTCTAATGTTAGGACAGAGATAACTGTTTTATTTTACATTTCAAAAATACTATATTTTTATTTCTTCTGAAATTAAAATAGTCTGCTTTCAGATGATCAAAGGCTTTCTATATTCTTGCTATGCCGTAGAGCAGCTAATGAATTTTGAATATTATCATTAAATCCTTTTTCTAAAGGCTGGGCTAATAGGAGTAGGAGTTAATAAATCTATTATTACTTTTTAAAATCATTTTTTCAATAATGGGTTTAATAATATTATAGATATAATATACGAGGTATTGATTTATTAAACCCACCTAAAATATAATTTTATTTAAAAAATTTTATTATATTTTCACCCTCACAAAGACATTTGTTTTATATTGGTTCTAAAGAACCAAGCAAATAGGTGAGTGGTCAACATAATGCTACTAATAATAACAATAATACAATAAAAATTCATTTAAAATTATCAAAATACAACCAATATAAAGGAATTTGTTAAACATAATACAAAACAGACTAGCACATAACCAAGGGGAAAACAAGGAAATCGCACAGTAGGAAGTTAATCAACCGTATTCAAAAATGCATCAGTCAAAAATTGTCTTACTAAGTAATAAGTTTCACTCAATAGAAACCTTTTCATCTTTATTAAAAAGTTGAAAATATCTATTATTTTTGTTGGTATTTGTTGATAAGATTTGTACAGTAGACTCCATCTTAAACACCCTCTCTTTAAGCGACAACCTCACACAAATTGACTTGCTGTCGTTTCCACGATAGTGTGAAACACTTCAAACTACCGTTCCCATGAATGACCAAAATTCAATCGTCTCTCGTATTTGTTAAATTTATGTCAGTTGTTTCTTGTCTTGAAAATGGCATTTTAATCTATGAAGAAATCATTCAAACTGTTATTAATTAAAGATAAGAGGAAAAGGAAATCGACAAAGAAGAAGAAACAGAAAAAATAAAAAGGAAGGAAAGCTCTAGAGTTAGCAGTGTCTTACATTAAACAACAAAAAAAAAAATCACTGCAGTTGATAATAAAAAAATTAAAAAAATGATTTTTTCAAATTGAGTTTTTAATTGTATGGATCCTTTGTACAATTGATAGTTTGTACATACATACATAGCTCATACATTTTGTTCATTCAGTAAATAGACTACTCAATCATAATCTTTTAGTTTTGTGTTTGTTTACAATGAATAAATTTGTAAAAGTGTTGTAAATTTGAGTTTTTTATTTTGAAATCTATTTTATAATCTTTCGAATATCATGGAAGTAATAACAATTACAACTTTTGATCTGGATTAGTAATTGTTTTGTTATACAATTTTACTTGTCCTTTTTTTAATGATACAGGTAGATATGGTTCTAATTTTTACCTTTAAAAATTTAGAGCTTATAAAAGAGTAGTTAAGCCATTTTCGTTTTAACCGACCTTTTTGTTATCTGACCTGTGGATCCGTCTTTTGGGAGTCTACTGTACCACTATAAAATGAACATATCTGAAAAAGCTGTAGCTTATAGGTTAGGTAGTGGAATAGATTATTTCTTGGTCTTTACATATTTTGTGAGCAACCATCTAAATTTACAGATATTTATTTTGTTATGAATATAACAAAGTGTTTCATAAATGTTGTATAAGGCTAGCAGTGTCAGCAAATTAATATTTTTGAACAGATTTTTATATAACACTCAAGGCTTACGAGTAATGATTCGAACAACTCTATTTTCAATTTTTAATATTTTGTATGAGACTGAAGAATTACCTCATTTAAAGAGAATTACCACATTTAAATAAGGGGACAAATTATTAATAGTCTTAATGCCAGTATCTAAATTTTTGCTAATTATTATCATGATTTTCTTTTTTAATTCTGAATATGCGACTGGCAATTAAAATTTGTATTTACCCCCTAGACCTTCAAATATTAATTGTTTTTAGAAAATTCAAAGGTTGATTGTTGTGCAAAAATAGATGATTTGAGACTGACCTGTTTCACTCAGATCATTTACTGAAAACCACTCATTCAATTTAGTTAGAGCTTGAGGAATATCTTGTGAAAGCTTCATTATATTAGCCTTTTTCATGATGAGCTGTAGTGTCTTCTGTATAAATAATTAAATCCTCCAGAATTTAAGATCACCAGTTACATAAACTTTGATTAGATTAGATAGGGGAATCCATGAGATTGTTAATTAAACTCTACTACACACAATTAGTAATTTTTTTCTCATTTAACTAATAACAAGTAGTGTTATTTCCGGCTGTAATAAATTAAAATTAAGATGTACAAGCAATTATAAGATAAAAAAGGGATGGAAATGTAGTAAAACAGAAAAAAAACTACATAGGTATTATCTATTTAACTTCTTATTTCTAGCATCCAGTTTTGAATATTAAAAATATTAATTAAAATTGTATATTAGTTTTTAAAATTATTAACGTTGTCATTTCTAAAGATCATTTTTATAAAATTATTTTTATTACTTTTAAACAATTTACAATATTATATCTTTTTTTTTTTCTAATTTGTTGTAATAAGTCAAGGTTATAATAATCTTTCAAAACAATATGATGTGTAACAGATGTAACAAATTAAAACTTTCGTATCTAGAGTTAACAACAAGGCTATTTGAAGTTATCTGCCAAATTGAATATTGCAATTTAGTGATTATATTTAAAAACAAAAAAATTGTAATAACTCTTGTATAGTAAGTAACATCTGCTTTAATATATTCGTAGGATGAATCACCAGATCGTGAAATCTACCGAGATCCAGAAGTTGTACGAAGTGAAGATCAAGTTGATGATGATGAATTAGTCAAGCGCAGTCATACAACATCAAAGATGCTTTCCCTCTTCAGACAAATGGAAGAAGCCAAGGAACCTGTCCCAGAAGGTATGGATGTCATAATGAGTCATTAGTTATTAACTTTTCAGTGCTACACATACAAATTTATGAAAAAAAATCATAGAAAAATATGTTAACTAAAACTAATTTCATGTTTTTATTTTTTCACATATACATAGTAGGCCTATAGAGAACGTTATGTGATGGGTCAAAAAATGTATGTTGAATTTTTTGCTGATATATCTGTTTTGAAATCCTCCGAGTTAAAAAAAGTGGTTTTTATGTTATAAAAAGATGTGTATTGTCTGTCTGGCATCTTTACATCCTGATCATAACATTCAAGAGCTGCAGTCACCAATTTAATACAGAATTTTCAATGTACTGGCAATGTAGTGTTGAAGATGAGCGCCAATCGGGTCGCCCAGTACTGATCAAGTAATTGAAGAAGACATTTGGCGGAATTTTGTATGCAAGCTCATTAATTGGCAAGAGGAGTTGCTTGTAACCATAATTTAAGTAGGAGGTTGGTTCAAAAAGTATTTAAAAAAATATGGAAGTTCCAATCTCATAAATACTGAGAAATTAAATTGTATAAGAACTCACCGAAGACGATCTTGACAGAGTTATTGAATTTTGTCAAATTATGACACAAAGACTTACACCAAGAACTCTCTTCTTTGTATATATAGTTTATTTATGAGGGTTCATTTTCACTAAATGGTGCTGTTAACTGATACAACTGTAGGAGTTGTTAACAAGAAAATCTTCACTAGTATCGAGAAAGCCACACTCTTATCGAATCATTTATGATCAATGGAAATTTGAATGGTGCTGTTTACATTGAAATGCTTAACACACAAATAATTCCAATTCTTGTCTATCTAACAGGAACAGCTAGAACACCTAATAGGGCTCCAGTTTTCAACACAGAAAACATATTTTTTCAACTACATGGAGCTCCTCCACACTCTGCTCGAAATGTAAAGATCATATTAAATGACCGATTCCCTAAACGATGGATAGGTAGCAGAAGGGGTGTATTGAATGACAAGCTCCGTCCCCCCGATCTTTTGGAATTTTTTCTGTAGGGCCATTTAAAGTCAGTAGTGTATAATTCACAGCCAACTTCTCTTGAAGATTTAAAAAAAAAAAAATAGAAAATGAATGTAATGAAAATGTGCAAGAAAGCTTTGAAAAAAGACTATACTACTGCATAGAGTTTCAAGGAGACCAATTTAAACATTTAATATGATAATATGAGGTGAGAAAATATTCTTTATGCTACGGGAAAAAGCGTACCATAAAAATACAAATGCCTGAATTAAATTGCATGTATAGCCACAATTTGTTTGTATAATCATTGGATGGTTAAAATTTAATTTTCTTTGTCATTATTCTCGTCCACTAAGATTTTTAAAATGAGGTACAACATGACTACAGGTCCCATGTAAAATTTTTGAGTTACCCCTACTTCCCTTCCACCAGAAGCTAAAAATTGTTCATTTTGCGCTATTGATGTAGCCCCTTGTACCTGAAAACAGTGATGCAAACTGAATTCAAATATCTTGAATGATAAAAAAGTTAAAGGGGGGTACAAATTTCTGTTCAGCCACCTTGTGTAGCCTATATAGATTTGATATGTGGCCATATTTTGGCTATATCCTTGTGCTTTTTCATTTTTACAATAACTTAAAATTTGAGGTACTTGTTTCTTTTATTTTTTTTAATAACTCAAAATTTGATGTACTTGTCATAAGACCAAAAACTGTAAAATTCTGATTTTCTCAATATCCGACTAACAATTAAAATCAAGTGATACTCAAATGTAGCCCCTGAGTTTCCAAACAACGTGTATTGTTCACCATCTCTCCAAAAATACTGGTTTGTGAGTTTTCGTTAAAAATTAAAAATTGGCCATGTAGTTGTTATTAAAGACATAATTTCTCAAAATCAGTTTTACCCATTTCATTAAATTTTTATGAACTGTGTAGATTAATGATATACCAGTGTGCAAAATTGAAAAATAATAGATTTTCCCAAAAACAAAAGCAAACCCTAACTGCTGTCATTTCATCTTACAATATTTATGCCTAATATGAGTTAATGACACAAGTGAAACACATTTCTTTAGACTTTATTTATATTAATTTTATTTGGTTAGTATTTTGTAAATGGGTATGTGAGAAAGTTTTTGCAATGTTTTTGGATCGTTTACTTTGGATACCGTACCACTTGAAATTGCCCTTAATTTTGTGATTTTCCCTGAATGGATAAGTAAGCAGAAAAGATAACTCTGTTTTTATTTTTTTTACATTAAAAGTTGTTATTTATATTATAATTTAAAAAATAAAACAATTTATGATCATTTTTATTCGAGTTTTATTTCTTCAGGTTTTTATAATGTGTTATTTTGATAAAAAATCAAATTTGGTTAAAATTTTGTAAATGCGATATCTATATCTATACTAAAAATATATTGAAACATGTACTATAAAACATAAAAAGAAATAAGAGTAAAGCTACATACTAAATAAACTTTTACTTGTAATACAATTCGAAACATTCGTTCACACATAAACCGTGCCGCTTATGTTAGGGCGTTGTTAATCATATAGTAGAGGGGAGAAAAACAACATTATAATGCATAAATTATATGTGGCTCCTAAAGTGATAAAAAAAAGACTGTTTATTAATATAATTTTAAAATGTATTGTATATATATGAACACTAAGGAAAACAATAGATATAAAAAGGCATCATACTCTGTTAACTTGCACCAATATTTCTATGATAGCTGCCGGTGTACATAGTGTGACGGCAGCACACAAAGTGGTAAATTATTATTCCATTTTGAACTCATAACGAACCAATTTAAATGTATAAATTACAACAGAAAATATTTATAGTTATTCAATCTATAAATTTCATAAATGTTTTTAAAAAATACCAATATTGTATTATTATTTTTGAAAATGTTTCGATCAACAAGATTCTGAATTTCTGATTTTTGAAAATCAATTTCCCCTTCCCTCTTCTTACTTAAAACCAAAATGTTAATTATATTTAAGACTGTGTGACTATGGATTTTGTGTGTTTGTTCAAATAAATAATTGTTGAATTATATCATAGTATATCATTGAAGACTAGTTATTTAAGCAAAAATTCGTTATCAAGTAGGCCTTGTTAATTTAGTTTGTCAAAGTGTTTTTTATTGTATGCAATAATGGCAGCAATAGTTCCTAGAGTCCCACCTAGGGGAAAAAAATTAAAGGTCAGTTTATTTGGCGAGTGAGTAAATTTATGAAGAAAGAAGCCGACCATCCCAATCATTCTATACCTTTAAATATATGTTTAGAAAGAGCTGCTTCTGTATGTGGGGTGTCAATTAGTACAGGGAAAAAAAGTCAGGAGATGAAAACCATTGATTCTATGCCTGAAACAGGATCTTCATGTACAACACCAAAACGTAAAAAAAGAGCAAAAGTTGTCACTGTAATTTTGACATCTTTGATAAATGTGTAATTAGGACAGTGTACAATTTTTTTTTAAACAGAAAAATTTCTTCCCGCGTTACCTCTATTAAAAACCAAGTTTACCAAATCGATAAACTATAAAGGAAGTATATCCAGTCTAAGAACTGTACTAGTAGATCTGAGGTTCAAGTGGAAGAAGATTGAAAATAATAGAAAAGTATTGATCGAGCGTATAGAGATTCGGGCTAAAAGAATAGAAATTTGAAGGCAATTAGAAAATGTAGGAGAGACAAATTGCAAATTGTCTACATGGATGAGTCATATGTACTGTTGACTCACATATCTCGGAAAGGTTGGTGTGAAGCTTAGAAGGTTTTAAAAGTTGCATAAGTAAAGGCCACTGAACAATCATTATTCATGCCAGAAATGAGATGGGTTTCATTCCTAACACTTGTTTAATGTGAAAGCCAGAACAACGGATGGTGATTATCACAATCAAATGAATCATGACGGACTCAAACTCAACTTATCCTTAATCTCCCTCCAAATTCAATAATCATGGTAGATAATGCTTCATACCACAATGTTCAATTTAACAAAGTTCCAAACTCAAATGAAGGCAGATATATTGAAATGGCTCCAGGAATAGCATTGAACATGAATCTTTGATGTTAAAACCAGAGATCTACTCATTAATAAAACTAAATAAAGAACAGTACAAAGCATTTGTTTTTGTCAGTGTATTAAAAGATTATGGACATTCAGTACTACATCAGCTACCTTATCACCGCGACCTTAACCTGATTGAAATGATTTGGGGTATGTAAAAACCCATGTAGTGGGGAATAATGCCACTAACAAAATAGATACAATTAAATTGTGTAAAGATAAAATGAACGGAAAAGAAGGATTGGAAGAAAGTTTGTGAGTAAATTACAAAAATAGAAGAAAAATATTTTCAAAACAAGCACTTTATTGACGATACTATGACACATTTTATCATTCAACTTGGTAATTGTTCCAATGACAGTGATAGTGAAGACATTTTCTACGCTGTAGATGGCGACGATACCACCAATTTAGCAACTCCACTGTGAACTATGTTAGTTAATTTTTTGTAACTTATGGCTAGTTATAGGTTAAAAAGTATTTTCTACATGCTACTATACAAAAATTAAAAAATATGTTGTTTGTTATTTGTATAGTAAACATGGCAAAATTTAGAATAAAAAACAACAATAAGTCAATGTGTAGCGTAGTTGTTTAAACATAGCCCACTAAATATTTTTAAATCATTAAGTGCTTTACAAATATTTTTTTAGCCCCCACTGTTTAGAATTTAGTTTAAAAAGTTTAATATATTTTATGTTAATTACTTGGTGAAAAATAATACTACCAATTTAAAGATAACAGTTGATTATAGTAGGAATGATAGAAAATACAATAGCATTCAGCTATTTACAAGAGTTTGCCGTGTGATAAGAATGTGTGCTTTAACTTATCCAGATAACTGTTCCTACTGCAAAAAATGAGACCCTCTACATAAAATTGTTAAATTATAAAAGTTTAGTTTATGTCTTTGCCTACAACTTTCTCGTTTCTCGTTTACTATATTTTCTATGTCATTGTTAACGATGTTTCATTTATAAATAAAATTTTCAAATAAATTTTAAACTGGAATCACTTTTTTAATGAAATGGTATTAAAGAATACTTCGTTGCCTTAATTTTGATACCACATATAATTTTATGCCTCCATCTTCATGTTCAAATCGCAAGAGGAAACAAAAAGGTTGAGTGAAATCTATATGGCGCTTCTAGTACTAGTGGATAGCACCCCATTACAGATTGTGTTTGAGTCCTACTTTTGTATACAGGTTATTTACTCCACTGTCAAGTCTACCAATATAAACATTTATCTTTACAGTACAGTTTCGATTAACCGAGTTAATGTTGTGGATCGTAGCAACCTCAGGTAATCAAATTCTTGATTAATACGGATATACATTACTGCAATAAGAGGATCAGGAAAATAGAATGAGAAAATACGATAAAATTATGAAAACATCCCTACCACTATATTGACAAAATACAACAAGACTACAATATTTACAAAACAATACAGTACATGAGTACATAATATGTACTGTAACAAACACTAAAAAAATGAAAACAAACACTTTTGAAAAGTACTTAACAGTCTTCTGCTTGATTGCACTGCCTCACTTCTTGGCCGCTATAATGCACAGTCACTGCAACGTAAGGACTGCACAGTAAAAGCTGGTGATGTGTCATCTTGTTTTTCTACGTAGGACAGTGCCTTCTTGATAGCACTCAATTCATCAGTATGACTGATTCTGGATTATAGTCTTACATCAGGTGATGTGTCGTCATTTTCATCGTCACTCTGATTAATTTCTGACATTAAACTCGCAATTACCTGATCAAAAAGTTCACTCTGTTCGTCATTGTTCATCCAATCGTTTACGTCTTTACCTGTGATTGTTTCAGCAACTGGATTTTATTTAAAAGATGGCTTAGTGGCAAAGTGTCTGTGTTTTCAGAAAGGTCAAAGGCATAATTTTTTGGGGTTGATTTTCTCCAGCTTTTCTCTAACCTAGACTACCTAACCTCATTCCATGATTGACCCAATCCAGTATATGACATCCTTAAGGTTGATTTTTTGAAGTAATATGAAATAGAAAGGGGTTGAATTTAATTTATTTAATTTTAAAAAATAGAAAATGAAGCTAACATTTAATATTATTGGGCGTTAGGTAATCCTTTGATTTCCAAATTATTTTTTATTGAATTTAAATTTTAATTGAATTTAAGAGTTACTTAGAGTCGTGAATACTTTTAAAAGTGTACTTAAGTGGTCATTAAGAAAGATTAGAAGTCCTTTTTGGTTTTCTGAAACTGAACATATTTATTTAACAACATGTTTATGTATACACATATATAAATTGATTATAAATTCTCTATATTAAACATCCTTCTTCGAATCATTATATATTTTACTTTTTAAGAAAGTCAAAATCTTGATAATTGAATTTACTTTTTATAGTTGCAACTCATAGAAATTATTTATTAAAGCAAACAGATTATGGTTTTATCTGTTTTTTTTTTTATTATTATATTTTTTTTAAATATTTAAATTCAGGTACACTATCAAAAGCCCCTTACCACACTTGGGAATAAACAAAATAACAAAAAACAAACTATTTGTCAAAAGTAAAATGTTTATTCCTATTAGACCCTTATAAAGGGGCTTTTGATAGTGTACCTGTATATATTGTCACCACAGTGCTCTGGTCTTTGTTTTTTAATATTTAAATTGCTTTATTTTAACAAAATTGTGTTTTTTAAATAGACATTCTTTATCTTCAAACATGAAAATTTATTATTTTTGAAAATTCTAAAATTCAAAATCTTACAACTAGTGCATTGAATAAACAATTGATTTTAAATAATTGAACAATGTCTGATTATAAGTGTTTTTTACACATGTTACCAGTCCTTTTGTCGATGATGGTCTATTCCTTGAGGATCGCTGATGTGTCTTCTTCCTGGTGAACTTCCGCCATTTTTTGCACGTGGTGAGATTTGTCCTGATATTGGATTAATCACATTCTTCCAAAATTCTACTTCACTCAAACAAAAGTTTCGTTTAGATTAATGTTTATTAATCTAAACAGTTTCTTTTGTCTATGAAACACCTCACAAATTGTTCATACCCGGTTAAATATCGTCACACAGTCAAAGGACATATAGGCCGCATCGCTTATCGCCATTTTTATAGATCGATTTGCCTTCGTTAATTCACACTCGTCCCTACTGTTTGAACAACTCATTTCTCAAATGTCTACATTACTTTTTATTACTCACAAATGTCTATTCTTTAACTTATATGTCTCTATTTCACTTCAAGAACGTCATTTTCACAATTTACATTGTTCCACCTAAAACCTTCACCGAACCGGTAACACATCTGTCTGCTCCAGACACCTCTTTTCAACTGACTCTCATTCACAAACGCTTGCACAAAACCATACTTTTTTAACAAGATTTTACTTCCGCTCAACAACTAGTATTTAGCATCACATAAACATAATTTTCTATTCAATTTATAATTCTACATTAAACCTTAACATTTTTATATTACAATATATTCTTCTGGATATATTTGACAATTTATTTAATTTTAATTTTAAACATTTCTCTAGACTTTAATTTGACTCGCATCGTTGCATTTCCCGAATTTAGAACCAATCACGTAATTCCTTTTAGACCATATTATGTTCTCATGGCAATATTTCAAAAATTCAAAAAGCATGTATTACATTTTCTTTAGGCTCTCAACAATGGTTACATCGTTGTTTAGCTCTTCAAGCAAATGTTTCAACAGTATTCGGCAGTAGTGGCACTTAAAACTTTCAATTATACTTTGGTCAAGAGGTTGAATTAGAGATATAACGTTTAGGCGGTTTATATCACCACTTACCAATTCACATTCATCTAGGAAGAGCTTTATATGACAGATTATTTTCGTCAGAAAACTTTTTTACACTTTGCACAAAGTCATCGAAAAATCAAGCGTTAAAGGTTGAAGAGTTTATCGAAGCGCTTTTTTGGTTTTTGTACATTACTGGAAGATTTTCTATATTCACATTTTGAAACCTCTAGGTTTTTTTGCTGTCCATATTCACATTTTTGGAACCTCTAGGTTTTTTTTGCTGTCCATATTCACATTTTTGAAAGCTCTAGGTTTTTTTGCTTTCCCTATCACTAAACGTTTAAGATTGATTTCCACTCTGATTAGCACTCAATAGAACGGTAATTCTCTCCTTGCTTCTTTTATAACCAGAAGCTGATTGTTCCTATCTAGCTGCAAGAGTCTTGCTCTGTAACATTTTAAAGTTCAGTCATGTTTCATGACAGTTATAAATTTACTGTGGGATCAATTGGGTTTTCTAAATTATCCCATCAAGTTTTCTAACAAATGAATCAATTAACACTTGAATTGGCTGATAACATTTCTTCGGAAATGTTTAATTTCCTAACACATATCACTTTTTCTAGCGGTCTAGCCAACCTATACTCGCTATGAAGTCTTCTTATCTATCTTGAAAACGATGGAAAAAATCTAGAGATTGGCTTCTAACATCATTCCAGATAACAGACTGCCCTTACTTTTCATCTGCTGAAACCATGAAAACAATGGCTCCGGTGTTTGTTCAGTCACTATTTTTCATAGTTTTCCTTTTTTTCATAAACTTCTCTTCACTCGTCGATTGAGCATGCTGAGTCACCCACACACTTCAATCTGTGCCCTTTTACACCTCCAATTGACTACATTGATTTCACTCACGTCCAAATCACTTGCCACTTTTTTCAAGGTTTCGCCCGATCTAAACGTTTGATAGCACACACCTTGTCTTCTAATGAAATCTCCATAAGTTTTGTTTTTGCATTCATTGTAGAAACACATTAATAAAAAAAACCCTCAATGACACTGTTTGAAACTGGATTCTCTAACTAACATGCTCTTTACAGAAAAGGAGACAAAAGTAAGTAGACTGGTTATGAGTAGTGGGGATGGGACTCTCGCACCAACAACCTCACGTACAGTCAGGTTTCAATAAAAATAGCAACAACTCTCGCGTACATATAGGTTCCAGTTAAAGTAGTTCTGTTAGCGGCAAAAATATGATCGCAATTCGTGATCTTTAGTAAAACATAGCCACAGATTTGTAGAAAACATAGTAGTTTTAAACAAATACAGAGATGTTTAATATTTTTAGACTATAAAATAGTGTTTTACTTAGATAAGATTTTGGTTTAAGTGCAATAATCCACATAATCAAGGATTATGTAAGATTGTGTAATCCTGTAATATAATAAATAAATACAGTAGAACCTCCCATATCCGACCATGACGGGACCGGGCCGTGGTCGGAACGGCCAAAAGGTCGGATATCGGGAGGAGCGTAAAATGCCGTTCCCAGGTACAAAAAATGCCACACAGTACTGTAATACAACTTTATTACACCTTTAAAAATATTGTGTATACATTTCAAACATTTTCTGACATGAAATTAAATACGTAAATATTGTATATTCAACTTGTAAAACTATTGATTATCATTTACAAGTTGTAATGATTTTACATTTCAAACTTTTACTGTTACGTTAAACTCGTCACAAAGCTTTTTTACAGATTCCCCTCTGTCAAGTATTTTTAACACATTTAACCGCGTCTCAAACGAAACCAACACACGCTTCCGTTTTCGTAACTCGCTCATTTTTATTTACTGTATATACTGTGCGTACCTGTCAAAGAAAACTGAAAAGAAATGTTATATTTTCCATAATGCATACTAAATTGATTCGTGGAAAAAAAAACCGGCCCATCAAACGTTTTTGCAGGTGTATGTCTGCTATATCGACGGGTGCCAATGCCGCGGTGTTATTATGCCGCCGACAATGGGATACCGCTAACGAAAAAGTCGTTTGATATCGCCGCCGCTTTGGTGCCGCGGTGTTTTTACATCGCCGACATTGGGATACCGGTATCGACAAAGTCGTTTGATATTGCCGCCGCTTTGGTGCCGCGGTGTTTTTACACTGCCGACAATGGGATACCGCTTTCGCTTTCGACAAAGTCTTTTGATATCGCCGCTGCTTTGGGTTTAAATTACAATTTATTTTTTGCCCTTATTCCCGATAACCCAGCATTTCACACACTCGGCACACTTCCGGTCCACATTACGCTGAGTTTGCGGGACTCTACTGTATCGATGAGTCACTTTTTCAAGTCTGTACAGGCTCGCGAACGGAAACGGACTGTGAGAGCGCGAGTAAACAATAGACAGACGGACGGTCGGACACTAGGTCGGATATCGGGAGGAGTCGGATGTGGGAAGGTCGGATATGGGAGGTTCCACTGTATGCGTTTTCATTAATATAGGCTGCGAAGTAACCAATTTGACATTATTAATGATATATACTATTGAATAAACTATGTGAATTAATTTTCTTGAAATTTAACACAATGCAAATAAAATCAATTTTTCTTTAAGGAATAATTTTGAAATCATTTATTTGTTTAAAATAGGAACATTTTGGTTTCTGTATGTTTTCATTAAGTCATTAAGTTTTCATCAAGTGTTGACATTAAGTCCATCACCTTTGAAGCAGACATATGGACTTAATGTCTGCTTACTTTTCTTTTTCCTGATAACTTCTTCTAATCTACACACGTTTATAAAATTTTTTCCTCATAAAAAAAAATGACTGAAGATAAATTACATATCCGTTAGTTTCATATCCAATATCAATTATGACTGTTTTTTCCTCATATTATCAGTTCACATTATATCAAACTTTCATTGAAGTAAAAATAAAATAATTTTGAATTGATTTAGAATAAAATCAATTTAGGCTATGTCGGAAAACTGAGCCAGGTTCATGAAAGCAAGACCTCCTTGAAAAATCGTGGTGAGTTCGTAAAATCAAACCAGGCTCGTAATATCAAGTATACTCAGAAAATCATATCAAGCTGGACTTGAAAAATCAAGCCGGACTCTAACAATCAATGGCTCAAAATTTTGAGGCCTTGCATATCCCTAATACGTAATAACATTTATAACTGTTTTATTATATGCTTGAATCTATTATGACCAAATTAATTATGTTTTAATTGTGTTTTGCAGGACCTAAGCCTTTAAAATGTTTTACACCACCTCCAGATTACAAGGAAGAACAGACGGGAAGTTCTGATGAAGAAGACGATGAGGAAAGTGAGGAAGAGGGTGAAGAAAGTGAAGAAGATACTGGGATTGTTCGTGCATCTGATAAAGTCGAAGATGAGTTTCTCAAACAGGTATTTTAATCCCTAGGATTTCTTATTGAAAATTATCTCCTAAATAGTTAATATGGACTCATGGTTCATCAGAAGTACCATTAAGTAACATGGTTAATTTTAATATTTTCTACATTTCAAACCAGAATTTGTGAAAAATGAATTTAAACAGCATTAATTATTATGTTCTGCACCTAAGAGTATAAAAATTCTATATATCTAACCAAAATTTGTATAACTTATTAAGAAATGAACTCGGATAAACATACACACATGCACCTATGCATACAAAAATCCATGGATATAATATTAAATATTTTGAAACCGTCTAAAATGTAAAATAGGCAACTTTTTTGTACCATGTCCAACACAAAACTTTTTTATACCAACTTGTAAAAAATCACTAAATATATTTTATTCGTCATCATGTGTGTTATGAATGTAGAAAACAGGATTTTTGTTTGTACTTAATCTCAATTTTTCTAACTCTGTAAGAAAATAATAGACTCCCATTTTAAGTAATACAGTAAGCCCATAAAAAACATTACATTTTGTTAAAAAATCTTCATAAAAGTTGCATATTACGTGTATTTAGTATTTTTCTAATTTAAACTTAGCAAATGGGAAAATCATCGCTTTTAAGGGGTCTTGCAACATAGAACAAAGAAATTTGTGATTCAAAACTGTATGGCAGTTTAAATTCAAATATTTTACTCCATGATCCAATTTGCTTAACATAAACACCAGTTTATTTGACCATCATCTTATGTTATGTTAGTGGTTTGCTATTGCTTAATTTTATTAAATTTGGGCAATTTCTGTTTATAATATTGTTTACTTTTTAAAATTGATAAGTTCCTTATACTTTTGTAACGGCTTTGGACTTATATAATTAATTATGGACAGTTTTAATTTTTTTAAAGTACATTTCATCGTTACATTGTGCACCTCCTTATTATTTTTTAAGATACGTTCTGAAATAAAATATATGTAATGTGATAAAGTTCAATATTTCTTTTTCCCCCCAATACAAAAAAGAAGATTTTTTGAATATTTTTCATTGTTCATGTAATATAAAAAACTTGAAATATTATGTATTTCGGCATATTATATTTTGGATTTTCCATAAATATTTTTCTCTTTATATAAAACAATTTTGGATTTCTACTAAAGATTTTCCCATTTATATATTATTGATTCCTCCAGATACTTTTGTGAAAAAGATGTAAGGAAAAATCCCAATAAACTGCCCTAAAAGTACTTAGAATTTAAAGAATTAGATATTACCAGTTCTTAGGGTAAATAATCTGCATATAATGAATTGTTATTCCCTAGGTGATTAAACAAATACAATTTAATTAAAAATCTTTTTCTTAGTAATTTTTAATTTAATTAATTAATTTGTTTTTATTGAATGCCAATTACTTAATTTTTAGGCACAAAATGCAGCTCGTGCAAAAACATTGAAAGCAAAGTTTGAACACTGGGAACCAGAGAAACAATCAGTAAACAATGCTATTAATTTGCTGGACACTGAACAAGACAGCATCGAATCTACCAAATCATTACGTGCACGTTTCGAGTCTCTAAAATCCGAACAGCCAAAAGAGAAGGCCAGACCCAAAGTGAACCGATTTGTAGTGAGTATTTATTTACTATCTACGTTAGTTAGTATTGTTTTCCCCCATCCTCCATTGTTGTGACTTTATTGATAAACAGTACTTTTACTATTTCATTCTCTTTTAGTATCGAGGTTTTTACTAAATTTGAGAGTAGAGTTCAACAATACTCTACTCTAACAAAACTGGGAACTTTTAATTTTTTTACATAATAATTTAATCCGACATTATAGATCAGTTTCTACATTCGTTTATATTCTAAAAATATATTTTTCTTTTCTTCAATTCCCCCTCCCTCTCCAACGACTTGAAACAATTTTACTATTTTTGTTTTAATAATTTATTTTTAAAATAATTCTAAATGCAAATTGTATTATTTAAATGTCTCTGCAATAAGACAATACAATTTACCATCGATATTTCTGCTGACATAAAATTTCAATATGTAAATCCACTACAGAAAAGAAACTTTCTGTAATTACAAATTCTATTTTTTTTTTTTTTTTTTTTTTTTTTTTTTTTTTTTTTTTTTTATACTCCATAAATAAATAATTTTATGAATAATCTGCATTATGTTTGTATTAATGTTTAAACCACTATTATAAAATCCTTTAAATAAGGCCCTTTATATTATGTACCAAATTTAGAGACTATTGGTAAATTATCTGAGAATTGGAAACAAAACTATTTTATAAGAATTATATTGGACAATTTTTAAGTAAAACAATTTTTAATTCACTGCTTGTATTTAACTGTTTTGTATTTTTTTTTTTACCAAATCCTAACAACCAAATTAGCACTTTTTATTTGACTAATAACACAATACAATATAGTTATTTTATAATATAATTTTTAATACAAAATAAAATTTTATTAGTGTTTTCTCCATAGTTTGATGAAGAAAAAATAAATTTTCTGTAATATTTTTAATTTATAGACATATAATTGTAAACATGTTTTAAAATTCAGCAACTTAAAAGTTGTCTCACTATTTTCTACAACAACCATTTGTTAAAACAGGATTTTGGCAATATATACAAAATAACTAGAATGCATTTCCGTCTCTGTGACTTATTAATAAGTTACAGAGATGGAAATGCATTCTAGTTATTTTAATCGTGACTTGGGCACATTTGCAATGAATATAAAAATATACAAAATATTTACAGAATTGTAATTTTCTAATGTTTGGTGATTTTGTTTGATCTATAAACCTGCACAGTTTTACTAACATTTTGATTGAAAACTTGAGAGTCTCAATTTTAAGAAATATGACTTCTACAGTGATCTAAGAGTTCATTTTTGTTTTATCACCAGTAATTACATCTTTTTAGTTTTCAGGTTAATAGTAAGTGGTAGTCTATACTTATTTATAGGTTAGGTTATGTTGTCCAAGTTTGGTGTTCCTAATAGTAATAGATTCCATTCGTTATCATGTATAACATTTTTTTATTATATTGATTTTGTATTTCATTCGTAATCATTGTCAGGTCATATTATTACAATTACATATGTTGTGTTTGCTTAATACCATTTAACTCAATCTGCACGTAATGGAAAATCCTGCTTGATTTATGTTTTATTTGAAAAATTATAATATTATGTTGTTCAGTTATTTATCCAGAGATTAACTCTTTTTTTTTTTTTTTTTTTTTCATATCTGCAATCATTTTAATTTAATATTAATTTACTGTTTTTAATTAGAGGATGTATTTTTTTAAATGCAGTCCATTGGTGCATGTATTAAGGAATAGTTTATATTACATGAAATCAGCATTTTAACCAATTAAAGTTTAATATTTGCAGTTTTTGCCCCTTACTCCATCCCTCCTGTTCGAACTATTTTATATTAGCTTTTGTGTTAACTGTGAGTAAAGCAATCAGTTTGGATGTTTGTGCTGTGTTGACTTGGATAGTTTAGTTTAACAAATACTAAATTGAAGAAGGCTCAGTGCATGAAGTGTTGTGTTTTGTGCACCGTGACTGCATGCTGATTGCTGAAGAGGACACTTAAAATAGGTAAGAGCATGTTTTCATTTTCTTTTTACTTATAATAATAGTAGTGTTTTTAACACAGGTTTTCCTATTATAATTCAAGTTAGTTAGATCTGTTCCATCAATTAATTTATAGTTAGTCATGCTTCTTACTAAAGTCAGTATAAATATGTTTTTAGTTTGGTACTTGATCTTTCAATTCACATAATCATAGTTATCAAAGCATAGTGTCGTCAAAGCATTCTCTACCCATTTTACAAAACACATTTATTAAAAATTAACAGTAATAGAAAAATATACACAATAGAGCATAAAAATTACATAATACCACAAGTGTTAATCTTTAACATTGTAATCTGAAAATTAGTAAATTATACCTCAGATTCGTAGACTAATTTTTGTTTTTCTATTTACAATAATATTTTTTTCATTGGTTTTTATTTTTAACAGATAAGATATACTTTAGTTTTATATAGAGTTTTCAACAATTTTAAGGCATTTATTTAGTTTCTATATTTTTCATACGTGCCAGTTTCTTATCGTTAGAACGAACCCATCTAATAATACAGCCAATTCAACATTGCTGTTTATTACTTTCATTGTTATTGAAATGCTGGTCGGCAAGAAGAGATGCAGACAGCACTTCTTAGGTGCATCTAAAATGCTTCAGATGCAGAAAGAGATGAAAGTCACTTGGCTCCAAGTTTGAATTCTAAGCTAAGACCATTTCGCCCAGCTAAATTTCATTGTGATATTTTGAGTTTGAACAATTTTAAGACTGAATATCTTGACACAGTTCACCTCAGTCATGCTGCGCCTGTTGTTCTAGGTCTTGTGATACAGTAGAATGTATCATAAATATGCCTTGATACATACTCAATGAACAAACTCCTTTCCTGTTTCTAAAAATTATCCACATGATCTTGCATGTTAAAATTGTTTACTATTCATTGTTGATGTGCCTCTCGAACCCCTTAAACATTTTAAATGTTCAGAACAATGTGAAAACATAAACTGTTGTTCTCATGTTAACATCTTGCTAATAGATAAGAGAAGTATGATGACTGTAGCATTGTACCATACATAGTCATAAAGGATCTTAATTATCTGAGGTACATTGATGATTCTTTTCTAATATTGTTTGTATCAAACTTTATTTATGACCTTGGAAATGTTAATATTCCAACTCCATTTATTTATCTCTATCTTTTTGCTAAAACAAAAATATATATGGTTTACAAATTGCAATATATTGTATAAGCTAAGAAATAACAACTAAACTATTTAAACTATTTTACTAAACAACAATTTTAAAACATTTACTTGCTGCACTCCCCAGACTTCCCATACTTATTTTGCTAGTACAGATTATAGGAACATAAACTACATTTGCATAGTCTTGAAGTGGTTGGTAGAGTTTAAAATTATTATTTCTTTTTTTAAATTTTGTTATTTACTGAAAACTTCTAACTATTTTAGTGGCTTCCTCTCTAAGAACTTGTTTGTACAATCAGTCATGGTAGGAATGTTGAATTAGAGTTTATAATATAATATGATAATGTTAGAATTTTAAACTTAAGTATATTGCTGCCTAAGATCTCTAAAAAAATATGTTATTAGTAGCTTCATTTTCTTAAAAATCAATATTTTGTAACATATTTACACAGCTCCACTATTATATTAATTTTAATTTTTGATTTATTATATTCTTTATTTATGCAATTAGAGATTCATTTATAGATGCAGCTTTGTATCATAAAGCACCTAATATTCCCCATTTAAATTAGGTGAAACTATGTTCATGCTGTTTTTATGATCCGTGAGACTTAATTTTTTTATTTTTACTTAAAATTAGTTTTCTGAATAGGTATTGTTTTTAGTTATCATGGGATTTTTGTTTAGTGTGCACTACTAAGCCCATATTTTGTCTAGTTCAAAATACGTTAAAAGTATAGCAGCGATTAAATAGTTAGGAATTATTTAAATTCCACCCCTTAAAAATCAAAATAGTGGTCATAATATTAAACTTAGTTTTCCTATATTTTTTTAGAATACTGAACACGATTTTCCATTACTTTCAAATTAAAAAATTATGACAGATTTCAATTAAACTTTATAACTATAAATTGATTTATATGCAACTTAACTACCCTAATTTTTTAAGACGGTGTACACGATTTGTTCAATAGTTTTTGTGTAACTTAAGCCAAAGTTAAAATGTAATTTTTTAAAAATATAATTAAATTTTATTTTCCCCAACCAATTTTCATGAAAGTCACTTTTCTCTTGCATTTATAGATGTTGAATTTGTATTTGTCATTGATTTTTAGTTTGTTTATTCTCTTAATCTTTATACATATACAGCATAATTATGATAGTCATGTGCAAAAGCTGAAGGTAAAAAATAAGTGGATCAAGTTTGTTCCCAAATTATAATAATGGAGGATGCAATGGAATGCAATGAGTTTCCTCCTAGAGTACAGTCTTTACCAATCTTTAAATATATATGTCTGACATTTGTTTAATCATTTCTTCAAAATTAATTTTTCTTTTCTATTTAAATATATTGCCTTTCTTTATTTTCAAAAAGTAAGTGACCTAATCAGTATAAAAAACTAGTATTAAGAATATAGCATTAATATTAAGATTAATTTGATTCCTTCTGTCTGTTTCAGTAAGTGTGCGGAGGCAAATTCGAGGTGGCTGCCATTCTTGGCTGCAGTTTTGAACACCTGCTGTGTTATGTAGCCAATTACCAATCAATAATTTAATTATTTTTTAAATGTTAATTTTGCTAGGCTTTTATATTATCTTGTTGATTAATTATTGTTGTAACTTGAGAAATATTTTAAATTTGAGGTTGATCTAATAATATGATTCCCTGTATTGTTTTTGTTTTTGTAATGCTGTCATGTATTTCTTCTTGGAAAAATAAAATTTTAATATATGAAAATAGTTGTTTCATTTTCCTTATGAAGTTTATGACATATATCTACGATAAAATAGTGTAATTTAATGTTACCTGTATAGGGTGTCCGTAATTGAGTATAGCAGAAAATTAATTTTCTTTTTTATAATAACATAAAGTATTAATAATTCAAACTTTTATATTCTACACAATCTAATCTAATTCTATTCTCTTGATTAACGTTAAGAACATCTTTAATAGACCGCATGGTCACCAACCCTACCACATTTGATGCAGATAAAAACAATTAGTACATAAGACTCCAAGCTGGTAACATGATTAGTCAAACCTACATATTACTCCATTTTAGGAAATATATTATTTTACTTTAATGATATCTAATGATAACAAATGAATATTCCTTTATAAGTATCTCTCTCTCTCTCTCTCTCTCTCTCTCTCTCTCTCTCCCTCCCTCCCTCCCTCTCTCTCTCTCTCTCTCTCTCTCTCTCTCTCTCTCTCTCTCTCTCTCTCTCTCTCTCTCTCTCTCTCTCTCTCTCTCTCTCTCTCTCTCTCTCTCTCTCTCTCTCTCTCTCTCTCTCTCTCTCTCTCTCTCCCTCTCTCTCTCTCTCTCTCTCTCTCTCTCTCTCTCTCTCTCTCTCTCTCTCTCTCTCTCTCTCTCTCTCTCAGCCTCATAGAGTCATGCCTAGAATAAGAATAATCATAGAATGGTAACTTTTTCAGTTAATGTGGGCTATAACTTTTTTTATGTTAATAGATCCAATGGGAATCTTAAATAACATTGAGCATTGCTTTAAACAGTGGTTTTATATATCATGTTTGGTTTGACATGATTTTTTTTTACATAATGTAGTAAATAAAATTCCTTTTCAAATTAACAACTAGGCTTTCATAAACTTCCATTTAGTAAAATGTTTTGAATTATTAAATATTTTTAGAAGGATCGTTTCGTAAGTAACTTACTTAATTAAACATTACACAAGATCTATTTGCGACTTTTCAGAACTGCAGAAGCTTATATTAGGATAAATATAGTTTAAGCGCAAAATCTAATCTTATCTAAGAATTTGAAAAGAGGATTTGTATTAAATGAAGATAATTATATTAAGTAGAGATGTTCAAGTAATGCAGTGTTGTGAAATCAAATTTCTAGATTTTGAATACTTTTCAAGAGCACTCCTACCATCAATCTTCAGATAGTATTGTATATTTTCCATGAACTAATTCGGTCGGTATTCATGGATGGGAAGTGGGGGTCCTTGGTGACTATGATTCTTCTTTTGGTCCTTGCACCATGGTTTTCTGTGGTTACAGTTTATTTGTGGTTATGGAGTGAGATAGAAGGGCATTGATTTTTTCCTAAACTCCATTTGCCGTAAAACTGCCACGCCCGTTCCACCTAACTACTTCTGTAGAGATGTTTACTGACTCCAAGTTTTCCTTGAGTAGGATTGATAACTCTTAATACACTGCTTTCACTTTAAACTTGTACAATCATAAGTAATAGGTAGCATAAACAAAAATTGTGTTGCAATAGATAAATAATTATCACATTATTTTTTTATGATATGTTGTATTAAATATTGCACATATTTATTTACAGGAAGCACCATCAACTAATATCTGTGCCGCATGTGACAAAAAGGTTTATCACTTAGAAAAGGTTGAGGCAAGCGGAAAAATATTTCACAAGGATTGCTTCAGATGCACTCAATGTAATTGCAAACTCAGGTAATTTAAACTATTGTAAATAAATTTATTTTTGTTTTTTCAAGATCAAAATATAATTACATTTCAAATCATGAGGGCTGTACAAATTTAATTTTACTACTAGACTAAAGTTGAGTTTGGCTGAGAGAAGTAACTGCATCCAAAATAAGGCAATGCACCATAATTTCTTTTGAAATCATGAACAAAAATTAAGTAATTATATTCAAATAGTTTTTAATAATTTGTGCTGAACAATTATTCCTTTTATAATTTGTCTGTATAATATTTTTTTGGTATATGATCGCATTATTAATGTTGTTAAAATTCAGCTATAGCATGCAATATCGGTGAAAGTGTAACACCTGGTACATTATTGGCGACTGTTAATTTTAATGTTTAAATACTTTTTTGTATTTGTACATTGAATGTTCTGAGTTTCCTATCATTGTATAAGATCATTATTTTTGTTCTGTTTTTAACGTAAGGAATATTTTTATTTAACATATTCTTGCTAAACAGTTTTTATTGGAGCAGAGTTGCCTCTGAAGCAGGTCAAATTAATATAAAAATGCTCTATCTCAAATCTTGATTTTTTATACATAATTATAACTTGAGAACATATTAGTAAATTTTGAACTTTAACCAAAATAATAAAATATAATCAATTAGTTACAATACATTAAACTTAAAGGAACTTCCACTAAAAATCACTATAAATCCAGTTTTGCAATCCTTACACTACATAGCAAATTAAAATTATATTTACACTTACACCATTACCAATTAATATAATATGTATTTAAAAGATTGTTTATCTCCAATCTGTGCCATTTAATGATGAACCAGTAAGTATGAATTACTGTTAGTACTATTTTGATTTCCCAATCAAGATTTAGATTAAGTTCACAAAGGTTTATCACACAATGTCTGTTTCAAACGGCCTTGAATTCTTAGAATTGCATTACTTTATTTATGATGCTTATTGATGTTAGTTAACTATGGTTGAGTATCAGTAGTACTTTTTATTTTAGAGTGTAATTATTCTTAGTTCCGTTCTAGTAATAATAAGCATAGAATCAGAAAAAAGTCATCAAGATGAAGTAGACTTAGATGAATGTGTTTGTAAGATCTAGTAGTACCATACTACAATGGTCAAAATGTTTAGTCCTATGTAAGTGCAATGAATTTGTATTAGTTTAAACAAATTCTTTTATAATTATTACTTTTAACATCCTCAATAGTTAAAGCCATGAATGACACAATATTGCACTAGCTTTCTCACACACCCATCCACAAATCAAAAATAATATTCACCACCATCTCACCGAAAATGTCTATTCTACTTGTACATACAGTCAATCAAAAAAATATATATTATTGATTATATTAGGTATTTTTATGGGAGATAAGTTGGTATAAAAGGGTTCCTTATTATCATTTTTTTAAATCTATAAAAATAATATTTTAAAATATATTATTTATTATTAAAAGATATAATATATTACAAATAATCTTAAATAATCCTAAGCATAAATTGTATTTGATTGAAAATGAGTTCTTTTACCCTGGAAGTGGTAACAGCCTACAACTCTTTTCTATCTCACAAGTGGCAACTGACTATAATGCACTATGCTCAACATACATTTTAAAATTATACATTTCGTTCAATACTAAAAGTATTCCAATCGCAATAAATTTGGCATCAATAAAAACTAATGATCGGAACTTTAATTTTCACAACTAAAGTACTAAAAATAGTAATATATCATGTGATTAAAATCGATAACTTATTGTGTCTCGCCATATCACTTTGAAACGCCAATCTCAGTCGAAGCAGATGACAAAATATGTCACTTTTGTTTATTTTTTCAAATACACATTTCTGTTCTATATCAAGTTGGCATTGAAGTTGGCTATTTTAAAAGTTGATTTCTCTTCTTTCAATCTATGCTTTCAAAATTATCATTGTAATGATTTGAAATACAAGGGTTTTGATTTTACAAAAAATGCTATGTTCTAATCTAGTTGGGCGCTATTTGTAATTTAATAATTACAAAAAAAAATAATAAAAAATTGTAATTTTAAATTTAAAAGTGAATACTAAAATCTCTAGGGTCGTAAGTTCTTTTGGAAAAGTGTACTCAACAGAACATCGGATGAAAAAATAGAAGTCCTTTTTATGCTGAAATGCAACAGAACATCGGATGAAAAAATAGAAGTCCTTTTTATGCTGAAATGCACATGTTATTTATTTAGACAAATAAATATAATAAGAATACATATGCAGAATTAAATTCCTGTAAATTATATTATGTTAATACATCCTACACAATTAGTCTACTTTATTTAAGACTCATCATAAAGAAAGAAAATTAAGTTTTATTGAATTTAAGCTTCAGTTGCAACTTGTTAAAAAAACATAAAATGAATTTAATATTACTTCTCAAAAGAAAAAATTGAATCTATATTGTAGAATTATTATGAAAGTGTACTTTTTAGAAAAAACATAAATTTTAAATAGTTACTAGAGAAACCCCATGCAGCGCAAAGCGCCGCGTGCTTTGCTCATAATAAGGAGGTCTTCATACTGAATTTATTAGTTTTTAATAAATCTGAAGATTATAAAAGATTAGTGGAGGGAGATTGGGATAAAAATATTTTTTTGTATGACTAAGTTTTTTATATGTAATATTTTGATAATATGCGACAAATTAAAATTTGAATTGAATTAGAATTGTTGATGGCATCTTACAATTAGTTAACCGTTTAATAGTCTGATTTCATTAGCTTTGGCAAAGTCGAGAATGTAGAGTTGGCCATATGAACTGTTTTCTTTATTCTCAGCATACAAAGGTGAAATGAGATGATGAGTTATACCATGAATTTTAAATCAGTAAGGACTATAATTTGGTGGAAGGTCAATTTTTGCACCGAAAGAAGCAAAAGACATTGCAATGTTATACTGGCGAATGTTCTCCCTAAAATTTTTAGATTTAATATTGTTACCAGTAAAAAGATCTTTCAGTTCATCAATTATGGTTATTGGCTTTAGTTTTACCTTGCCTGCATAACAACAAATGGTAGAGCGTCTTGATTATTTACTTCAGGTTGGAAATACAGTGCAGAACAGTACTGACAAACTCCCACCAGACCACCTATAGAATATGGATTAAGAGTAGGCCTAGGTGTAAACTTTGAAATGGCACACTTGAAGGTTGGTATTGATATTTTTGGGTGCATTTGTTGCATTATTTCATCAGCAGGATGGTCAGTTTTGTTAGATAATTTACATCTTGCTCGTTCTAGACGACCGGTGAGGGTGGGTTTTTTTTTACGTGTTTTTGTAGTTGCTGCAACATCGTTAAAATAGTTTGTTTCATTGATAGCTGCTGAAGAAGAAGGAGAGTATATGTCTTGCATTATTTCATCAGTATGAGGGTACTGATGAAATAAATAAGTTTGTTAGTTATTTTGTTAGTAAAACATTTTGTTAGTTATTTTACGTCTTGCTCGTTCTAGACGACCGATGAGGGTGGGTTTTCTCGGATGTTTCTTTTTAATTGCTGCAACATCATTAAAATAGTTTGTTTATTGATAGCTACTAAAGAAGAAGGAGGGTCTATTTCTTGCATTATTTCATCAACAGTAGAACCAGTTTGGTTAGATGGTTTGGCTCTTGATCGTTCTCGACGACCAGTAAGTGTGGGTTTTCTTGGGCGTTTTATTGGGCAAATATATAGAGTTAATTACCATTCATTTAACACAACCCGCATCTAAATCGGTCCAATCGAACTCCAGATCTCACTCGGAATAGGCTTAAAATTTTACCTCATGTTAAATTGCCATAAGAGATTTTAATTTCTGTTTTTACAAAATTTAGTGGGGTAATAGCTGAAATCAAAGCAAAATGGGCAAATATACAGACAATTACCTTTCATTTGGTACCAACCGTGTGTAAATCGGTCAAGTAGTATGGTTAGGCACGTTGTCATAAGCTTTAAATTTCTTCCCTATGTTAAATCTCCATAAGAAAAGTTTATTTTCAATTTTTGACTCAATTAACATAAATATTTTTAATACAAATAAAACCTGCACATATAGGACTGCTAAACTTTGTTTTGGTACAACTTGCGGGTAAATCGGTCCAGTAGTGTATGGTCAGGCTCGATGTCATAAGCTTTAAATTTCTTCCCTATGTTAAATCTCCATAAGAAAAGTTTATTTTCTATTTTTGACCCAATTAACATAAATATTTTCAAAATACAAATAAAACCTGCACATATAGGATCGCTAACCTTTGTTTTGGTACAACCCGCGTGTAAATCGGTGCAGTAGTGTATGGTCAGGCTCACTGTCATAAGCTTTAAATTTTTTCCCTATGTTAAATCTCCATAAGAAAAGTATATTTTCCATTTTTGACCCAATTAACATAAATATTTTCAAAATATAAATAAAACCTGCACATATAGGACCGCTAACCTTTTCTTTGGTACAACCCGCATGCAAATCGGTCAAGTAGAACGGTCAGGGCCGCTGTCATTAGTTTTGCAAAAGTTTTTTAATATATAAGATTCTCTTAAAAAAGACTTTAACATATTAACATTGCGTCTTATTATGAAAAGACATCCAATAACAAATTCAAAATTATAACACTGTGGAAATTTGTAAATTACTAAAAATACATATTTTATTTTACTTAATAAAAGTTTATACGTGCTATACCAAAACATGTGTTTAATTTAAGAGAAACTTTCCATCTGAATTCACTTCATTCGCTTGCCGCATCTCCATGATGATGATGATTCATCAAAAACACTCCAACCGTTACGTCTAAAGTCCACGCTTCTGATTTTACAAAAGCACATTAATTGTTCATATTATGAAATAGAATACTTGAATGTTCAAATTGTTCTATTTTAAATTGAAACACAAAATAAACTTAGTCTTTACATCAATATTTCTCTAAATTACATCACTTTTGCTAGGTATGTAAAGTTCATAACTTAACCATTTCACTCTAACATTTACACATAATTGAAACATTGTTGTATTGTTTCGTTAGCAAAATAGTATATGTTATGAAAAACACACTTTTAATACATATTGTCTTTGTGTTATAAAGGATACGTCTACATAAACGCTGACCATTCACCTTGAAAGTTCTAAGAGTCATAACGTTCAAAATAACTTCTCAAATATAACCAATTCACAACAGTTCATAACAATATATGTTTATCAACCAATATTTACTTAATAAAACACTTTTTCTTGGTCTTTCCACTTTATTCGAGTGAACATATTTACTAGAGCTGCGTGTGCGCTCGCCTTGAAGATTCAATATTGACTAACTAATTTTTCCACTCAGTGGTTAAAGTCATGATTCTGGTCTTTGTCTACAAAATGTTTATACTTCACTTTTTTTAATTACAAAGTTTATAATAATTCTAATTATAACAATACATAGAATAAATTTCTCTGATCATTTACTATTAATCACTTTATTTTCAAATTTTGTCTCTTAAGTTATTCAAAGAAAAACAAAATATATTCGGCTATTACTTTTCCAAGACACACCCTCTTTCCCTCTAAAATCTACCATTCTCCCGCCGAGTCCCCCACTCTGTACAAGATCAAAGAATTAAAAAATGTACACTATTAAATCGTCACCATCATAGATTCCAAGTTATAGACGTCTTCTATAGGTCTACCAAGTGTCACTAGGGGAAACGCATTTTTTAATAATGTCAGAAGTTTAATGTCAAATATCAATACGTATCTTTCTCTAATAATAGTATATTACAAATTGGATTTTCCATTATTTTATACCTAATTTTTTAAATACAAATTTTGTAAATTGTTATATTTTTTAAAACACATATTTAAAAATAGACATCAATTATAATGTTTGTATATTTTGAAAAAATTAAAAACATTTTTTAAATTGTATATTTAGGTGTTTATGTCGAATTTTTCCTGCCGTTAGAGCTATTTTAAAATTTTTTGCATACTAACTCGAAAATTTTCATCTAATATTTTTTTATTACTAACATAAATTCTATGGACCTGCCTCTATAAAATGATATGTTACAAGTTGGGTTTAACATTAATTTAGTATTTTATTGTGAATTAAAAACCAACACTTCCAAATCCACTAAAAAGATGTGCCACTTAAGAGTAATATACAGGGTAGTTCTAAGGTTATTTATGACAGTCTATGTAGTTTTTCTTAATTTGGCACACTAGTCTGGATTTCACCAAAGTTTGGTAATAAGAAATTAGGTCCTTTATATAATTTTTACTTTCATACTGATCTAGTCCCAAATCATCATTTTGTGGACGATGACCAATACATTTTGTTTGGATCCCTCAGGACTACGTTTTAGCAAAAATTATCAAAATATTTAATCATCAATTTATAATGTTTATCAAAAATTATTGAGAAAAATCATAATTTTTAGTTTTTTTTCTTGTGCCAGCTTACTCTGAAAAAAAAATACCCATTTACCCAAATTTAATTCAATATATGGTCAAAATTTGCCAACATACCAAATTTTATCAAAATCAGTAGAATCTTTTGGGCTGCTTAAAATTGCACAGATGGACAGAGATTTTATATCAGACCAAAATTATGAATTTAAATCTTTATTGTAGAAATATTCAATATTTCTAATGACAATAATTATGTTTACAAAAGCAAGCCATTACAAATTAAGTTGAAGAAGCAACAATCGTATTCTAAGTATATTAGAATAATTTGGTTTTAAAAAATGATAAGAAAAACAGTGTAGACACAATGTAATTACTAAACAAACATAAATTAAAATTAACTTTGTTATTCTTGAATGTTTTTTTAATTTGTCTCTTAGCTATTTAATTTATCATTCCAAAATAGATTCCATTTATGTTTATTTATTTCCAGAATGGAATCCTACACATTGAACAATGGTCAAGTATACTGCTTACCTCATTTCAGACAATTGTTTATTGCCAAAGGAAATTATGACGAAGGTTTTGGATCAGACCAACATAAACGCAAGTGGGAGCCAACCCAGACAGTAAATGGCACTCATTAAATGGACCATAATCGAAGTCTTTTTGTATAATTTTAAATTTTGTATATTAAAACCACAGAAAAAAATTTATATTTATTTTACATTTCTGATGTTAACTTTGTATCTATAAAAATGTTTATTGAATTTTTTTGCAGAATATTTAAAAAAATATCTAAATAATGACACTTTACATCTTTGGAGAGTAGTTATGGTATTTCAGTTAAATGTACGTTATTGCTTTACATCAACAACTATTTAAACAATTATTTTTATTATTATAATAATTATGTTTTACTGTATTATTATTTTTATTTGATAGTTTTATATGCAATTTATTCCGAAGTACACTTAAAGTTTAGGTCCATATAATCATATAGCATATGCTTGTTATTGAGATTGTAATTTCATATATTTCCCCTATTTATTGAATTTGTTGAATGTAATCATAATGTTTTAAACATATTTTGTTCTTTAAATTTTAATTATAAAGGGATCATAGATGTGTTTCATACAACACTTCTATAAATGATTAGTAATATCTGTTATACTAACAATTTTAAGATGTCTTTGTATGACGAAAGTTTCACAGTTTAAATAAATTGTGAAATTAAAATAGGCTAGTCTTTTTTTTTTTTCACTGATAGATTTATAGTTTTATAAAAGTTTAAATAGTTCATGTTAGAAAAATTTCTTTTACAAACTAAATAAAACCCAAAACTATTTACAGTGAAAAGTATTGATATTTAAATATTATCTAAAAGAATTAAAAACTTGTTTGAATATTTAAATGTATTTTTTCTTTCTATCTAAATTATATTTCAATATAACTAATTCATTATTTATAGGAAATTTCTGGTCTTTCAAAATGTATATTTTTGTATTTAAAATGTATGTTATATGAAGTTAAGATGCCAAATTTATACCTAAAATTATATAAAAAATAAGTTTTATTGTATTGTTGACAGTTTTGTGCATTTATCTTAAAATAAAAAGATTTGTTTGTTTAAAGATAAATTATTGTAGTAGAATTTTTCATAAATATTTAATCTATATTATACTGTATAATATGAAGTTAAATCCAGTCCTTATTCCATCAAACATGTTTGTGTATATATAAATGTAACAGTATTGTCATGATCAATTACCTGGAAATGGTTTATATATAGTTTTAATAAAGAATACATATTGTTAAGTTTTTGGTTAATTATTATTGGCAGACCTTCTCATTTTGTATTCAGAATGATCAGTTAAAGAGATATATTTTAAATAGACTAAATGTAATGTAATATGTTTTCCTTATGTCCTTAGTTATATGTTGGTATGGCAAGACGAGTGCCAATCTTCAACTGTTAAGAAAGAAAATAGCTACAGTCTGAACTTGATAGGTTATAGGACACACTTAGTCATAGCAAAAAACGGGAAAAACAGTGTTTACTTTGATCCAGAGTGAAACTGCACGAAATGACTTGTGTCAGTTCATTTTATTCGTTAGAGTGTCTAGATCAAAGATGTAAACAATTTTTTTGCGGAAACTTAATAATTTGTTTATTTATTAATAAATATAAACAATAAGAATGATGTTTGATTAACCGTAATATGAAATAAGAGACGGGGTTCATAAATCAATATAATTTTTGATTTCAATGTTATTTTTTTTATGTATTTGGGGTCGCTCTTTCCGATTATGATGTCAAAAAATTGCGCATCCTAGAGAGCGCCACAGGAAAAAATAATATAAGATGCAGGTAATGACAAATTAAAATTAAATGAAATAAGGAATTATTTTAGTAAATTCATGTCATTCTTCCATTTCAATGCCATTTTTTAATATAAGTTCTCTGGTTCGCTCGTTCAAATACTGATACTAAAATTGTGCAAATCGTAGAGGGCGCCAACGGCAAAACTATTACAAGGTGCAAATGGTGACGCAATTTTTCCATAAATTGATGTAATTTTTTTTATGGTCTTTGGGTCGCTTGTTCCAATGCTGATGTCAATACTGTGCCGATCTGAGAGGGCGCCACAAACAAAAACAATACAAAGTGAAAAAAATAACACATTTTTTAGCAGGAGACCAAGCTAATCACGTACAGTCCATTCAATGTAAGTGTGCTGATAGCATCACCACCCCCTACCACCAAGACTGCTGTATGTCAAAACTGAAAACATCAGCAACTGTTTTTGTGCTTCTAACTAAATTCGTGTAAACAACAAAATGTTATATCAAAGTATATGGTTTGACTTGACTTTGATTACTATTTAGAATTTTGTTCATAAAAAAAGATTTGTGTAAAATGTTAATGTTCAGGGCATGGACATTTAACTGATGTTTTCAAGCGGGAGTTTAGAATAGACTGCTAAATTAAGAATTTTGTAAATTGTGCTAAGGAATATTCACCTTACCAGCACAGTTGTATTACATATACTATAGGTAGGAATTTCAAATCATCTTTCTTCTCTGCCATTGCTAAAAATAATCAATTGTAAAAAATGTAGTTTAATTTTTATTTCACCTTCCAGTAGTTTACTTTATGAAACATTTAAGGATTCTATTGCTCTTCTCCCTATATGCACTTACAAGTGGGTCACCATGATACTTTTACCCAACCCTGTTTTGTAATATCTACCCTTTCATATTCAACCTCTCAAATGCCAAGTCATGTGCAACTAAAGTTGTCCAGTGTTGATGATGAGTATCTTTTATCAGAGGCGAGTGACAGTGAAGAAATAGATTTCCCTCAGCAAGATTTAGGCCTAGAACGTATAATCATAAGTTGTTTCGATAGTGGTGATGAAGCTTGTAATGTTACCATTTTGAGATATATATATACAGGGTGACAATTAAGTCTGGAACCTCTTTTTTATTTTTTAAACCACAATAGAAAAAAATACCAAAGTTCACACGTGCTTACTGGTGATAGTAACGCACACATCTGCCCAATTACCGACCGGATAACCCTTTTGGGGGACGGTCCACAAGGAGTCAGACAAAATTATTAAATAGCAGCATAGGTCGAGTTTGGTATCAAATTAAAGGTCTCACTTAGCAGAGTACAATGCCGCAAACCGGACTTCAAAAGGTGGATTCATTCAGTAGTTATAGCTGTTTGAATTTTAAAACTCTTGAACAATGTAAATTATTAAGTATTACAAGTAAACACCAATTTTTAAGTACCTGTGATCAAAGAAAGTGTTCAAAATGTTCCCCTCCCATCGTCTGGCAATGTCCTAGGTGGTTGTAAAAGCCATCCACTGCATTTTGAAGGTAGTCACGAGGAATATCTTGAGCTTCTTGGACTATGAGATTTCTTAGGTGCGCCAAATCTCGAGGCTTAGTACGATAAACTTTATCTTTGAGGTATCCCCAAACAAAAAATCCAGCGGAGATAAATCAGGGGAACGAGCAGGCCACTCTACTGCACCACGTCTTCCAATCCACCTGTGAGGGAATATTGTATCCAAGTATTCTCTAACAAAGAGAGCAAAGTTTGGTGGCGCGCCATCTTGTTGGAAATAAATTCTTTGAAATTGTCGACCAAGAGCAGCTTGTAGTGCAGGAATTATCTCATTTTGGAGCATTGCTAGATACGAGTCACCATTTAAATTACCATTGATAAAGAATGGGCCCACAATTTGATTTCCTATAATACCTGCCCAAATGTTAAGTTTCTGTGGATGCTGTGTATGACTCTCTTCTTTCCAGTGCGGGTTGCTGTTGTCCCAATACCGACAATTATGTCTATTGACACTGCCATTCAACATAAATGTTGCCTCATCAGAAAATATAATATCGTTCAAAAGGTTTTGTTTTCGGTCAATTCTATCCATAATTACTTCACAAAATTCGAGCCGCCGATCGTAGTCATCTTCGTTCAGTTCCTGAACCAGATGTACTCGGTACGCCTTGAAAGCTGCCTTTTTTAACACTTTTCTGACTGACTCACGAGACATTTCATGAGTTTCTGCAGCAGATCTAACTGATTCATTTGGATTTTCGACGAAAGACTGAAGAACATCTAATGATGCGGCTTCACCCGTCACTGTTGTTGGTCTTCAAGTTCTGACACGATCCTTAACGCTACCAGTCTCTACAAAACGGGCCACTGTCTTTATTACTGTGGACTTAGAGATAGGATATCTCTCAGGAAAAGTATCATTGAATAAATTTTTAACTGCTTCATATGATCTTTCATTATCTCCCCACCCACGCATCATTAAAAGAGTTATTCTTTCACGCTCACTAAGTGACATAACGGTAAATAAACAAATTAATAACCAATTTTAAAACTTGTTAATGACTGAAAATTATTCCATCTGCATAACTAAACCCGCAGAAAGCTTCAGTGCAACTGAACTGTTACCTTCCTAACAAAATACAGATAACAACGGTTGCAGTCAAAGTTCAATTTGTGGAAAACCCAAAGAGCCACTTTCACATTCTAACAGTAGTTGTGTTATTGGTAATAATTATTGATGAGGAGTTATTCCTGGCTTTGATTACCACATTGTCAGACGATGGGAGGGGAACATTTTGAACACTTACTTTGATCACAGGTACTTACAAATTGGTGTTTACTTGTAATACTTAATAATTTACATTGTTCGAGTTTTAAAATTCAAACAGTTATAACTACTGAATGAATCCACCTTTTGAAGTCCGGTTTACGGCATTGTACTCTGCTAAGTGAGACCTTTAATTTGATACCAAACTCGACCTATGCTGCTATTTAAGAATTTTGTCTGACGCCTTGTGGACCGTCCCCCAAAAGGGTTATCCGGTCGGTAATTGGGCAGATGTGTGCGTTACTATCACCAGTAAGCACGTGTGAACTTTGGTATTTTTTTCTATTGTGGTTTAAAAATTTAAAAAGAGGTTCCAGACTTAATTGTCACCCTGTATATATATTTAATGCATTTTTGTTATAGCGTCTGTATTTCTGATCATTCTAGTGATAAAATTATTTAAATCTGAGCTTAGACAACAAATATGACATTTTTAGCTATAAGCTGTAAAAATAGTGGCAAACCTAAAATAAATTTTCACATGGAGGTCTGTTTCGCATAGTACTAAACCATGTTGAAGGGTTAATTGATTGATAAAATATATTATGAAAGGTTAATATCCCTATATTTGTGAATAAAGAAATTTTTTGAAAGATTTTGTTTAACAAGAAGAGTTAGGGACGAAGGAGTGACTCGGGATTTGAGAAAAGGGGGAGGGGAGATAACAGTAAAATTATCCAAATCAGTATCTTTATAATTTCACATTGTATCTAATCCAATTTAATATTAGCCAACTACCCTGGTATATAATAAGTATTGTGCGGCGAACGTTGTATATAGTAAGAACCAGACGGTGTACCAAGGTTCCGGAAGGAGGGTTTGGAAAAACGTGCTAGGACTTGACCATTAAACATATTGGGATGTTAATTAATGCTTAGTCTCAAACCCAACCAATCACTATGTTCACAGCCAGCTTATGATGAAATATAATTTACTAATTAAACTAACTAATTAATTATTATAATTACTTACTTATCGCTTACAACTAGCGGTTAGGGACAGGCGTGAGGGAGAATTACGTTAACCCTTTAGGTCATAATAATTCCTTCTCAATTTAGTCAGATGACCTATTAATGACTACGTAACATCCGGGGGTCGATCAGACTCCGCATTTAACGGTATAGGTAGCCATTTAGGTTTATTACCAAAAGGTTAAATTGAGACAACGCGCAACTCACGTCCGCTGACTAGCTTCCCTCATAAACGACTGTGTTTCGTCTTGACTACGATGTGCGCGTTTCGCATATCTTATACCGTGATCCCCGAATACCCGTGGATTCACCACAATTGTATACATAGTAGGCATGGAAATCAATAAGTTAATGACAACTAACTGTCAGTTCTTGTGATGGTGATTTATTTTTGATAGGACACACTTGTGAATTTATTAATTAACCTCCATTCTCTTGTCTCATGTCAGTGTCTCTACCATTTACAAATATGGTAATCCATTTCCTTCCCTGCCAAACCCCCCCCCCCCTTTGTAATAGTGATTTTCAGTTTGGTGATCTTAAATAGAATGGAGTATACGTTTGACTCTATGCACAAACAGGAAACGTATTTTGTTTTTTGAATAAAATAAATAAAGGAAATAATTAGTACAAAATGATCAGAGAAATTTGTTATGCTTGACTATCTTGCCTCCGGTCATATGCAGCTGTATACGGAACCTGATCTTCCGCCAAATCACTATTTCTTACCACATCATGGTGTAACTAAAGAATCGAGTTCAACTACTAAACTCAGAGTTGTATATGACGCAAGTGCAAAAACCAGCAACGGAATGTCTCTAAACGATACGCTATATTGTGGTGCAAAGCTTCAAGCAAACATATGCGATGTTATTTTCCATTTTCGCTGCTATAATACGCCAGATGTATAGGCAAATAAAACTTGCTTCCGCTGATCAAAATTACCAATTAATTTTGTGGCATGATAATAAAACGCAGCCTATTTCAACTTATAAATTAACTACAGTTACCTCTGGGGTGAAATCTGCTCCATTTCTTGCCATACGCACTTTAAATCAACTTTCAGATGACCATGGTCATGAATTTCCACTAGCTGTTAGTGTTCTTAAAACCAACATTTATGTTGATGACATTGTCACCTGGTCACATGATGTCGCTTCAGCTTTAAACCTACAATCACAATTGATTTAACTGCTCTCCAAAGGTCAATGCGAACTTCGGAAATGGACCTCAAACGCTACAGAGCTATTAAACGCTGTTCCTGAAGATCATCATGAAATCCCGCTATACTTTCAATCTGACGATCAACCTTTAGTGTCAATCTTAGGTTTAAAATGGACACCATCTACTGATATGTTTTCGTACACAATTAAGGAAGTCGAACCTATTTACACTAAACGCGCAATTCTCTCAGTTATTACTCATCTTTATGACCCATGTGGTTGGTTAGCACCAATAATATTTCACAGCAAAAGTATCATCCAAGTACTTGGTCTTGATTGGGATGACCCATTGCCCGATCATATGGTTAATACGTGGCAAACGTTTGTTGAGGACATGCCTACCTTGAGAGACATCCGAATTCCACGCTATGCAAGACTTCACCATGCTAAAAAATTACAACTTCTTGGCTTTGGAGACGCCTCTGAAAAAGGTTATGCTGCTGTTATTTATGTACGCACTACTGATAAGGACAATAATATACATATAACGCTGTTATTCGCTAAGTCCAAGGTTTCACCGCTCAAGCGCATATAGCTTCCTTGTCTGGGACTATGCGCTGTTCATTTACTCGCCAACCTCATGGCACACACTGCTTTGCTTATCGCTTCGCACTATCAAATCGAGCAAATCCGCTGTTACTCTGACTCATCCGTCACTCTCGCCTGGATTAAAAGTCCATCATATAAGCTAAAGGTTTATATTGCCAATTCCTTTGGGTAACTCCTGAACATTGGTTCCTTGTTGACTCATGTCACAATCCTGCTGATTGTGCCATGCACCCCATTTCTTGTTCTGCTCTCGTGACTCACCCCTTGTGGTGGTCAGGTCCGTCGTGGATTTCGCTTCCCGTCCATGAATGGCCTAATACACCTGCGCAGGATTTGGACATTCTGCCCGAAACTCGCACAAATCCGCTTCACATAGGCATCACTTCTACCAGTCACGAATGGGACCTATTGTCTACATTTTCTAATTGGACTACGCTCAATCGCATTGTCGCCTACGTTCAACGCTTCGCTCACAATTGCAAGAATAAATCCAGACAGTCTGGTTTCCTGTCAATTGCAGAATTGAACACTGTTGAGGAAGCTATTGTCAAGATTGTCCAACGCACTGCATTTCAGGCTGACATCCAGCTTCTGAACTCTCGCCGACCCTGCTCCATCACGCTGCAAAGACTGAACCCTTTTCTGGACAGCAAGGGACTTCTAAGAGTTGGAGGACGCTTCACTCAGTCCCCTCTAAATTACACCTCCAGGCACCATCTTCTGCTGCTCTAAGAAACATCACGTCACCACAACCATAATAAATGCCTATCACAAACGCTATTTGCACTCGGGACCGCAGTTACTCCAGTCACTCCCGACGCAAAAATTTTATATCCTCTCAGCGCGAAGTACCATCAGATCTTGCGTATGCCAATGCATCGTCTGCTTCATGACAAAACCAACGCATGACATTCCGTTGATGGGCAATCTGCCAGGCTCACGAGTGCCCGCCAAACCGTTCGCTACTACGGGAGTTGACTACGCAGGTCCGTTCTTGGTCAAGATATATTCGCTATGCAGCGCTAAGATCGTCAAGGTCTACCTGTGCATCTTCGCCTGCTTTGCTACTAAAGCTGTGCACATAGAAATTGCAATGGACTTAACAACATCCGAATACATCGCAGCTCTCGCCAGATTCATTTCATGCAGAGGTCCTTGAACTAACCTCTTTTCTGACCGTGGCACCTGCCAAAGTAAACGCTATATACGCCAAATTCAAGAAGCAACCACAGTTCGCCGAATCGCTAGCGAAAATTGCATCGCATTCCATTTCATACCCCCCGCCGCACCGCACCAAGGTGGCCTCTGGGAAAGCGCCGTTAAGAGCACCAAGCATCACTTTACTTGTATGCTTGGTGAACAATGCATACAGCTCATGGACTTCCTAACGCTATCAACCTGAGTGGATGGCCATGCTCAACTCTAGGCCGTTGACACTGCTGTCCAACGACCCTAATGACCTTTCGGCACTTACTCCAGGACACTTCCTAGTCGGTCAACCTCTGGTCTTGCTAACTGAAGAGGACGTCACTGCCATGTCAGAAAACCGCATAAAACATTGGCAACAATCGCAATGCTTCTTCCAGCTACTATGGCAACTCCACACACTTCAGCAATGCACGAAACGGACAAAACCAACGCACAACCTTGCTATAGGAGACCTATAGCTGCACGACCACCTGTCTCGGCTGCTTACATGGCCTCTCACCCGTATAACGCAGCTACACCCCGGAAAGAGTTCGGTCCGTGTGGTCATCTCCACCGGTACCTTTTCGCGGTCGGTCACTAAGGTGTTCAAACTGCCCATCGACTTCCCACCTTCCTCTTCTAACCCTCAATTAACCCAACGCGGTTCCACTCCTTGCATCCGCCCTCGATCTTTCTCACCTTCTTCCTTCCACTTCTACAGTTATTTCTAAACAACGTTTCAACACGGTTGGTATGTTTGATATTATAACATAACATGTTATATAACATGTTATGTTATAATATAAATTATATGTTATGTTATAACATATATCATGATATGTTATAACATGATATTATAACATATTATTATAACATGTTTGATATATAACATCACACCACAAGGTAAGATCCACATTCACCTAATTATTTCAGTGTCAAATATATAATTAATACTTTAATAAAGGTCCTCTGAAACTAACAACAAATAATACACCAGATTATACCACTTTTGTTCAGCGCTGCCAGAGGCGTTAAGTTACGTTACAAAAGTGTTTTTCTAAGGAACTAAAAGTTGTTTTAGAAGTACTATTGTGTTATAAAGTGAGTTAGTTTCAATCGGCGGGAAATAAACTTTTAAAAGTAAAAAGATGTGATTGTATAACATGGTGCAAAAGACAAAGTATTATGTAAGCAGGAAAAAAAAGAACAAGTAGCCTAACTGTGTTTTAAAGAAAAACTAAATAACTTGGAATAGAACGTTTTGAACTAATGACAAAGTAAATAATTGTGACTGTTATATAAGTGAAAAGGAAATCTAAAACAGTTATTTTTAAAACGAGACGAGATTTCAATACAACGACGCCATGTGACTTCAACCTGAAAAAGAAGTGATTTAATTAAAAGTTTTATATAAAACGTTCAATTTAACTTTTGTGAGTGAATGCATAATGTGTTATTGGAATATATTTATTGAAATCTTTTATAAATAAAAGATTTTCTTCATTTACCTTTTTGAATTTGATGTTGTAAAGTTTAAAAAAAGGATTAAAGTCTTATAAAAGTAATTGTGTAAGAAAAATAAATACTAGCTTCTGAATAGTTAGAAATTCCAATTTAAAAGTAGGTTGCAACCATAAAAAATAATAACAAATAAAATTTTAATGAACATAATTTTTGATTAATTTAGTATGTAGGATGTTATAAATAATTCTGACTTTTCAGGTGATATTTTGATTTGTATGAGTTTTAATGTTTTATGATGTTTATTGATAATACAATGTGCGTTTCAGAAAAAAGGATTCTGTATTTTATTTAATATTGTACAAAGTACACTGTTCCAAAAGAACTTGCAACCTCAGAGAAACATAGACTCTCTTCAAGAGTAATAATTTTTTGTAATTAATTTTCATTTATATTTTTGTAACAAATATTACAAAATGGCGCCTAACTTTTATTAAATCAATTTCATATTACTTCATTTAAAAAAAATGAATTGATTCACCTTATATACTACTATGAAACACATTCTCTACACCGCAAGACGTAGCTCATACTAGAACAGTTCTGCTATAAATATTTCTTTTACCAAACAAAACATCCATAGTAAATTCCACAAATAAAAAATTAACTTTATAAAGAAAAGGTAGAAAGCTGGTTTCATAAATTTTGTGAACTCTGGTGGTTTGGGTCACTGAAATCTTCTTATTTCCCCCCACCTATTAAAAAATAAGTCCCATTTATTATTGATTATAAAACCTAAGTCAAGTTTTAAATACTTAACAAAGTATTTAAAAATTAAAGGTTTGAAAGATTGAAAAAAAAAATTAATATAGTCAGATTAAGTTTTATGTTTATTAATAAACTAAAATTAAAATAATGTTAATCTTCCAACATGACACAAAACTCTTATAATAAAAGAATCTCAAATAAATTGATTGTGGGGATCATAGTTGAAATAAATAAACAGTATCATATTCTCGTTAACAAACAAAATTTGCAGGAAATATTTATTGAACTTATTGATTAAAAAACTAACTAATAAATTAAAAACAACTAATTATAATGAAAGTTATACATGAACAAACACTCAATGAAACAGAATAAAATATTTTTTCATTTAATCATCACCACACACTTTTTAAATATAAAACTTATCTACGATATCATTATTCGTCGAAACAATACAATGTGTCTTTACTAAATTTAACTGCAGCACAAGATATATTATAGAGAATTGGGCTCTGTTCTTAATACATTTTCCTAAAGCCAATTCTACCATTTTTTTCAACACAAAACCCTCTACCATAAACTGTCACCATGATTGTTTGTGCATGATAGAAAACAAGTTTCTCACTACAATATAATATATTAATTTCACAAATTTTAGCTTGTGTTAATGAATTATAGATAGTTTATTTGAACTGAGATCAAAAAGATTAGTTTTTTCTTAAGTTACTCAAGTTCAGAAATACATTGTCAGTTTTTCCTCTTCATTGATATTTCATTAAAGTATATATTTTTTGTATAGTGAGGATAATATTTGAGAATTTTCAAAAGACAAGCTACAATGGTTCAAAATTACTTATTTTTACTCAGTGTTTATTAAATTTCCTTTCAAACTGCAGTAATGAACATAATAGACAGTAACAAAAAACTATATTTTCAGTATTAGCTTTTGCACAATAAACTTGGGACAGTTTCAGACAATAATACTGCTGCCAATGAAAATGTACAGAACTTGTGAGGAAATGTATAAATAAACCTACTTCTGGTTTATAAATTTTTACTTCAAATATTGTCCCATTACCCTCTTTGTATTAAATTTCCCAACAGATTTTGATATTACTATGATATACCAAGGCCCTTGAGTTGGAGAACAATATTTTGTCATTACTTTTTGTCTAATGAATCAGGAGTAAGCTAGGCAAAATTTTGAGTAAAACTTTTTATTGATTACATTAGGGCTTCCTAATACATTAGATTCTTTAATACACAAAACTAATACATATATTCTTGTGTATCAGTTTATAAAATTAATTACATTTCTTACGTATTATTTCACTAATAAAATTTAATTAATAAATATCTCTATTCCTGTTATTTCAGTTTTAGTATTTTGTTTTTTTAGATAAACCAAATGATGATTAATTAACAAACAAGTAAAGTGTTAACTTTGAGACATTTGTATTTCATTAACAAATTTATTCTCTTTTTCACAAGAAAATAAATGTTGTAAGAGAAGGCTTTAAATTAATGTAGAAATGTTGTTTTAGAGATTTATAACATGATTTCTTGTTTTCTTAAGCGTATTATTTGTCTTTATTTACATGAATGTTATGAATATAATAACAAAATAAATTTAGGAATTCAATTTACTTGTTATTCAGTCCAAGTGTTTCACTGTAACACTCATTTCTAAGCCTTCTGCCCTCAGTCTAGAGAGCAATGGACGGTAAATATCTGGTGTGATGGGATACACCATTCCACGTTCTTGGATTTCTCCTGAAAACAAAATTAAATTGTATATAAACTAGATATATTTATACTATGGAGAATTTTTTTTTTATTTGAATTAAGTTGAATCTTTACTGAATTCCAAATAAACTTGTATTATATATTCTTAGGAAATATATTTGTATGCTAAATTACTTATTTCATCTTTATAAATGGAAAATATAAAATAAAATAACCACCAAGTCTATTGGGGCTTTGTATTTTTATGTTCATGATGTAAACCTTTTTGAAAATAAAAAAAGGAATACAAATTAGGAATACTGGTACAGCAATTCACCAATTATTTAAAGGTTAAATTATTAATTATCACCAAATTGAAATTTTTATTTTGGATTAACAGAGTAATTTGTGTTCAGAATCACAAAAAACATGGGAGAACTTTGTTTTGAATAGGTAAATAATTAATGAAATTTAAATTATTTGTTTAAAAAATGGTAAATTACACCATTTCCAAATTTAAACTGAAGCTATAACAAAATTATTAATTAGTATATTAAAAATTTAGAGAATAAAAAATCCAAAAGTTACAATTTACAGGAGCCTCATATGCTGAAACCAATGCTTATAGACGGGTAGGTCTGACTTCTTCATTCTGAAGGCATTGAAGAAACTGGTAGAGAGACATATATTTTCTGGGTTATAATCCCATTGTAGGTGAGTCAACACACTTACCAATCAGGTAAGGGTTTTGAAAGTGCACTACATAAATTAGTACAAAGATTGAAAGAGGCTCTCACAAACAGAGAATATGCCCTCAGTGTCTTTCTTAACATCGAGGGAGCTTTTGATAATGCCTCCCATTATTCGATGCTTCACACCTTATTATGACAAGGTGTTATCAAACAAAAGTGTCAAAGGATGAGAACATGTTGACTGAGAAGACAGCTATACCCAAAGTTTTGGGAGAAGAGGTAGATGTTGAGTTTACCAGGGGTTGTCTGAAGGTAGGAGTTTTATCCTCTCTCTTGTGGTGTGTGGTAGTTGATTCATTCCTGGATCTTTTTTTGGTCGGAAGGTTACTAAGGATATGCAGATGATGTGGTGCTCACCGAGGACGATGGGAATACAGTGTGGATGTTATGAAAATAACTCTATCACTAGAGGGTTGGTGTTGCAAGAAGAACCTAAGGGTAAAACCAAGTAAGATGAGCTATTAACTGCAAAATATTATCATCAAAAAAGAAACATGGGTTGTTTTTGTCACTTAATAATATATTAATTTGAATGCCACTGTTTGATAAAAAAGGAAAACAAGGTCTAACATTACCTTGACTTGTCCATGCATCAGAAACAGTTGGATTCGGAAGAGGATTTTCTACAACTTCAATTTCATTCTCACTTTCACTGTCACTTTCGTCAGAATTGATAAAACAGTCACTATCATCATCATCACTATCCTCACTTATAAGTGCAGGAATATCATTTTCTTTTAAATTGTTAGAGCCCATTATATTCAAACAAAAACAAATATGTCGTTTTATACAGAAAACATGTGCTCTACTAAAGCAAATTGAGTATAGAAGGTAAGGGGTAGTAAAAATTGGTGCTGCGTTCTGTTAGAATGTTTCTAAACTGTATACAGTACTTACTATATAATAAGAGACATTACATTCTGTCCCCCTCATTATAAACAAGTTTTTCAAACATCACGATGAAATATTATATCAAAACCAATGAAAAATTACTACTGTGGTGCCAGCTTATTGTCATACCCACCTTAAGAAGTTAATTGACAAGCAAATTTTTTTTTGGCCAATTATAATAAATTATTTTACTCACATTTTGAAAAACACCAAAAATTAACAAGTCATCTTAATAAATAATACTATTGAAAAAGAAAGTTTAGGTTAGGTTAGTGTAAATGAAGTGAAAACTACATTTTCGGACCCCAAAAGTAAATATTTCACTGGTTATAAAAAATGTAGTCTTTCTAAAAATTACCTGATAAAATAACCAAAATTAAGCTTACTTTTTTTGTGGAACAACTCTTTTCTAGCAAAATAAAATGAAAAAATGATTACTGTTTTAAACATTCGACCATCAGAAAACAACAAATCTCTTTTGGCTTTAGTTTAAGAATAATCACAGTGACGGAGTTTGAATTGGTGTTCAAATGCTGTAATGTCCACAATTTTGAGATATTTATATCAAGATATATTTGATTGGGAAAATGGAATAGTTTCAAGTAACATGATTAATCAAAATGTAATGAAATTGTAAAAGATTTTATTGCATCGATTATTTGCATTCAAAAACAAAAAATATAATTCAGAAGTTAAATGTAGACAGACAGACAAGATTTCAAAGTTGTTGAACATACAGGATTATCTATGTGTATGATTTAAAAACAGTTGGAAAAAATTTATAAGAACTGTTAGTTTAAGATTTCATAATTGTAATAAAATTAAGTAATTTAGTATGTCTAATGAAATTAAGAAAAAAATATATTTTGTAAAATAATTGGAAATAGTTTTGTCAGAAATCATACGGACTACTAGCGAATGGGTCTCTGAGAAGAGTGGTTCTGTTTTAAGAACGCTCAAACTCCATCATCAGCTGATCGCTTGATCTTCCAGAGCTACAATCGATACCCATTATAAAATTCAGTACTGAAAACAATTTTTTAACTTTGAATTTTAAAGTAGAATCAGTGAAAATTACGTCTTGGTATGAGCGTAAAATTGGGTTTTATATATTTTTGACATGAACAATTGGTATTGTTGAACTATTTACTTTCAGAAGCTAAGACCAAGCTAATAGCTTTGTTAATAATCATGTACATTATAATAAAATGACTTTTGTAAAGAAAACAGTTAAAAATAACTTAAATAAAGAAAATATTGATCCAAATAATTAGAGTAAAAATGAACTTTCAGTTGTAATGTCATAAGTAATGTGAGACATTTAAATAAGAAAAAGAACTTTATGAACTTTTACTTGAAATTTAAATTTTGAGCTTTATGTATACTTTTAATATAAAAATATGTTTCTCATTTACAGCAATCTTGTTCTATAATTTGTTTATTTATAAATGTATGTATTTCAGAAGTTTTTCATGATCATTTATCATATATAAGTACATTTTCCTGAAATTTACGACCCAAGAAAATAGTAAAGTAAATTCTTCCCAGGATAAAGTTTTAAAATAAATAAACTCAAGCCTTCAGTTGTAATTGTAAAGTCACATGAAATAAAATTATTACAATGCTTATAAATATCGACATTTGGGGATCAATTTTATTGTTAATAAACTGATTTTTTAAATATATCTGCTTAATCAAACTCAACTTGCAAGCAATGATGACCAAAAAGTTTTTATAATAACAGACCATATATCATAAAAGTGGAATAATGAACTTTTACTTACCATCCATGACCATTTTGGCAGCAATTGCTGCAGGTAGACCCACTGTGCGAGCCATTGCAGTAGTTCCTTTACCATCTCCATACTCAACCATAGTAATGCCTCGTTTTTCCCTTTGTCCACTTGCCCATACAATTCCCAATTCATGGCGCAATATAACCACATCTCGCTCTTTATCAGCTGTGACAATAAATTACTAAGATAAAAAATGTTTATAACTTTTCTATTCATTGTATATGAGAAACAAGTATGTACCTGTATGTATCAAAGTACTAATTAATTTAGTTTTTATAATCATGATTAAATAAATCAACTCATGACATTAATTATGAAACTCATAAAACCAATCAGTTCTAGTGTAAACTTCTATGTATTACATGTTTACTTACATGCACCCAATGATAAAGAAATATTCAGATGTGACTAGTGAAAAGAAATTAAGTTTTAGAAAGAAAAAAAATTATTATATGCAACTTGTATTCCTGCTTCTCAAAGTTTGTAAACAAAAATCAAAATTTTATTAAAAAAAAAAAATATATATATATATCCTTTTAGTGTATGTCAATCTAAAACCAAATAAACAAAAAAATAAATAAATAAAACTTTCTGTATGTTTTATACCTACAACCACATGCTCTTTTCAATAATCTTTTAAGTCAGTGGTCTAGTTGTGAGTTACACATTTTGTTTACTGAATTTTTCTATTCTAAATTTCCCCAAAAATGTTGAAACATAAATTTTGTAAAATGTAGCATGAGTAGAAATTGTTTGTAGCATTTTTTCCTGACATATATTTTAATATTATAAAGAAAGTAATGGTGCTGAATTAAATCTGTTCAGGTAAAGGGAAGCTCAGATTCTTACATAATTTGTCATTCTAAAACTTGTAATAATTTTTGTAAAAGTTAAAAAGAAAAGTGTGTGTGCGTGCGGAAATATAGGTATATAAAGAAAATAATTAATTACACTATTATATGTAAACAGTAATCATACAAAATTAATACAGTATTTTCTTGTAATGGAAGGAGGACAAATTTTTTTTATGAAACAAAAAAGACTAATAGAGCTTTAATCACTAATTTTAATAAATTTAATTAATTACATGACATATTTATCATCATATGTTCAATATTCTCCTAATTTGATATATGGGTACCAGGCAGACAGTCTTTGTAAACCATTGCAAATACAATGTAAGCAAATAAGTTAGATCTACAATAAGCTAGATATGCATTTTTACTGATTAATTTTATAAAAGTAGTAATCAATGTAACAGGTTTACCAAGTTAAATAAATTATTCTTTATTTTTATTATATCATGTGCATCATAAATTTGATGTATTTTTATTTTGAGAAATGGAGGCAACATATATTTTAAAATAAATAGTGGATAGTTGATGAGTATTGAATTCTTAATTTTTTAACAGCTTTTAAGTTTTAAGCAGAAAACTTCTGACACTAACAAAAATTTGATATCTAATCCGGCTTTAAATGCCTTTTTTAAGGTATTTAAAACCTTAAAGTTTATACTTTAATTATACCTCATACCTTAATTATACCTTATTTAAAATATTAAAAACTGAAATAAAAATTTCAAACATTACACATAAATATTAAAACAACATCTAATTAGAAGAATTAATAATAATAATTATCTGTCAGCCTTAAATCATTTCCTTTGTTCACTTTATGATAATAATGTCAAGTAGGTTCGCCGGCCTGTCCCCCTTTTTTTCCACACACCCTCGACAACTTGTGACGTGACGTGATGCTAACTTGGTGGTTTTTAAAATTCATATATTTGAAAAAAACTAATATTCACCGTGATCATCGCTCTTTGACATTTTGCGCTATTATCATGGGTAATTTTTTAAGGTATCCTTACACTCAACTGAATATTTGTATGTGTTTACTCACATGGTCATGCATTAGTAGTTCTCATGAACATGTGCAGCTACTCGAGAATGAACAAGTAAAACAATAATTTAGATTTGGTTTATATTACATCCATTGACGATCAAAGTGTTTCAAGAAGTAGTTATGTTGAATATTAGTAAAGTAAGAGACCTTTGATAGGAATTTTCCTTTATTAGGCCTGGGTTCTTGATTAACATAATAAAATAATCATAAGTGGTTCAGTTTTGTACTCAATATTTATTATATTATTTATCTACTCCAAATATTTGTATCATTAAATTGACTCCCTTATTATGCTAATATCAAATATTTATCTTAAATACATTGTAATCAAATTAGATCTATTTTTACATATGAACTCAGAATGATTCCAACTGTTGTTCTTTCATGAATATACTTTACTTTTGAGACGACTACCAGATCACTCTCTAAACAAATGTTTGCTCACTCCTTTATCCTGTGGAGACTTTTGGATATTCGGCGGGCTCTATATCTTGCTACCCAGCGATTCTTTCTCACTCCCTTGACTATACGTTTCACAAAGACTGGCCGTGTCTTTACTTTATTAAAGGCTTATATGCATTTCTGTAATGTGTGTGTCATCATACTTACAAGGCAAGCATTTTTTGAGTTATTTTGCAACAGCTGGCTCTCATTCTAGTTTTCATATGTTCCTCCTTATTTTAATACATTTATTATATTTTATATTTATTATATTTATTCTATTCTTTATTTCATTACAATACATTTATAATATACACAATACATACATACATAATACTTTAATACTTTACAATAAATACATACAATCATAATATTTACACACTACTGAATTTACATATATATAATATATACTTAATCCCAACAGCTTCCTTAACCATCTTTTTGAATTCAATAGTATCTCCCATTTCTTTTGATATTTTTTCAATACTTCAAACTTTTTGTTTTACAATGAAATTAAACCCAATATAGGGTATGAAAGGAACTCTCACCATCCTATAATCATGTTAAATTGAAAAAACCAACCGTAAAAACCAACCAGAATGTTCACTTATTCATACACATTGGTCTCGACTAACCTAAAACTACCTCTTCAAGGACAACCATTGAATAATGCTAGCAATGCTCATAACCCTTTGGACACTTTCAAGCTATTTATTACTCCTTCCATTGTAAACCAAATCATGACACAAACCAATGACGAAATGAACAGAAAAGCAGTTAATTATGCTGATCAAAGCTTTGATAACAAAAAACACAGACCCATGTATGCTTTACTAGGATTTCTTGTTATGGCTGTCACAATGAAGGATAACCTTTTAATGTTGATCAAGCTAATCAATTCATCTTTTAGTGGGAGTCGCTATGTTACAGTGATGAGTAGAGATACCTTTGATTTTCTTTTCGACAGCCTAAGGTTTGATGATAAGGCCACTCGCCCTAAACGAAAACATGACAAACTTGCTTCAATAAGAAGTATTTGGATCGAGTTTATGCAATCATGTCGTGACAACTATTCACCCTGCTCGTACATCACTATTGACTAACAGCCCCTTGGGTTCAGAGGGAGGTCTCTATTCCGGATGTACCAAACCTCTAAACCCAATAAAAATGCAATGCTAGAAAAAAATATTTGATAGATGTTGCACCTACCTTTAGGTGCCTATTTTGTAAAATGTTAACATAAACCATCCATGAATCAAACAGGAAAATGACCATGGATAATTGGTTTTCATCAGTACCTTTAGTTAAGGAGTTGGTACAAACCCTGTAATATGTGGAATATTTGAATATTGTATAGTTGGAAGAAAGACGTGTGATTGGACCAAACACAAGTAGGTCAAAGATTTTGATTGGTTGTTGGAGCATGGGGGAAGTGTTGTAAATTAATTTAAAAGCTGTAAACTTTTAACTAAAAACATCCAAGAAGATAATATTGTAAAATAAATAGGTTTATTTATCTATATTGAAGGTTCTATCTAGACTAAACTAAAAATCAGTTGGCGGTAATTCCCAAGTCTTTCGTCTTTGTATACAAAATGTTTGCACTGCACTTTTTAATTATAAAGTTTATAATCATTTTAATTATTATAATACATAGAATAAATTTCTCTGATCATTTACCATTATTCATTTTATTTTCTAATTTAGTCTTTATTGACTTATTCAAAGAAAAACAAAATAAGTTTCCTGCTTGACTCATCAAGTCTAGGCGTATACCCCACTTTATCTAAGATCAAAGTATATACCCCATTCTGTTTAAGATCAAAGAACTAAAAATGTACACTATTTCATGATACATTGAATCAAATTCACAATTCTCTGCTGCTTGTTTAGTCATGTTCTCAAATATCTAGTATAAGATATACCATACCTTAAGATTTGTATGACATTTGGTATATACCCATAGTCTCAATCCAGTTAAGAAACTAGAAATTCACTTTATATGTTAAGCCATCCTTGAGCAGGGTATTTGAAATTTAAACCAAAGTCCTGAAATAATACAAATTACATATTGTTATTGTTATAACTAAAGAATTATAAATAAGTTGTTATTACCAAGATTTAAATGACTGCTTAAATAATGTGAAAGACTGTCAAGAGGTGTATTCAATTTAACCACTGGTACATCATCAAGTAATCCAAGCTGCTCAACTGCATCCAGTTGTCTCTCGCCAACTTTTTCACTCACTTTGCTTTTCAAATTTTCATAAAAAATATCAGCATGAGAGAGACCAAGCAATGAGCACATTAGTTCCCTCTAGAAATATTCAGAAAAGAAAGTTATTGATGTTTAATGAATGTTATAACAATTAACAGCCTTAATTTTTGTTTAACCACACCAAAATTTAAACTTGGAACCTCCAACTTAATATGCTTAATAATTTACTATCTGAGCTATTGAATTTAATACTTATTTGTTTAAAACTTCCTTTCATTAGTGTTATAAGTTATATACTTTTAATAGTTCATTTACACAATACCACTAATGCTAGCTCATATTGAATCGATTTGAATTAATATCCTTACCCATGTAATGTCCGGTCCACTTGGATGTAGTGCTGGATGTGAAGTAAGGTCTATCAAGCCTAACTTGTGTAAACATGACATATTTTCTAGGAAGCCTAAAAAAATAATAAAAAATATATAAATGTAATATTTTATTATTATAATTATTATCTAAGATATATTTTCATCCATACAACACATTCACTAGTTATTCTGCAACATTAACCAATTTTGAAATCTTGCCTGTCTGTCCATACTTCATGCGATATACGATTGTGACACCTATCGCTATTAGCTACACCTCACTTACCGAATAAGGTACTAACCTGACCCAAATACACAAAAAATGTGAAATGTTACACTACCAAAAATAAAAGATACATTACATGTAATAATTTTGTTCTGTGAAACAAGTCTAATACTAAAGAAAAGAGAATTATGCCTAAATTTAAAATTCAAGAAATACAAGTAAATAGATTCATTACTGTATCATATTGAACAAAAATTAGTTCATAATGAACCAATAATTTCTTGCAAAAATGTTTATTTGATGAAAGGCGTTTCATTAGAAATGATGATTGATTCAGATCCTGGAACTAATGTAGTTGACAAGGAAACATGAAAAAGTCAAGAGGTAAATATAATAAATATTGCCAGTAAAATATAATAGTTCTGGGATTTTTTCATATGAACAGAAAGTTTGATAAATGTTTTAACCTACTGTGATGTAAATATACAAATCGGAAACAATTGCGAGGAAGGAAGACATTTATTAAAGAAAAAGCTAGTTCATTATTAAGTCATTGTAGCTATGAAGATAAGGTTAGGGGTTTTGAAAGTTGGTTTGAGGCTAACATAAAAATACTGTCAGTAAAATGGTAATTCTGTAAAGAAGAACAAAAATAATTCAAATTAGTAGCATATACTTATTCAGCCTGTTCAGCAACCCCATAAGACAGTCCCAGCATCAATTAGAAAACGTATTGAAAACTAAATTGAATGAAGGGTAAATTAGTTATGGATGTTATTGAAGCTAATGTCCAAATATTAGCCATGGTATTCACAACTTGTACCTGTAGAGAATCCAAATAGTAATTTTGTGGTTATGTGTTGATTTAAAAAGTGAATAAACCTGTTTTAATAGATATCCAATCCCAATAGACAATTTTTTACCACAACTTTCAGTTGGTACTATACAGAGTGTTTCATGGGAACTCTGATAAACTTTGGGAAACGGTTCCATGGGTCAATACAAGAAAAAAAAGTTATATAAAGATCCAAAACCTATTTGTTTCATATTTACAGACAAAAATAGAGTTTTTTTCAGTTTTGCTTGTAGTTAAGGCATTTTTTGACCTCTGGATCAAAAATTAGTGATAATATTTTGATAAAATCTACATGGTTAGTTAGTGGAGAAAATTCTACAGATATATCATTAGTTGTAAGTACTAAAATGAGGACTTTTATTCAGCAACAGCACTTTAAAGATTAAAATTTACTAAAAAAATTAGTACTCAAAAATTATTTTAAATTTTTAAATGGCTTTCACTTGAGATCCGATGGACCATTATGGCTGCAACTTTACCAAAAGTTGTAGAAAACATGTACAATAAAGTTATTAGTTAGATATGTTTAGTTTTACAAGTAACTTTTATTGGTGTATTAATAAACTATAAGCTAACACAAATTACAAATTACCTTTTAACTGGTATATGATGCAATATACATTATTTATTGTTTTCAAAAATTTAAATAAATACTATTTATTTTACAACACTATTTACTGGTTTTTAACATAATAATAATTTATACTTAATTAGTTTAAAATGTTTTCAAATTGTCCCCCATTGTGATCTCAGCAGAGTCTGGCTCGCTTTAACAGGAAAGACGTCGCAGCTCTTATCATTGCAGGGTTGTCTTTGATTGTTTGGGCGACATTTAATATTCTTTCTACTAACTCTACTCTTGTCTGTGGTTTGGTTTTGTAAACCTGCGTTTTCATGTGCCCCCACAAATGAAAGTCCATCGGAGTCAGATCCGGTGACCTTGGAGGCCAATGTACTAGTCCACGGTGACCAATTAGCTTTTCACCGTAACGGTTCTGTAACAAGCAAACAACATTTAGTGACATGTGTGGAGGTGCTCCGTCATGTTGATAGAACATATTTGCCCTGGTTTGGATTGGGATATCCTCAAGAAGTTCTGGTAGAGTGTCCTGTACTGTAAGAACTGTAAATAGGTTAAACCATTCAGTACTCCATCTAAAATGTAAGGTCCGACAAGTTTGTCATTAATGAGGCCGCACCAAACATTGACTGAGAATCGTCTCTGAAAGTTCGTCTCAACTGCGGTGTGCGGATTTTCTTCGGCCCATATGTGAGTGTTCTTGGAATTATTAATACCATTCCGGGTGAATTGAGCCTCGTCTGTAAAAAGAATTAACCAACCGACGATTTGCTGCAACCCAACGACAAAACTCAGACCTTTTAATATTATCACCGGCGTGAAGAGCTTGCACTTTCTTCAAAAAATGGTAAGGATACAAACCTTCATTATTTAAGATTCTCCAAATCTTAGAAGAGGATAGCAGATGCTGCCTTGAAAGCCTCCTCACACTAGTACCTGGGCTTTGCTGTACCGAATCAATGATGCTCTCTTCTACCTCAAGCGGAGTTTGATTAATGCCTTCAAGTTTAGATTTAGCAAATGAACCAGTCTCTCTCAAACGACAATGTAAGTCGGTAAATACTTGTCTATTTGGGACAAGTCTGTTAGGAAATCTTCTGCCATATTCAATAACAGCTTCTCTTGAACTTACAAAATCCGTACACAAAGTGCATATCAGCATATTCACTATTAGTAAACATGTTAGAACCTGATTGTAAAAACAAAGGACTGAGGAACTGAAGACTAACTGTTGAGTAACTTGGTTATAAACAAAACAGTCAACAATGAGTATAATCAGCTGACTAAGCACAACAGCTGATCAACTGCATTAATGATGTTTCCAAAGAGAATTAAATTAAAATGTAATGTTGTTTGTAATAAAAAATGAAATAAGCTAATTAAGATTATTGATTATTATTTAGTTAAAGAATATTATGTTAAAAAACAGTAAATAGTGTTGTAAAATAAATAGTATATATTTAAATTTAGAAAAATTCATATTATACAATCAATAATGTATGTTGCATCATACACCAGTTAAAAGGTAATTTGTGTTTGCTTACAGTTTATTACTACACCAATAAAAGTTACTTGTAAAACTAAACATAAAACTAAAGTGCTGTTGCCGAATAAAAGTCCTCATTTTAGTACTTACAACAAATAATATATGTCTGTAGAATTTTCTCCACTAACTAATGTAATAAATATAAAATCTTTGTGAGGACTTTAACATTATTTTGAAAGTTACTTTTGTTCATTAAAAAATGCCACACGTTGAGCGACAATTGTAATAAATATAAAATCTGCACTTGTTATACTTGAAGAGTACTTATTTTTATTACAAAAAAATTGAAAATAAATTTTTAATATTATTATTTATAAAGATATGCCAAGCTTTATGGGCGCCAGGTAGCGTTAGCTTACCAATTTTGAAAAAAGGAAGTTAATTGTTATTATTAAAATCTCTCAGGGTCGCAAATCCTTTTAAAAGTGTACTTACAGTGGTTCTCGGTGAAATAAAGAAAATCTTATTTTGTTGTGCTGAAAGTGAATATAATTTATTAAATTAAGATTATACATTTATACAAGGTTATACATACATATTCATAAAGCATATCTTACTATTATTTAAAATCTCAGTGTCCTTTGACTTTAAATTCTGCCTTAGAGGCTTAAATCCTTTTTTATAATTCTAAAGTTAATAGTTGCAACTTGAAAGAAAACTATTTTTTATGGTGAGCTTTAAAACTCTCACGTAGCAAAGATGATTATTATTATTATTATTAACATGAAATTAAGTTCTTTAAATGACTAATTATTAAACAAGATTATACATTTGAATAAATTTAGAAAGTTCATATAAAAAGTTCTTTTTCTTTTACAAAATTATTTTATTTTAAAATGTCTCTGATTTTTTGTTACCGCATAACCGATCCGGTAGATTGGAAACCTCCATGTGCCAAGTTCCTTCATTCTGTGTTGCAAAGACCTTGCAGACTCAATCTATACACCTGACGATTAATTATCCTTTTAAATTCATGGTATTGTACAAAGATTATCATCACTTTAACAATAGTTATTGTCCAAAACACAAACTATGTCTTACCACGTCAAACTGTCTCTAAACTCACTGAAACGTCACCATTAATATTCTGAAACTTCTTTCACTGAAAAACATCAATCATTGAACTAAATGTCACCATACGACTTTAATTACTTGTCTTTTGCTACATTTTGAATAAGTTTCTCTATACTGAAAATACGTCCTACCACCTCAGACCCCTCTCTAAGACTCTCTCCCCAAGACTGACCAAAACCACGTCTCTTTGTCCAGCTTCCAAACCAAGCGTCCTATTTAATATGCAACGTATGCGAGAATTATTCTCACACCTAGCAACACTGACTCTGTTCAAATTATTTTTCCCAACACAATACAAATACTACCTAAATATTTATTACAACTTAGAATTAATATTTTATACATAACATTATAATTTTGGAAACCTATATTTAATTTTTATTACCCTAGTTTTAATAATCTATATATTTGAGTCATCTTTTTGACTTCTAAAACCCCCTCCCTTATTCAACTTTAACGTTTCCCGGGTTACTTTAAATATTCAAATCTCAATATAACCATTTTTTGGTTATCTTGGTTAAAATTACCATTTTTGGTATTACAGATACCCCATCAAAGCTGTGATTCTATATATATAAATATTGAAACACAGATTTCTCTTTTATTCAACAAAAAAAAAATTTTAACTTCAAAAAAAAACTTTCAAATCCGGTCCCTATAGATTTCCAAAAATAAAAAAGTTTCAGCAAACTAAGAATATTCATATTCCCTTTAAAAAAAAAAAACTTTAAAATAAGAAATATTCTCTCTTAACTTACATTAATCATCTTATTATATAATCTATTGATTCACTAAATCTACCTAGTTGCATATCATAATCAATCAAACCACTTATAACCAAATCTTATTCATCATCAAAAAACCTTCATCAACTTCTTATCGTTGAGCTGTCCATCACTCAACTTTTATCTCATGACCTAATTCCGTCAGAGTGTCTACTCCTGATTGCTAAAAGAAAAAAAATCTCTATATCTTTTCTCCAAGTCTGCATCAAACTATTCCATAGACCTTCTAGTTATCAATTATACTTTTTAGAATTAACAATTTTCATTTTTTTAATTTTATAATTTAAAAATCTCTTAATTAATATTTAAAGTTACATTTTTTCACTAAATTGTGTTATTTACCCCATCCAAATCGCATTTCATTTTTTTTTTTTTAAAACTATCTTATCATTCACCCAAAAATTTATTACTTAAGTTATTATCACTCATTAATCTTCTTTTTATTCAAAAATTCTCAAATTACTTATTTCTCTTGCTGGGACAACGCATAAAATTTCTTCCACAAATCTAATAAAACATTAAAAACTTCATTATCAAATTACAAACACTTCAAATTACAATATTACTTATTCTTCTTTAAAATACTTAAAAAAATCATCTTATTACCTTCAATAAACTTCAACAATCATATTACATCATAGTATCTTATTTCAAAACTCATCTCATTATAGGCTCTCTATAACTTAATAACTAGATTGCATTAACTCCTTAATCAAAAACTTCCTTAATTATTTATATGTAGCCCCTTAGGTCACTAACATATTTCGTCGCATTAAAAAATATTTCCTCGTAGAAATCATTAAAAACCTCATTTAAACTCCAATAATTCGTCGCAATTCTCGTAGAAACCTCCATAATAAAACATCCTTTTTCCTTCAACATCGTCCTATATCATAGATCATAAAAAAATTCTTCTTAACTTAAAAACTAACTCTTAATGCAATCAAATTACCTTTTTCACAGCAAAACCTCCTTATAGACTTATTTCTCTCTTTGACACTACTTTTCAATATTCTTGTAAACTTTATATCTCCTTCATTAATCTTTAAAATTCTCATTTCATTATTTTCTTTGAAAAATCTCCTCATATTACCTTAAAAAATTTTTTTTTTTTAAACTATTTCATAAAAACCTGCTTTTAATTATTTTCCCAGCAAATCACCTTATTTTCGCTAAACATAATCAATCTTTTTAATCAAATTATTCATCTAAAACATTTTATCTTCAAACTTCCTTATTATTCTTTATTTAACTCAATTTACAATTATTTACCCTCAAAATTATTAAACCTACTTCAAATTACTTTACATTATATTACTTATTCTTTATATTAAAAAACTCAAAACAAAAACTTTAATATTTTAACTTTATTACCCATTTAGTGAAATTATTTTATATCCATTACTCCAATCTACTATTATTTTATCTTTTCAAACAAAAACCTTTAATATTTTTTAACTTCTAGCAATCTTAAACAATCAAAATATCTAACTCTCCTTACAATCTTGCCTTCTTTTTTCAAAGTTCCTTTGCCCTTTCCAAATTACATCTTATTTACACAAATTATGACATTATTCTTACTAATTGTTACTTATTTACCTAAACCTTAACATTCTCTAACAAATCTTTCAATACTTCATTACATACAATCAAATTGCATACTAATTACAACTAAATTTATACATTTTTTAGAAAAAGTTCATTTTTCTTCCTTTAAAACTCAAATTAGTCACGTCCAGTTAATTCATTTACAGATTGATCAATTCTGTAAACCTACAATTCGTTTTCTTCTAATTGTGTGGTGAACTCTCTCATTGAATCAGGTAATATGGACTTCTGATATGTAATGGTTATGCATAGCCCTACTCAATTCAAACTATACCCACTACATCCATTATCCCATAAACCCTTTCAATGCTGTTCTTTAAGCCTTTTTTTTTTTTTTTTTTTTTTTTTTTTAGACATTGTCAACTATTGTTTAACCCAACCTCTTCGCCCTTGGTTTTATTTTAAAACCAAGGAACCCATATGTTAAACTTCCTTATTCATGTATGAGAACAATAAAAAATAAAAATAAAAAAAATTTATCAAAATCGGTTGAGTTGAGTTTGAGATGCGTTGCCCAAATCTGACTGTACCTTTTGTACACTGACTATACTCCTGCAGACATCTGTCTGTGATCAACAAGTCTTATCTTCTTCCTATCTCTATAACTTAAACATTGGCTAGCTCTGTCATTTGTTAGACTCGGTATTACTGCATGATGTAATCTTTCCTCAAGATTTTTATTCAACTCGACTTGAAATTATTATTTCCCAAAACTATTTTTTATCATTGAACCTAACTCGAAATATTATATTCCCAATTAATTATTGCATTCGTTTTACATTTTGTTCAATTTTGAGTTATGTGCAAAGAAAAACTTTTAAAACTACCTTTTTTTAAAACAAGTAATCAAAATCTGAACCCTGAATTTTGTCACAACTGTATTCTATCTAGATTCCTAAGTTTTGATATTATTCAATCTCCAATGCGATAATATTTTCAATGCACAATCTTAATCTCACTGTAAGCGGCATCAACACCCTTCGAAAGTAAACCTGCACCAGCCTTATCTATGTTTATTATACAATCCTAATCTTTGTTATGGTAAACAGTTGATATTACACTTCCATTCTAACTGAAACCTTTTAGTTCCTTCAATATTATTTCTTTATGACACTATCTCTGCTTTACAAAATTTTACTAAACACAACTTATAATTATCCTGAAATCTTAATTATCTATTAATCTTAACCTTAATAACTAACAAAAAATTCTTACCTAATATTATTCTTACTCATGTCCGTTTGCTTTATAAAAAACTTTATACATTATTATTGTCATTCCAAAATTCAATTTATTATAACTCAATTATAAATTATCTATTTTTTCCGATGGTTTCCCGATTGGTGAAACAATTTATAACATATTGCCTGCTTTCTTAACATAATTGCAATGTTAAATACTGTCTCTAACTTAGATAGTTTTTCTAGGCTAGTCTTTACAACAAACCCTTTCCTAACAAAAAATCTTACTTTGTTATTGTCTCCATCTCCTATCTCCAACATTTCATCGTTTTCTCCCCTCATAGACATATCAAGACACAATGACCTACTTTTGTTATCTGTCAGCTTGGAATACTGAACTCTACTGACTTTGCTTACATTTACATAGATTTCTTCCACAATTGCTTTTTTAAACTCACATTCAAAATTGTTTTTCTCAAAAAGACTTTTAATCTGTTGTTCTTGCATTTTAAATATATTTCTAAATTTCAATATTGCTATTTTTTCAAAGCCTAAAGTTTTATGATAGCTTTGCTTTCTCACATAAATAGCTAACTCTTTTGTTATTACATTATTTATCTTAATTAAACACTCATTCACTTTAGTTTTACCCTTGTTATTTAAATCACATACAATCTCTCTAACCCCATCAAAATTGGTAACCCCATCATTTTTCTTAATTTCAACATTACCTGTTAACTGTTTTAAATCATTGTTCTCCATAGGCTCATTCTGACACATTTCATCTTTCTTAAGTTCTAATTTCAACTCATTGTTACTTAATCCATTGTTTACTTGTTCAAAAACATAATCATTCATACAAATATTCTCTATTATTTCAGTTTGATCATTTTTAATAAAAACTTTTAATTGGAAGTTAATTTTTTCTTTTACAGCTAATCTATTTAACATTTTATCATAAACTTCATTTCTTACTTTGAGAACAGCATGTAACATTTTAATTATTTCCTTTAACTCTAATTCTTTATTTATTCCATCCCTTCCTAATTCTTTATACCAATATTCATTTAAATCATCCCTACTTATTTCTATACACCATAGTTCAGTTCTATTACCCAAATCATCCAATTTCAAATCTTCCTTCCTAAAACATTTACTAACTTTACCAAAATACTTATCAGCTTCTTTTTTCATAATTTTAAATTCTACCATTACTCTGTCTTTCTCACTTATTAGATTATTATTAATTGTACCCTCCATTTTTAATTATTATTATTATTTAAACTTTAAATTTAGAATTGGTTATTTTAAAATTACTTATCTACTTATTATTAAAAAATTTTTTAGAGAGAACATTCTTATTTTTATGTTGATTATGAATATTCTTACCTTTTTGATAAGAATTTCTAATCCACCAAGAAACCACTGTTTTTTCGACTTATATTCTTATATCTTTCAATATAAGAATACAGCCCCGAGTTGAGCGACACTTGTAATAAATATAAAATATATATAAGCTTGTTTAACTTGAAGCGTTCTTATTTTTATTACAAAAAAATTGAAAATAAATTTTTAATATTATTATTTATAAAGATATGCCAAGCTTTATGGGCGCCAGGTAGCGTTAGCTTACCAATTTTGAAAAAAGGAAGTTAATTGTTATTATTAAAATCTCTCAGGGTCGCAAATCCTTTTAAAAGTGTACTTACAGTGGTTCTCGGTGAAATAAAGAAAATCTTATTTTGTTGTGCTGAAAGTGAATATAATTTATTAAATTAAGATTATACATTTATACAAGGTTATACATACATATTCATAAAGCATATCTTACTATTATTTAAAATCTCAGTGTCCTTTGACTTTAAATTCTGCCTTAGAGGCTTAAATCCTTTTTTATAATTCTAAAGTTAATAGTTGCAACTTGAAAGAAAACTATTTTTTATGGTGAGCTTTAAAACTCTCACGTAGCAAAGATGATTATTATTATTATTATTAACATGAAATTAAGTTCTTTAAATGACTAATTATTAAACAAGATTATACATTTGAATAAATTTAGAAAGTTCATATAAAAAGTTCTTTTTCTTTTACAAAATTATTTTATTTTAAAATGTCTCTGATTTTTTGTTACCGCATAACCGATCCGGTAGATTGGAAACCTCCATGTGCCAAGTTCCTTCATTCTGTGTTGCAAAGACCTTGCAGACTCAATCTATACACCTGACGATTAATTATCCTTTTAAATTCATGGTATTGTACAAAGATTATCATCACTTTAACAATAGTTATTGTCCAAAACACAAACTATGTCTTACCACGTCAAACTGTCTCTAAACTCACTGAAACGTCACCATTAATATTCTGAAACTTCTTTCACTGAAAAACATCAATCATTGAACTAAATGTCACCATACGACTTTAATTACTTGTCTTTTGCTACATTTTGAATAAGTTTCTCTATACTGAAAATACGTCCTACCACCTCAGACCCCTCTCTAAGACTCTCTCCCCAAGACTGACCAAAACCACGTCTCTTTGTCCAGCTTCCAAACCAAGCGTCCTATTTAATATGCAACGTATGCGAGAATTATTCTCACACCTAGCAACACTGACTCTGTTCAAATTATTTTTCCCAACACAATACAAATACTACCTAAATATTTATTACAACTTAGAATTAATATTTTATACATAACATTATAATTTTGGAAACCTATATTTAATTTTTATTACCCTAGTTTTAATAATCTATATATTTGAGTCATCTTTTTGACTTCTAAAACCCCCTCCCTTATTCAACTTTAACGTTTCCCGGGTTACTTTAAATATTCAAATCTCAATATAACCATTTTTTGGTTATCTTGGTTAAAATTACCATTTTTGGTATTACACTAACCATATAGGTTTTTTCAAAATATTATCACTAATTATTGATCCAGAGGTCAAAAAATGCCTTAACTACAAGCAAAACTGAAAAAACTCTATTTTTGGCTGTAAATATGAAACGAATCTGTTTTGGACCTATCTTTATATAACATTTTTTTTGTATTGACCCATGGAACCATTTCCCAAAGTTTGTCAGGGTTCCCATGAAACACCCTGTTATATATGTTACTTAATTCAAAAATGCTAACAAACAGTGAGAGTTAGCACTATAGTGTAAGTGTATTAAAACTTTTGAAATGAATTCTTTTCACACGGTTTCCATTTTGCATAAATTGTGCTCAAGAAAAATTTTAAAAAAATATATAACAAACAGTAAATGATTGTGAAGGCATTTGCATTTTAATTGATGACAAAATATTTCATTGATCTGATGAGAAAATATTTTTATAAATTATTGCAAAAGTATTACAAGTAGGGCTACTTAAAGATAAGGCCTCTTAATTTAATAAAGTAAACTTAAACTTTAAAAAAAAATTAAATCTCTTAGGCCATAAACTAAAAATGTGTTTAGTCACCTCTGAGGATAAGGTTGAAGTGGTTAAACATTTTAGAGAAGCAACATCACAGTATTAAATGTTTTTCTGATTCTAGACACGTTTGTTGGATAGTTTATTAACTCTTACTGAACCAAATGTACTTTTAAGGAAAAATACTAAATTTAATTTTTAACCTGGACAGAATGATTGTAATACATGCTTTTTGAATTTTTGAAATATTGCCATAAGAATATATGATATAAAAGAAGCAACGCGATTGGTTGAATGATTATAAATGGGATTCCGTGATTGGTTCTAAAAATGGGAAATACAACGATGCGAGTCAAATTAAGGTCTAGAGAAATGTTTAAAATAATAAAGAAAATAAATTATCAAACATATCCAGAAAAATATATTGTAAGATAAAAATGTTTAGGTTTAATGTGGAATTATAAATTGAATGGAATTTTGTGTATATGTGATGTTAAATACTTGTTGTTAAGCGGAAATAAAATCATGTGTCGAGAAAACATGGTCTGATGCAAGTGTTTCATAGAGGGAACGGACAAAACAGTTAGTCGGGAGATAGAGTCCATAGTGGACGGATGTGTTTTCGTTCATGAGAAAGTTTTTATGAGAACAATGTGATTCATATAAATATGTCTTTTGTAGTGAAAATAACGTAGATAATTAATAGATTAGAAACGTATGAACTATAAAGTGAATAAACAGTTAATCGGGAGACAGTGTTTAAAGTTACAGACGTAATTTCGTTAGTAAGAAGGTTTTATGTAGAACAATTTAAATTATAAAAAGTGACATTTTTTTGTAATAAAATAGAGACATGTAAGTATACAATAGACACGTGTGCTTAATCAAAACAATATAAACATTTAAGAAGTGAATCGTTCAGGTAAAAGGACGAGTTATGCATGAGCAAAGGTATATCGGACTATAAAAATGGCGGTAAGCGGTCAATGTGTCTTTCGGTGGTGTGACAATATTGAGCGAGCATGAACAATTTGTGAGGTGTTTCATAGACTAAAGGTTTAATAAACATTAATCTAACGAAGATTTTCATTTGAGTAAAATAGAACTCTGGAAAAGTGTGACTGATCCAATGTTAATACGAATCTCACCACGTGCGAAAAATGGCGGAGTTTCACCAGGAGGCCGACACATCAGCGATCCCCAAGGAATAAACCATTTCTAACAGAGGACTGGTAACAAGTGTTAAAAATCACTTAAAATCAAATATTTTAAAACTATTTAAAATAAATTATTATTCAATGCATTAGCTGTAAGGTTAGGTTAGGTTAGGTTAGGTTAGGTTAGATTATGTTATGTGTATGTATAATCATTTTTGCTAAATAAACATGTTTAGTTTCAGAAAACCAAAAAGGACTCCTAATCTTTCTTAACTACCACTCAAGTACACTTTTAAAAGAGTTTACGACCCTGAGAAAATTTTAACTTCAATTAAGATTTAAAATTCAATTAAAATAATTTGGTAATCAAATAATACCTGGCGCTCAATAAATAAACAAACATAAGTAACTTCTTTTTCTTTTCGTAAAATAAAATAAATTCAACCCCTTTTTTTTAAAAAATACTTCATGATGCATTTGAAAAACCAAAATTTTAACTTTTGTCAAGGACTAAAATGTTAAAATATTATGATCCAAATACAGAAATAGAAGTTACGGCTGATTCAAATCCATTTAGTTTAGGACCAGTTTGTAACACCTAAAAAAGGTTGATCCAATTTGAATAATAAGAATTAACCGGGAATCAAGATAGTTGAATAGAAGGGGATAGAACGTGAGTCAAAAATGCGACTTGTGTCTTTTAAAGTTAAAATAAAGTAAATTCAATCATTATAGATTTTCAAACACAAATAAATAATAATGTATAGGTTTTAAGAAAATTTAGTTATAAGAAACTTAATAATTTTGTGTGTGAATAAATTTGTAAAAAGGACTATTTATTATTCGCGTAGTACTGAACAGAACTTTCGATGAAACATAATGCTGATGTGGGGAGATTTGGAATAAAGTCCATTATACCGGAAGAGTGAACCCTGAGACTTTAACGGAAGGAATGATTTCACCATGAGGTGGACAGTCTAGTAAAGAGCTTAGAGGAGTGAGGTTGTGTAAAAAGTCTTTGTCAGTAGATAACGGTTGAGTGATTTGATCTTGTTTAAAACATAAAGAAACTTTACAAAATGTAATACAAGTGTAAATAGAGTCTTATTTGACAGTCTAGTTGAGAGCCTTGAACAGAATGGTCGTATTTTTAGAGTCTGAGTAAAAAATGTGGCGAAGATAAAAATGTGCTTTTTTGACTCTAGTTAGAAGTGTTAGAATGAACTGTTATATTGGGGAATGACGATGTATCTTTGTTGAGTTAAATATGTAATTCAAAGACTTTAGTAGAAAGTACGGACATTATGTGATGCAATAAGTGGATGTGGAACAATAGAAAATATAAAGGGTTTAATCATCAGTCGATTAGGGATAAGAGTGTGTTAAAAACTCTGTTTGAACTATTAATTTGGTTAGACGTTTCACGCGAATAGACAATTGACAATTAGCGAGTGCGTGACAATGTGGTAGGATATTAAACAGATTTTCTTTTATAAACATTCATAAAAAAGCAAATATAATTTCGCTACGGAGACGAGACGGCATCCTTAGGACGACAAGGAACACTTTAAGTTATATGCAATGTGAATATGTTCTGGTAACTTGTGTTACATAACACACTATATTTACTCTGTTATTATATAGAAATTTATAATGTTTAGTATTTTGATTTTATAATATAAATTTGATTTGTAAAAGATAGTAATTTCTTTTTATGTACATGACTAATAAATGTCTAATGACACATTTATCCTTATTCAAGGAACGTACAATTCATACTAAAAGAAAAGTAAATGCTTTCAATTTGTTTTTATTTATAAATTCATTCAATTCAATTTTTGTTGCAACATAAAGTCAATTTTAAATTCATGGAATAATAAATCAGTTCTCCTTCTGAGAAAATAAAATTATAAAAAGAAAAATAATTTAACTAGGATAATAGTTGTAGCTATTTTCATGGTATGTCTCTATAACATGTTAATGTATAAAAAATAACTTGTCTTTAATAAATTTATGTAAAATTTCAGCATACAAAAGAGGTCTTCATTTGAAAACCTTAGAATCACTGTGGAGTACATTTTTTAAAGAATTCATGTCCTGAGATTCAAATATTAACTTCTTTTTTCAAAATTGGTAAGCGGAAGCTACCTGGCACCCATTAGTTGAGCAATAACTTTAAAATCATTAAAGTTATAAGTAAAATAAAATTAAATTCATAAATTCATTTTTTTTGTAATAAAGTAATATTTTAATTAAAACCAGAAAAAGGGGTAAATTATATTTATTACAAGTTTGATACAGAAGGGACATAAAGAAAAAAACAAATTGTTAGATTTGATATCAAAAGTTTAAGTAATCAAGAAACAAGTTATTAACAGACAAAAAAAAACTTTAGTACTTCTTTGTTTGGTCAGTAGTATAGTTTTATTTTACTTGTATGAAAGATCATTCCATTTACTAACCAATCATAAACCATTGCAAGTAGTTTTTGAACCAATACTTAAACATGTGCTCGAATTCAGAGATGGGTGCTCAGACTTTAATTTTATAATTTTATTATGCAGAAACAACTAAATTTACCAACTGATTATGAAGACTATATTCACCTAAAGAAAAAAATACATTTAGAAACAAAACAGATGCATATATTTATGGAATAATGACAGCAACCATACATGAAATGATAAAACAAAACGAGACTGGATGACTATATAATCATACAAGAGAGTGTATATTAATAAAGAAATGAGCTAAAGGGATTTGAGGAAGTATGAATGTATCTAACACAACACAACACAAGAGTATATTATTGAGAGGAAGCCACCTTGGTCATTGAGAAAAATAATTTTGAACCTTACGTATAAAGGATATACCAGAACAACACTATGAAAATAAAATTATGTTTAAAAGTTTGGTGACTAAAAATTGATATGAAAATTGGAAGAAGAATAATATGTTTTGAATGTCACCTAGTAAGTGCTAAACTTCAACTAGAACCCATGAAGAGATGATAATATCCAGAAGGGTCATGGCAAGACAGCATTAGATTTCCAAGGACATTTACCTAGTGCTGATTATATTCTATTTATTATTACTGATTATTACAATAGATTCATAGAAGTATAAATCATGTTTTTGATCACTTCAGAAAAAGTTATTGGTTGACTGGAAACAATGTTTTGCCACTATTGATTCCCTGAGTCTATAACATTAGATAATGGATATCAAATAACAAGTAGTGATTTCAAAGTTTTGTATGATTTTAATAATGTTAAACTTTTTTATATTTCACAATATGGACCACAAGTGAATGGTCAAGTAGAAAATGTAGCAGAAGGAATATTCTTCAAATCACCCAAAGAAGCAAAATTGATTGATAAAAAAATTACAGCAGTATTTTTTTAAAGATCAATAACTTAATCCACGCTTCATTATGGGAGTATCACTGGCTGAATTATTCTTTGATAGAAAAATAAAGGAAAAAATACCTGGAGTAAGTAAAAAATGAAGATAAAAGAAGTAGTAAGAGATAAGGATCAACTTGAAACACAGACTTTTAAAAAATGTGTAATGTTATTTTTGACAAAAACAACATCAATATAACATACAAACCCACCTTTGTATCGTAGTGTTCCTCGTATCATTGTATGTGCCTCTGCAGCAATTCCATAAAGCTGAGCATAACGTAAACTATCCCGGTTAGGATAACCTTCTAATGCAAATCCCGGTAAAAAGTGAAGATCTTGAGAACATTTCATTAGATCTCCACCAGCTGCTACTTCAATTGCCTAAAAAATAAGAGGAAATTAAATACAGTATCATTTACTCATTATGTAAACTAATATAACATATGGTATGTATAAAAGTTTTAAGATCCCTATTATTTACTTATATTACGTTCTAGTTGTAACATTCACAATTTTTGAGATCTTTATATCAAGATATATTTGATTGGGAGAAATTGACTAGTTGCAAGTAACTGTAGTAATGTGAAAAGTTAAAATCTATAATAGGTTTAAAATCCGCGGGTTAGTAGACAGAGATAGGCTGTCTAAGTCATGAATTGTATTTAGTAAACTCATTTTTAAAAAGAAAAATAGATTTTCAAGACTAGAAAATAAATGACCATGTTTAATCTTAGTATAATTTATTTAATAAGAAGTGTTTATTAATTTATGTGAAAAATAAGGGTATGTAAAGTTGTTGTAACAGCAAAGTGGTAACAGCAAAGCAAAAGACGCTTCCGGGAGAAATATATCTCGTGGCTTTGGATTCAGTCGAAGTCTGGCAATTGAAGTGATCAGACGTATTTAGTCTGTAGAGAGACTCATCAGAATGTAGTGCTAAAGTATAAAAAATCGTTTTAATCGAGAAGTGTGTCATCATAGACATGTATTAGTGAGCGATGATTGCTTCTAAATAGACTTTTTTTAAAAAAAAGACTGAGAAACGCATTTTTAACATAAGTGATGTAATGTTTGCACGTGATTGTTGAAAATGAACCATGAATTCTAGAAACAGATCATTTTCCGTGTAGTGAGAATTCTGTAGAGATAAACTCTCCGTTAAAGACAATAAACTCGTGGTGTACTATTACATAAAAGACAAACATTTTTTGAGTGCTGTACGAAAACACATGTAACATGAATTTTTCTGAAAGCAACGATTGCAGTGAACTACTAGATACAGGACGTCTGAAATACTACCTTCGGACAATTTTTTATAAAAATTGGTGTTGTGGTATAGACACCCTATGTTAACCTTAGACTAATGAATTGTATTATATTTTGATATATATGTTTTGTACATGTTTGATTTTTCGTTATCTTCTTGAAAAATATCTTAAGAAAAGTAAATTAATAAAATTTTAAAACTTTCAATTTTAAAAGTAAATCTCCTTCATAGATTTGCAAAGTAATTTAAATCTAAAAGTAATTTCTTGTTGCAACATTTAAAGTAAAGAGTTAAATTCATGGGATAAATGAAACAATCTCCTTCAGAGAAAAAATAAAGAAAGTATATTAACTAAGATAATATTCTTATTTGATTTCTTAATATGTTTAAATAATATGTTCTTGTATACCATACTTTATGTTTAATAAATTTTTATGTTAATATTTCAGTCAAAGTATTTTCATTACATACCAGATTTCACTGTAAGTACACTTTTAAAAGAACTTTCGACCCCAGAGATAATAAACTTAATAAATTCATTTTTTTTGATAAATAACGACCATTAGGTCTGGCGCCCAATAATTATTAAATTACTACTGTTAAATTAAAATTTTCATCAATTAAATAAATAAAGTAAGAACTCTTCAAGTTTATATAATTTTTTCTTTTTAAAGTAGCTTCATTTTTCTGTAACTCGTCTTTTTTGAATTATTACAATTGGCGCCCAACGTGGGGCATTTTTAATGAATAAAAGTAACTTCCTTTTATTAATCAAGTTAGTCATTTTAGAATTATTACATAACATGATTAATCAATAAACGTAACGAAATTATAAAAGATTTCATTGCATCGATTATTTTCGTTCAGAGACAAAAACTATAATTCAGAAGTTGAATGTAGACAGACAGACGAAATTTCAAAGTTGTTAAACTTACAGCATTATGTATGTGTGTGGTTTTAAAACAATTGGAAAAGTTGTAAGAATTGTTAGTTTAAGATTTCATAATTTTAATAATTGTAATAAAATTAAGTAATTTGTTACGTGTAATGAAATTAAGAAAAAAATATATTTTGTAAAATAATTAGAAATAGTGTTGTCAGAAATCAGAGTCTGCAGTATTAACCAATAAGAAAACAGATAGAAGGAAAGTGTGTAGTGGGGAGATGCATGATCCTAGATATCATAAAAAAAGGACTACTAGCGAATGGGTCTCCAAGAAGAGTAGTTCTGTTTTAAAAACACTCGAACTCCATCATAATCTGATCGCTTGATCTTCCAGAGTGATGATCGATGCTAATTGTGTAAATCAGTACTGCAAATAGTTTTTAACTTAAGACTTTAAAGTAAAATTAGCGTAAAATTGAATTTTATATTTTCAACATAAACAATTAAGTAAATTGAACTTTTTACTTTCAGAAGCTAAGACAAATAGCTTTATTAATAAAATAAAAGAAAAATCATATGAAATATAATAAAAAGACTTTTGTAAAGAAAACAGTTAAAATAACTTAAATAAGAAAACTATTGTTTAAAAGAGTTTGAGTAAAGATGAACTTTTAGTTGCAACGTCATAAGTAGTGTGAGACATTTTCTATTAGTCGATTAAATAAGAAAAATAACTTTATAAACTCTTACTTGAAATTTGAATTTTGAACTTTATGTATACTATAATATAAAATGTTTGTCATTTACAGCAATCTTGTTCTATAATTTGTTTATTTAAAAAATGTATGTATTTCAGGAGAAGTTAAGCAAACCGCTTAACCAAAATATGTATGTTTAATATATATAAAAAATTTTTGTTAATAAATGTATGTATTTCAAAAGTTTTTCTTGATCATTTATCATATATGAGTGCATTTTCCCAAAATTCACGACCCAAGAAAAGAGTAAAATAAATGTGTTTTGTGCAGGGGCCTGACAATTTAAAGTAAATTCTTCCCAGTATAAAATTTTAAAATAAATAAACTCAAGCCATCAGTTTTAATTGAAAGGTCATTGAAAATTAATTATTACATAGTTACCAAATAAGCAAAGTGTAATGATGGGCTAAATTTTGAGATCATATTTTCAATGGTTCTAAGCAATCATATAAATAAAATTGGGACTGAAAAAATTGTTCATGGAAATTGAGAAACGTAAAATTATGAATTGACATCACAAGGATTACAAACAAAAATAAAACTAGAGCAGATATGGAGATAAACCTAAGAAATCCTATAATGTGTAATCTTTCATACTAATCTATATTTATTTTGTTGATAGAGTTGGTAAGTCACAAAACTTTATTAAAAATTTTTTTTTTTTATTCTAGCCCTCTGAAAATGGTGCTTGTATTTTGTAATTTTAATACTATATTAAACAAACATTTTAACAAAGTTATAGTAAAAGAATAGCAATTCAACCTTAAAAGATATTTCTACAATGATTTTGTATACAATTCTTAAAAGGCTTGTCAAAATAAAACCATTAAAAAATGGTGGTAACCCACACAATTTCTGGCTTCTTTTAAGAAGGTGATAAATAATTATATTTGCAACTTGTCTTACATTAAATAGTAAGATGTAATTAAACAAAATGAAATTATCAAGTTGTGTGTCAAATCTTGTCAATCTGTTTGAAAAAAATATAATAAACATGTTTTAATATACTCTTACTTGGGAGTCTTGTAGGAATTTTGCATTGCCAAGTACGTTGAGAAGGACCCCTCTTGGTGACCAAGAGAACTTGTACCTCAAAGGATTATCAGAATACTCAGGAGCAGGTAGACCTCCACAATATGAAATGTAAGATTCCACTTTTCCTCCAGCTTGATGGATTTCATCTATTAATTCCATGGCTAGTAAGTGATCAATTCCTGGATCTAAACCAACTTCATTAACAATAGTCACACCTGCTTGCACTGCTCTATATTTACACACAGTTTTTTGATAAGTTAATCTCTTCAGTAATACCTAGATTATCTTTTAAATAATATAAAGCAAAATGTTAAGCATTCACATTCAATATATTTTTGAAGTTAGCAGCATTCAAATGTAATATCCATAATTTAACAAATTATATTACAGGCCTACATATTAGTACATCTTATAGGTAAGATTAATTTTTAACAAAAATGAGTGATGTGATTGATTTGTATTAAAGATAATCCAGAATCTTTGTGATAGTTCTCATTGTGGACCTGCTAAACTTGAATAAATCTTAAATTTCCTCTAATAGGATTTTCTTCTAGCACCTTTTTTCTTTTTTAAATTTGTGGTTTTTATTGACTGTTAATAATTTATTATATGAGTCCTCATCAATTTTTCTTAGAACAGTTTATTAGGAAAACAAAACCATAGTTATTTCTACAACCTAATAAGTGAACTTAGTATTAAATATCTCTTTAAAGAGAGTTACAGAAAACTCTCTTTAATAATAATATATTAATATTTAAGCTAAATTTCTGAAGTATATTCATATTGAAATATTTTATATATGATTTTTAAATTCTGAAATTTAAAAAAATGTCTTTATAAACAAACCTTTCATGAAGCCTATTCATTTCCATTGTGCAGTATGATGCAGTAACCATGTTTGTTTGTGATTCAATACAAACTTCTGCTACCAAGTGATGAAGTTGAAATGGTAACAATGATATTACTAGATCAGCTGATTCTACTAACTTTTTAAGAGAATCTGGTCGCTCAATAATGTTTAACAGCACAGGTTCAACTCTGGGATAATTTGCAGCAATATTATTTGCTTCCTCTTGCAAGGATGATCCTACAATAAAATTATATGCATATAATATCATATAATATGCATATATATGCTCAGTTTACATCCTAATTTATTAATACAAATACAATAGAACTTGGATAAATCGTAGCTGAAGGGACCAATAGAAAAATCTGAGTTATCCAAAAATTTGAATTATAAAAGTTACAATTTTTTTCAAGTTTTAGGTTCTCAAAATGCTTAAAATAATATTTAAAGTGTTATTATTTAGCTTTATAATATTATTTAGTGTTATATTTATTATATAAGTTTTATTTATACATATCAAAAGTTAATGAAGCTATTTTATTATACACAGTACTAGTATATATAAGTTTGTACAGATATATGTATACACTAAATTAAAGTTTGACAAAGTGGTTGGTCCTTCAATGTACCGCCAAAACTCACGCAATTGCCTTAACTGACATAAAATGTTAATGTCTTGTACTGAATGCATGGTTTACTCAAATAAATTGTGATCACTTCTACAAACAATTACTTTCAAAAAAACAAATTACTGTGACAAGCAGAGACACAATACTGTAACAACAGACCGAGACTGAGCAGAGCATCGATTGACAGACAAGCTAGAGAATTCTCAGAAGGCGATAGCGCATCTGAAATTAGATAACATGTCCAAAAAATAGTGGTTAAGCTATATTTCCAGGGCAGTATCCTATTCAGTGTGCAGTATAATAATTCTCAGTATTCGATAATTTTTACAGTACAAGATTTTATTTTTAGTGATGATACAAAAACTTCGAATTAAAAAAGTTGACTTCGAATTATCCATAATATTTTCACATTGATATTATAGAAAGTTTAAGGGACCAACACAAAACTTCAAATTAATAGCAATTTCAAATTAAAGACGTTCAAATTATTCATATTCTACTGTATATGTATGATCATTTGCATAAGTAATACATTTATATAATCAGGGTCAAATTTTCTGTCTAAATAAGTTAGTTCTGTCTGTGTTCCTAGATATATAAAAAGTACCTCACTGTTATATAATAAATGAGCAGACCACACATTACAAAAAGCAACATATATATTTACACTTCCTTACATCTTACATATTACTTCCTCTTTTTTCTGAAAATAAAAACAGTATCCCATTCAACATTTTAAATTATATTATACATTTTTACTTTCTCACTCTTTATGTAGTGAGAAAATATCATGAAGGTGAAAATAATCGATGTTCAGATTTTGTGTAATATGCGTTTTGGTTAACCTGAGTCCTTAAATTAGTGACTTTTTTTTGCAAAATGCCTCTCTGTCCATATATAAGTCCACCACCAAAGATTTCGAGGAAACCATTAAACGGATTTTATTCAAAATTAAAATATACAGAGGTTTATTTGTGTTTCTAATAATGAACATTACAGTAAAGTTGTAACTAAAATATTTGAAAGTGCCTATCGTAAAAAAAAAAAAAAACACATTCCCGATATTCCCCAAATTGGTACCGTGTCTACTGATTTTTTTTCTCAAACATACACCTTAATGTTTCAGCACAAAATTAATAAACCACCATCTCTTTAAAAAATGTAATTTAGGATATGTTATTTATTAAAAAACTAGAAATAGGTTATATTTGGAGTTATAAGGAGCATTTCAAAAGTAAGGGCCGATCGGTTATGAAAAATATATTAATGGTTCCAAATATATATAACTTTACATTATTTTTCTACTTATATTGTGAAGAATGTTTTATCAAAGGGTTTCAACTCTTCAGTTTCTTGGAATTATAGAAACAAGCCAGTTCTTGAGGTGTAAGAAGAGATGGTAGTTATTGGGAGCAAGATTAAGACTATAAGGTAAATGATTATAAATCTCCCATAAGAATTTTTTTTTTAAATAGGAACTAATCAACTATCCATAGCGTGGTATATAAAAATAAAAACATTAAAATTAAACTTATGAAATTAAACTTAAACAAATAAAGTTTAACAAAATTTGTATAACAAACAATATGATAACAAATTACGCTATCATAAAAATTAATAACAATTCTAAAAGTGCAAGGAATAAGAACAAGCAGAAATGACATGGGTCAAGAAGGATATAAAATTAATATATGGCAAAAAGATTGAATTGAAAACAGCATTATATAAATCTCATTTAGAATTATTGTATATATTTCATACATCAATTATATATATGATAATGTGATTTATTTGTGAATAACTATGTTAGGGTTATCTTACAACATACAAAAAACAAGCAAACTAAAAGCTACAATCTCTCAAGAATAAATATTGACTTAAGATATGTTCAACGCAAACACAAATTCTATAAACAGGTTTCAAACTTAACCCCAAAGTGTTTAATAATGAACTAGGAGTTCTCAATAAAGGCTTAATACAATTTTACCACATACTAATGAAAACAAAATAGTTTAGGAGATTATCAGTGCTGAAACAGCAATTAAAATAATACCAGACCACAGATTACATAATGAAGCAAGGATATTAGTTAATAACGATCTTAGGATATGTTTAAACAAAATACACCACAAAAATATTCCTTAAAATCTGAATCCTAGATATTCCTTCGAATTAAAGGTTATAAAGCACATATAAATCAAATTAGTTAATAATGCACTTATCACAAAGGTTGACGAAGGACCACCTGTGGTGATAATAGATGTCATCAAATACAAGATGAACGTCAATGAATTCTTAAAAAATAATAAAACAGAATACACAATAACACACACAACTCCAAAATGTATAAGAACTTTGAGTAACACGATAAACAAATCCATAAGTTTATTAAACCAGAAAACAAGCTACTCACTAAAATTATCTAAATCATTATGAAAACACATATTTTCTATTAAGTGTGAATAAATTGAACAATCAAATGATATCTTATACAAGATATCTGGATGACACATTTATAATGTTCAATGGCATATTTAGACAAATAGATAAATTAATAATATGAACAGCATGAACAAATATATACAATTCTCATGTAAAACAGAAATTGATAATGGACTAAGATTTCTTGATCTAACCATTATAAAACAAAAAGGATAAATTCCAATACAAAATATATAGAAAACCTACCACTGCATACACCATAATAGACCCAAATTTATACCATCCCATATCCTAAAAACATCTGCTTACAATGGTATGCTACATAGATAAGTCACAATACCACTCGGAAAGGACGATTATTTGAAGGAATTAAATGCAATGATATACATTGTAACAGTTAAAATGGTTATACAAATTCCATGGTAGATAAACTAATTAATAAAAAAAAAAAGAAAAGAAAATCATGAAACTATTGAAGCACGAAGAAAATACTACTTTCATAGTAAACGAGTAAAAAACATCTTACAGCAAATCATTTCAAAAAATTTCAAAAACTACTCATAACAGCATTCCAAACAAATAATAATATTAAGAAAAGCCCAACAGATCATTAGAACTAGCATTTGCAAACTAATATGTGATGAAGGATACAAATTTTAAATAGGTCAAACAGGAAGAGCTTTCCAAAAGAGATTTAGAGAACACCTGACAAAAAAGAATATTGAAGACAATAAGTTAATTATCCACGCCATCTATTTGGTGAAAATCACAGTTGTAATAATGTTAATTAATAATGAGAAGTTTTAATTTTGATTGTATTGAGATGAAAGAAATATTCAGATGAATAGTGAGAGATAAATGTAGATTTTCAATAGAGGTGTAGAATATTGCGGCTTGGCAAAGGGTGATACGTGAGAAAAATATACAGACGGATGTCTACGAGATAAGCTTTGAGTGACAGATCCTGTCAACAAAGTATGATGGGAAAGTTTTTAGTCAACGGATGTTGAAATGAAAACGGATGATGGGTTTTCTTTATGTAAATAAAGATAAGGTTTAGCGCTAATGGATTTATTTTAATATTGATGAGTTATAAGAACTAAATAAATAGTTAGGATAGTAAAGTAGGATCTTTAGTAAGTAAATTTTTTATTTTTATATGAAAAGAGAATCTTTCTTACAATAAATACACTTGAGGTATTTATTTTTTCTTTATGTCCTTAACTTCTGAAATGAAGAGTTTTGAAAATCTATTGAAAACTTTTTTGATATTTTTTTTTCGAATTGAAATTTATATATATAGAAAGATGTGTACTACAATACGTGTATTGTAATACAAACCTTGTGGGGTTTTTGTAATAATGTGAAAAATTAGAATTGGAGTTTATCATATATTTAAGAGTGTGCGTTAAAAGTACAAGGGAGAGGGAAGCTATTGTAACAATAAGCAGTCTTCATTAAATTCATTTATAGAAACAAGATAGATTTTCAAGACAACAAAAATAAATAACCATGTTTAATATTAGTATAACATAATTAACTACAAGTGTTTAATTTTAGTATAACATAAGTGATTACAAGTGTTTATTTGTTTTATAAGTAATTAATAATTTTGCAAGGAAGTAAGGGTGTGTGAACTGTTTGTAACAGCGGAAGAGGACCGGTTTCCAGTTATAGATAGGAGAAACGTGGTAAGACAGTCTTAGTTTGGGATCTGAGTAAGTCAGACCTATGAAAGTTTGTATAGGGACGTTTTGTTAAAAATGTGATTTATTTAATTTAGAGTTTTATCCTGGGAACTGTAGTGATCAGACCTATGGTATTTTGTATAAAAAACAGTTTTAGTGACAGTCTTAGTTCAGAGCTTGAGAGTAAGGTTGTGTTTCTGAAGTGATCAGACGTATTTTGATAGAGAGAAAATTTTACAAAATGTAACGAAAATTGTTAATGTAGAGTCCTATTATGACATTTGAGTCAGTGAGAGACGTTTTTCTTTTGAATAAAAGAAGTTTTAGAACTTTGATAGTGATGATTTAACGAGGTTAGAGACAGTTTTTAACGTGGTAGGACGTAGTTAGAGTTTGACGAGAGTATTGGACAATATCTTTTAATAAAGTGATGAATTTATTGTACAACATTGTGTACTTGAAAGAACAATTGAGCATCGATTATATAAATTGAGTCTACAAGGTGATTGCAACACAAGATGAGAGAATCCCACCACGAGGACATTTTCAACCTACAGGATCGGTTATGCGGTAACAAAGAATCATAGACATTTTTATAATAATTTTGTATAAAAAAGAAACTCTTTGTATGAACCTTTTAAATTTATTCTAATGAATAATTTTTGTATAACCATAATTAAACTTAAAATATTTAATTTCATTTTAATATAATCATAATCTTTGCTATGTGAGAATAGAAAACTCTCACTATAAAAAAAAATACTTTGTTTTGAGTTGCAACTATTAATATAAAGTCTTAAGAAAGAATTTAAGCCTCTTCAAGGCAAAATATATAGAAAAATTTTAAAACAGAGATTTTAAATATAAGTGGCAGGAAATGTGTCATGAATATGTATGTATAATTTTAATTCAATAAATTATGTTCAATTTCAGCTACAAATGTTTTCATTTCAAGGAACCAAAGTCACTGTGAGTACACTAATAAAAGAACTTACGACCCTTGAGATTAAATAAATTTATTAAATTCATTTTTTTATGTTAAACAACGACAAAAGTCTGGCGCCCAATAATATTAAAATAACCATACATAAACTCACTTTTCTTCAAGATAAAATAAAAATTAAGAACTCATCAAGTTCGAAAGATATTTTTTTTTATTTTTAAATAGCTTCACTATTAAGATAAAGCCTTCAATATAAATTATCACACAGTTACTAAGATTTTACAACAAATTTAAAACCATTACTTATAAACGTTCTTTGTTTTAAACGTATTCTTCAAAGGGTTAAATATGTAACATAACGTTAATAATGCATAATTAACATTAAAACTTGGTTAGAATTAAATACCTTATATAAATGTGAAATGCTTTCAACTAGATCATTTTGACAAATTCATTTTTAATGAGTTCAATGAAAAAATACTTGAATCAACTTATTTAGTATTTTAAATAAAAGAGAGTTTGAATGTGAATCTTCATTACCCAAAGTAATGTGTACATTTCCATCTTGATGTAGATATTTGATGAGTGGAGGACTTACTCTACCAGCCCCCAGCACAAGTATTCTCTTAGCACTATCAAGGCTAGGATCCACTGGGTAACGGCAACGCCTGTACAGATAACAGACATTCACAGTAGATCAAAATATTTAGAAATTTATATACAATTCTGTAAAAAAGTTAATAAAGTATAATTTCAATGATTGTGAATAAATAAGACAGTTTGAGGTGTTACTAGCAATTGAATTGTCAAATTAAAATAGTCTTTAAAAAATTAAATGTAACACTGACTCCCTTAACTGGTCTTCGGTGTTTACTTAACCTTAGCAGCTTCAACTGATAATAATTTGTCAGAATGGCAAATGTTGAAAATGTTTGTTTCGACATGAGATGACAATTATGAAGTGAATAGGAATTTACATTTAGATTTAAATAATCAAAATACTGGTAATAAATTCATTCCCAATAATGAATTAAAATTAAGAATTTGAATCAAATTTAATTATCCTACATTGTAAATTAGTTTCAAAATAAATTTAATAAAGGACTTGAAATGACTCTACCTTGAAGGCTACCTATAGCTACTAGATGTACATTGGTTAGTAAAGGACTTGAAGTGACTCTACCTTGAAGGCTGCCTATAGCTACTAGATGTACATTGGTTAGTAAAGGACTTGAAGTGACTCTACCTTGAAGGCTGCCTATAGTTACTAGATGTACATTGGTTAGTAAAGGACTTGAAGTGACTCTACCTTGAAGGCTGCCTATAGCTATTAGATGTACATTGGTTAGTAAAGGACTTGAAGTGACTCTACCTTGAAGGCTGCCTATAGCTACTAGATGTACATTGGTTAGTAAAGGACTTGAAGTGACTCTACCTTGAAGGCTACCTATAGCTACTAGATGTACTACAACGGAAATTCGTTGTATTAGGTTATATTTTGGTAAAAAAAGAAAAATATCAAAAAATAATCCCAATGCAAGGTTTGGATGTTTTGTAGAACTTTTTACTGCTTATAGCCGGTCGGTGAGATTGAACTATGAAATGGTTCAAGGTCAACTCTTGCCGGCTTGTTCTAACAAGTAAATTCCTATGTCGGCGGATTTTGAATTGAAAAATCATTTTTTATGAATTTTGAAAATATGAAATAATAATGTATAAGGATATGTAGTTGTAATACAAGTTGTATGCAATACATATCTAGTACTGTTATTTCATATTAACTAACAGACGTTACGGCATATTTAAATGAAGAATTTAAAAATTTTCAAAATTAATAAAAAATAAAAAACCTTGGTATTTCTGAAAATAAAATGTAATTTTAAGATAAAAGTATTCTTGCTAAAATTTGGAAAAAATTGATATTTAAAAAGTTAGCAGAAAAGGTTAAGTATAAAAGCTAATAAAAGTAAATAAAAATAAATTTTGAGAAAAGGATTGTATAGAAGCAATTAAATAAATAAAGTTATATCATAATTAATGATTAAAAATTTAAATTTGATTAAAACAAAAGAGTTATGGTTTTCACGCTATAGTATGAAAACGAAAAAAGATAAGAAGTGGAAATTTTGCAAAAGGAAGTTAAAACCTAATATCTAAGAGTTGTGTAAATTTCAGGAAAATCAGTCAATAAATAAACCCCAAACCCAAAGGTGTGAAAATACGCACTGGATTACATCGCTACCAGAAGTCGTAGAATTATGTTGTCACAGCTAGTGCGTTTAAATCACGAAATAAACAAAGTGACAAAGTTTGAAAACAAAAACTTTAAAGGTGTAAGAATTAAAAACTGTAAATTACGCAAATTCTTACGTAAGCGATTAAAGGTGAATGAATAGTCCGACAAATGTCATTTGAAGTGCGGGAAATTGCCGCGGTCGAGAGCTACAAGACACCGGTTACGTAAAAACGCAAAAACTGTTAGGAAAAGTGTTATAGACAATTAAAAGGAAAACAATGAAGATTTTTACATCGGCCAGTTACAAGTTGCAGGGTTTAAATGTTCAAGGATAAGTGACGTAGTCGTAGGCGGAGCCAGAATACCAACTTACAGCAAAAATAGATTAAAGGATTAATTAGAGCAAAGCGATTAAAAAGGACAATTTAAAAACGGTAAACGTAATAAATAAAGTAATAATAAATAACTGAATCACCTACACCAAAAATAATCAAGAAATTGCATGGAAATACACCATAAATGGAACTATCGTATCGGTCCAGTGAGGGAGAAAAATTGGTATCGATATACGATAGTTTTTGGCTATAAAAAGAGCCGCACGAATCTCATAGAGGTCTCTCTTAAAAAATCGTTGGAACAAGTGCTAGGGGTGACTATGCCCGACGGGTCTCTCATAAAAAGTTCGTCGAACAAGTGCTAGGGGTGACTATGCCCGAAGGGTCTCTCTTAAAAAATCGTTGGAACAAGTGCTAGGGGTGACTATGCCCGACAGGGCTCTCTGAAAAAATAGTTTGAACAAGTGCCAGGGGTGGCTATGCCAGTTTGCCGACTCAAAATTCTCAGTAAAGAAGCTTAAGTGTTACTATGCCAAAATATTAAGAAGTGTCATCGAGAGTGATAGGAGGTGATAGATTCGAACAACCAGCCAGCCTTCTAAACTCCATGGAAAAGATATAAGACAACTTTAATCGCTAAATACAACCAACCAGACACCAGAGGACCATCAGCATCCCAGGACTCAGGATTTTCAACACGGCGGACAAGGTCTGAGAAAATCCAAATTTCCTTTTTTAAAGGGCAAAATTGGCCCGATTTTAGAGTATCACTGATTTTCCTGAGATAAATTTTTTTTTGTGTGTAATTAAATAAATGTATTAAAATAGATAATGTCAAACTCATGTGTGGATAAAAATCTTTTTCGATAAATAAATTTGATAAATTAAATAATTTAAATTCAGAGATAAATAGAAATCTTTATATAGATCAATTTTAAGAAAGTTATGAGTGATTGCCTTCTGCTCAAAAGAAAAAATATTTTAGTTGTTATCAATTAATTTTATTAGAGAAATTGTTTTGAGTTTTATTTTGTTGACTTGTGTCAAGCTTATTATTTCCAGTTGTTTTTGTTTCAATTAATTAAAAGAATTAATTTTTTTATATATTCTCTAAAACTGTGTTTTATTTAGAATTGGTCACACAATTATATGCTATATTTTCAGGTTTGTTATTATAAAAAAGGGTAAAATATATTGTATCAAAAAGGTATTCCTAAGGACACACACCTGCGAGATTAAAATTCGAAAATAAAGTAAATTCGTGTTCTCCCTGAGAAATAGGGTAATCTTAAATACAGTTACTGGAAGTCGTAAATAAAAAGGGGGGTACCGGTAATTTGGGGCAACTCAAATTATCGAAGAAGTTATTCAATCCAGGCCAGCAAGATAGTAAGCCAAAAACTTCCAGTGGATTGGATAATTTATTCTTTTTGTCACGCGAGAACGAATCCTGTAGGCTAAAAATCTCAGGATTCGAGACTATTACGTATTAATAAAGATAGGGGGCGTAATTAGTCTGACTCTAAAAAAGGTAGAGTTTTTTCGTTGTAGTACATTGGTTAGTAAAGGACTTGAAGTGACTCTACCTTGAAGGCTACCTATAGCTACTAGATGTACATTGGTTAGTAAAGGACTTGAAGTGACTCTACCTTGAAGGCTGCCTATAGCTACTAGATGTACATTGGTTAGTAAAGGACTTGAAGTGACTCTACCTTGAAGGCTACCTATAGCTACTAGATGTACATTGGTTAGTAAAGGACTTGAAGTGACTCTACCTTGAAGGCTGCCTATAGCTACTAGATGTACATTGGTTAGTAGTGACTCTACCTTGAAGGCTGCCTATAGCTACTAGATGTACATTGGTTAGTAGTGACTCTACCTTGAAGGCTACCTATAGCTACTAGATGTACATTGGTTAGTAAAGGACTTGAAGTGACTCTACCTTGAAGGCTACCTATAGCTACTAGATGTACATTGGTTAGTAAAGGACTTGAAGTGACTCCACCTTGAAGGCTACCTATAGCTACTAGATGTACATTGGTTAGTAAAGGACTTGAAGTGACTCTATCTTGAAGGCTACCTATAGCTACTAGATGTACATGGGTTAGTAAAGGACTTGAAGTGACTCTACCTTGAAGGCTACCTATAGCTACTAGATGTACATTGGTTAGTAAAGGACTTGAAGTGACTCTACCTTGAAGGCTACCTATAGCTACTAGATGTACATTGGTTAGTAAAGGACTTGAAGTGACTCTACCTTGAAGGCTGCCTATAGCTACTAGATGTACATTGGTTAGTAAAGGACTTGAAGTGACTCTACCTTGAAGGCTACCTATAGCTACTAGATGTACATTGGTTAGTAGTGACTCTACCTTGAAGGCTGCCTAAAGCTACTAGATGTACATTGGTTAGTAGTGACTCTACCTTGAAGGCTACCTATAGCTACTAGATGTACATTGGTTAGTAAACTCTTCATTGATCCGGACATTGCGACAGACGCAATTAATTGGTCCAAGTGTTGTTTTCCCCCATTAAAGTTATAGTCAGTTCTGTTATCTGTTACATCTTTGTTGTTTTTATTTCAGCTGTATGTACTGTTGTAAAATGGAACTTATAAATGTTTATGCCTTGATATTTGCTTGAATGGAAGAAATAATAAGGATTGGAAATGAATATATCAACAAGAGAAGAAATCACTACATAGTGAAAAACTTAATAGGAAAAAAATTAATATAATATTTAGTTTCTTTTGCACATAGCTACAATAAGAAAAGAAATAACAACACAATGTAAAATAACACATATAATATAATAAACTTAAGAAATGAATGGTTACATTCTGGAAGTTAATATTAAAGTGAATGAAACATATAAGAAATATGATAGGTCTTGATGCAAATATGTTGGACCAAAACCTATGATAGCTATTAGACTCATGTTCTCTTTTTGTGACATCACAGTGAGAAGCCATCTGTTCTTGCTGTGGCATTCTAAAAATTTATCCCTTTTAATATCTGAAAAATACTGTCGTTTTGACTTCTCAGTTTAACACTAAGTCGTAGATCTTTCATACCGTTTCATTCTGGTCACCGTTGTGATTTTTCAAAGTGAATGCATTCTCTGCCTTTGGCTAACATCTCCTAGGATGATGCAATTCCCGCTTTCAACAACCAAGTACAAAAATTATATTTCATTCATAGCTGTAATGCATACTGATACCCCTAATTATGCATATGTGTATATCTGTCTAATATAACATAATTTATATAAGTTTTTTGAAAAATGATTTAAATGCAGTTAAGAATTTTTTTTAAAAGGAAAAATGTAAGAAAGAAAAAATTATAAAGTTTATAGTTAAGTGAATTAAAAGAACAAACTGTATAAAATAAGCTGTTGAATCTTGTATTTTCCTGTCGGGACGTTTCTCAAGCAAATGTTCAGCTTCAATTTAAAAAAAAAAAAAAAAAATCTGAGTAATTTTAATTGTTCTTTATTTATAAAGTATTTTCTTTAAAAAAAAAAAAAAAAATGTTTACTTTGTATAGTAATACTGGTCCCAATTTTGGGAAGCAGAATCACTGACTTCACATTAGAAGGCAACCCAACACCACCAACTACAAAAAAATTAATTAAAAGAAAAATTAACAAAAAAAAACAATATATACTTTTGTTTATAGATAAAGATTGGACTGAACTGTTTATGTAATACTGGATTTGTGAACCTAATTTTAAGATTATAATTATTTTTAAAAAAACCTAGATTAATTTTTATTATTATTTTGTTTAATTGGGGGGGCTTTAGAATATGCAAATTTTGCCATTCTAGTCCCCTAGGGTCTCAAATTGGAAATTTTATAAAAATTAAAAAATATATATAATTTTTTTTTTTGAATTTGGACATTAATACAATATTTATATATTTAAAAATAAGTAGTTTATAAAGCAAATTTGTTAATGATAAACTTTTGTTGATCTAATTCTCCAGCTGTTTAAAATAACTTATAGGTTTTCTGTTACTGTTGTATCGCTGGATTAAAGTTCAGCATAATTAAAGTATCACTGTATTGAATTTATGAGACTAAAAGTATAATAATTGAAAGTGTCAAAACATTATATATATATATATTTGTGATTGTTTGAAGACAATGTTTTATGTTACGTAGAATATTTTCTGTAAATAATGTCATATACAAAAAAGATAAAGATCACAAAAATGTTGTAGCCATTTTATTAAATTTGATGTCTAGTAAGTTAACATATATTAAGATAATGACATTTAACATCTCTTTTTACTTTCATATTTCCTTATAATACTATATAATCTGTTTGAAATAAACATTTTAAATCTGTACTTACTGAGAAGCTGTACGTAGTTCTTGAATGTATTCAAAGTTAGGTGTCAAAGTACGATTGCTGGCAATAATGGCCTGTACAAAGACAACTGTCAGTAAGGTTAAAATATGTATTTAATAATTTGAAAAGTTAATTATTTAGGTTACAAGCAGTTGTAACCTATGTATGTGTTACATATTTTTGTTTGACTGAAAGAAAAATTGTTAAAGGAACCTAAAAATATCATAGTACAGTTATTACAAATTTGAGAAGAGGAGCAATTGATTGATAAAAACTATGCTGTTCCCCAAAAGTCAAGATGCAAACATTCAAGAACTAATTTTGAGGCTATTTTAAGTTTTAATTAATTATAGCTTAAGTTAGACAAAAACTAGCAACAATATTATCTTCAGTGCCCTAATAAATAAGAGCAAATTTAATATCTTTATAAAACTGTTAGAAAATAATATTATAGTGTCAGTTTTAAGTAAAGATTTTAAATTGTGTAATTCTGGCTTACTTTTATTGCCACTGTACTGAAATTTTTATAATTAGCATGTCATAACTATGTTAAATATTGACAAAGAGTATAAATCTCATAAAAATCAAATTGAATTTATTCAAAACTTATAAAGTTCACTTTATAAAAATTAATAATTAAACAATCTGGCTTCACAGTTCTCAATTAGACAACTTAAAATAGAGAATGTTAAAAAAATCATTTTGGATATAAAGAAAACCCACTTATAAAAAAACCTTTTGGATCCCAAACTCAAAAAACAAACTTCTTACTGGACAATAGAAGACAAATATTATCCAAAAGTTTATGAAAATTGGACTAACTATTTTGTATACACAACAACAAATTTGTAACATAGAAATATTATACCTTTAAAATATGTACCTCTGAATATTCATCTATTTGTTTTACAGATTAGTTTTAGAAAAGTTAAAAAGTAAAGTTTTGTTGAAAATCGCAATGAGTTGTTTTTTTCACAACCTTCCAAAACCAAAATTCTCATCCATTTGGATTTTGTAAAACCTAAAAATCAGGAAATTAAATGTGACATTTTTCCAAAGCTTTGGATTTTGTAAGGAGCTAATGAAAACTATATACCATAGTTAATTTAGAATCCCCCCAAAAAAGATGGTGATAGATTAATGAATTTTCATATTCTCATAATTCTAAAATTTTAGGATTAGCAGAAACAATTATTATTCTATCTCAATATTTTGACTTATTCTAAATTTGGCTGTTCAATATTTCTAAACATCTTTGTAACTGTGAAAAGAATAATTAATATTAGTATTGGTATTATAGTTACAGGGTCTACAAAACCTAAATCTGTAAAATTAACATTTTTTAGTGCACTCAAATTGGAAATAATTAAAACATTAATACAAAGTAACAGTATAAAGTGGTAACTAGTCTAAAATCACGATATGTTAGTATGATAAACAAATTGTAATAGGGTACATTTTCGGTTATGTAAACTTGGTCTGACTAGAAAAGTAGTTTGACTCAAGGCAGTGGATAGAAAATGTATTCTGTTATAGAATATAATAATAATAGATACAGTTAAATAAAGAATACAAATAAATAAAGAAAATAATTAGTACTTAATGGTCAGAGAGGTTTGTAAAAAATATGTTAATAATAAAAAAATGTATATAATATTGGATATAAGAGAAATAAGATAACAGTGTAGAAGTATATATAACTATGAGAGATATGACATCAGTGTGCTATGTGAAAGTGGAACAAGGAAAAAGTTGAATTAATTAGACAAAGGTGGACAGTGGACTGAACAGAACGTTGTGTTTAAGAAAAAAATCATGTGATTTTGATAAGTTATTTTTGAATAAAAGAGAAATCACACAAGTGATTATCTCGGAAATGAAACGTAAAATTGAACTCACTTTTTTAGAGAGATCGAATGTTTTAAATAAGATACTTTTTTAATAGATGTGATATGAGTTCAGAAGATATGCGATATGTGGCTTGAACAAGGAAATAGTTTGAATAAATGAAAATTCTAAGTATGATACAGAATTTAGCTTCAGTGTTTATCATGCTTGGTATAACATGTTCAAGTTATGTTTCATAAAAACTCTAACATAAAAATAACTGGAACTTACAGTTTACTAAAGAAATTTGTATAGGATGATTTGCAGAGGTATCACGTGGTTTGAAATAAGAGAAGATTATGTTTTTAAAAAATAATGATTTTAAACTTTAAATAAAAAATATCCAGGGGTTGATTTTATTGGATTTAATGTTTAAAGAATGAGTAAGTAATAAAAGAAATTTGATAATAAAAGTATTGTAAATTTTGAGTATATTGCATTCTTATGTATAAAAGATTCTAATTTTGAATTGGGTTGCAACCATAAAATTAATCAGAAAATAAAGTATGGATGAATTATAATATTATGATGTTATAAAAAATGTGATGATTTATGTATTTATGTTTTGTTCAGGAAATATTTAACTTGTGTGTAATCTATATATATTTTAAAATAATTAATGTACATTTCAGAAAATTGGATTCTGTATCTTTATTTGAAATTCTCCAGAGTACACTATATTAAAGAACTTACGACACAATTGGAAATTTTCTTTGCTCTTTTCAAGAGTACGGTATTTCTTTTTTATTATTTTTATTTTATTTTTGTAATAAACGTTAAAAAATAGCGCCCAACTTCATATAAAAAATTACAATTAACATATAGAATTTGAACAATTATTAGTAAACTATTACAAAATTTGGCCACAATATTTTCTATAGTTAGTTTTTTCAATATCACAGAAGTTTTTTGTTCACAGGCAATTGTAAAACATATATTTCTGTTGAAAACTTAACAGCAATAGTTTTTACCTATCACTGTTATAGTTTTCAATAATTACCGCTAGTTACAGTTATTACATGGACAAAATTCGTCTAATGCTTCCTGAGAAATCAGTACTAAAAGAATATTGATGTACATTTTGTAGAAATGCATAAATTAATCTGACTACAATAGGTCAATAACATTAGATCTGAATTTTATTTCTAGCAAAATAATTTCCTATCAAAAATAAATTTGTATTTGAATAATTAAAAATGACATCTATAATTTTCAAAGATAAAGAAGAAGAAAAAACAACTAATAAATGACTTTAAAAAAATTACACAAAATCAACACTCACCTATCCTTAAAACCTAAATAAAACCAATCAAAACTATTCTGTTAGGTTTTTGGAGCATACACTACCCCCAAATTTTGAGTTATATAAAAAATTATCCCTCAATATAGACAAAATATGCTTACATATAAAATTTAATTAAAATCAGTTCACCCATTTGGGCTGGAGAGCACTGCACATATGACAGATAGAACAGTTTTTCTCATCATTCCATAAACCACTTGTCTGGATCTCTTCATTAAAAATCACCATTGATATTATTGAAGGTCAGGTTTATCTATGATATGTCATTGTAACATACTGTATTATTCATTTCAACCTTAAGCCTTTGAATATATATCCTAGAGAGAGCCTTTACTATATCCACAAATGTTCAGTTCTCTCCACTCAAAATTTCCTTATCAATTGATAGTTTCAACTTTTTAAATATCAGAATTAGTTTGTGTGCATATTAAGCAATATGAAATAGCAGAAACTTAACCTCCAATTTTTGAAAGGTCCACGAATGGTGGTTGTATGAATAAGTTCACCAGGTTTAGTAATTCTTTTTCTGTTACAATCAATCAATAAATAAAGCCTTTATAAAACTCACTTTCCATCTCAATTTTGATGAAATTCCTACGAATCATTATCTTGATATATTATTGGTTTTATGTACAAACCATTATGATAAAGTTGAAGCAAATTTTCTTGGCTGATTATATTAATTATAACAAGATTTTAAAGTTTAATTTTTCTCATCAACAACTTAAACAAATTTCTATGTTTTCAGGTTAGATTATTCAGTATTTTAAATAACTTCAGTTTATGAATGCTTTCTTATACAGACAATACATTCTTTATGATATGGATTTTAAGACTTGAAAATTGTCTAGCGTGGTAAAAAAATATCTGATTAATGACAAACAAGGCAATTCATCTAAGTTTGCAATGATTTTTAGCCACTAAAATATGGAGAGAGGTACACTACATAGTTACAATTTATCTCCCCTAGCCTACATATTCAAATTGTACTCATTTTTAAGTTAAAATTGCTTGGTATTCATACTCCCTTATTTCAAAAAGTTTTCTTATTGACACAATCTTGGTTATTAAAATATCAATATTTCTCTTACACCTGGCCATTAGCATCCAGAAGGATTTAAATGAAAAATATTTGCCTGGTACTAGAGCAAACATTTTCCAAATAAAAATAAAAGGTGTGCATATTTTAATATTTAAAACTTCATTACCGGGATATTTTCAAGATAAAAAATTGAAGGCATAAATTATTAAATATGCCACTGAATAATTTGTAAAGCTTGTTACATACTCTTCAAGTCACTATATGATGCATAATGTTTCTTTTGCAATTAAAATAAAAGCGTTGTTGTGAGCTATGCTCCAAACACTGATTTACACACTCTTTTTCTTTCAGAATTGCAAATGGTTTTAACTCAACTATCTTTGATGTCACAAAAACAACAACACACATAACCTTAAAACGAAACATTGGGGCAAGTTAATTTTAACAAACTTTTCGGAATAATAAGTAATATTGTGCAACAAATAGACAAAACATCTAAATAAAATAAAACAAAAAAATGTGCACTTGACAATAAAAAGAACTTTGTTACAAAATAATTAACCGTGTGAATAGTTAAAAAAATGTTTAACTAGCCTACACAAGAGAAGAAAACTAAGCATGTGATCAATTATTAAATGTATAACACATAAAGTTAATTAACACTTCAAATATTATTTACTAAAATTTGGGAACTCAATATGGTTTTGTTCATAAAAACCTTAACTTAGATATTCCCCCCTCACAGTATTTTTTCTATATTATCTATGAAGAACAAATAAAATTGGGATGAATTTGATAATTTTAATCTTGTACTAAGTTTTAGTGAAGGTATAAGAAAAATGTTATGCACTCTGCACTTAAAAACATTTTGTATAGTTTCCACAAATCAACTCTATTTTTAGTTTCTCATATACAAGTAGTATAGAGAAAGTAATGTGATAGGTCAAATAAATTGATGTTGAAATACTTGCGGAATATCCATTGTATAGTCCTTGCAATGAGCGACAATTTAAATCGCTGGACCGATTCTGATTAAATTTGGTATATAGACATATTTTTATTATAACTCGAGATATTTTATTATTATTATTTTCTTTTAATTATTCAAATTTTGATGGTACCAAAGCAAAATTTACATTATCTCAAAATCAGCGTAATGATTTTGATTAAATTTTGCTGAAATATACATATATCTTATAAGGACCCAACAAAACATACTACTTGTATTCTCCTTCAAAATGTTAGTTTTGAAGGTGTGTATAAATAATAATAATAATAATAATAAACCATCATCATGAATCTAAGAAGATCTGCAAAATCAAATCAAATAGTTTCGATCAAATTATAAATGTAAAGATTTATAATTGAAAACAAAATCAAGCTCCACATAAAATAAAATAAATTTATTACATAATGCATTAAATAAAATAAAGTTTCAACCCGTTTGTCATCGTATTGTTTGCTACTCATTATTTTCTTTTACATGCAGCTTAGGACATAGTTTTGGGTATAAACTTCACATTCAACCAATATTTAATCAATATTACATTTTCAACTTTTGAATATATTTGACTTTTTAAAATAGTGTTCCATGATACATTTTCATATTTTGACTGATAAAACAAGTATTTATAATATAAACCCAAAGTTAAATAATGTAAACAACTCAAAAGATTGTAAGATTGAATATAAATTAACATATTTCATTTGCCTGGAAGGAAGTGTATATACTTTATTATAATAATATGTAACATACTTTAAATTTGATTTTTTAGAGCCATGTGTTGTATCTCTTGCAATATAATGTGTGCACTTACTTTATACACTGAAGGATGGAAGTCATGTTCTTCGAGGGGTTTGTTTGCATCTGACTGGAGAATATCAAAGACATAAGGTAAAACGAGATCTCCAAAGAAGTCTGTGGATTCTCTTGGCAATTGTGTAGGCATATTATCAATAGAGCAAACCAAAACTCCAGGCCCTTTGAAGCTAAGAAAACGACAATTACTTTAAATTATACAAAATTTTAGCAAAGTTTGCTTATATGTATCAGTATAAGTTATGTATTTTGTCAAATTTATTAAAAAACCAAATAAAATTGATTTTATCTTCAAACCAACTGGTATCCGATCAATAGTTGGTGAAAGTTTTAATAAGTTACCTTATGTAACATATATTATGTTGGTACATTTTAGATTAGATTTTAAACAACGGAACAATAAACGACAGAGAACCAGAGACTTAATAAACTTGTATCTGATGCTCCTGTAATTTATTTAATATTATTATTTGTTTTTAACTACATCATCATTAGTATGTAACATGGTGTCAGAAGTGTGACTTATATAGCTATAATATACACAGGGTTGTTATAAAAGAATGGTGGGGGTTTTGAATATGATTTAAATGAAAACAGAATTACTTACAGCTGATGTTGTTTATTTATCTAAATTATCATCTGAAACAGTTTTTTTTTACATAACTAATAAATTTCTATATGTGCACCATTAGCACAGAGTATATAAATATAACCAGAGAGCTCGAAGCATAGGGAGATGTGTTTCGCTTTGCGGAAGCGCTTATGTAGCTTCGGAACAGAGCTTATCAGCCAAGAGGATAGCGACGTTGCCGTTTTGAACAGTGTGTGAGAGAGAGGGGAGATGAGCACCTGACGCACGCACGCACTGCTACTTAACTCGACTCGACACCAGCCGACGGCCGACATCCTTTCTCGTTGTATTTTGACTACTGGTGCACTGATAATAATTTTTGCAGCGGGAATTCTTGTATAATGCGAAGAAAGCTATGTAAAAATAATGTGCACTTATTCATTCAATTAAAAACGGAATATATTATACCATGTACATTTATAAAAACGAACATCATCTGATGACAAATGTAATTGCATCATAGTACTTTACAAATACATAAAACTACAGTTTAAAGTTATCTAACAAGTTAAGTTATACTAGCCGTATTTAAATATAACTAAAAATTAATAATAGTTATGACAAATAAACAAAGAATGTAAAAGAATAGCGAATGATTAAACAATTTCTATTTAAATAGGGAATATTTAATAATATAATATAATTTAATAATACGAAGCTATAAATATAAATTATGTGTGTACATTTGCAAATAAAAGAAGGTCCAACCAACCTACAAACAATTATAATAAAAGAATAATTGGACTACTGTAGCTATAACAACAAAATTCTATACTATACAAATTAATTAAAAATGGTTGACTGAAATAATGACTGTAAAATACAAGGAAAAATATTACATCCTTAGGATTAAAAAGAAATAAATAAACAAAATGAAATAACTACCAACTATGTTTGGTAATAACTATAAGGTTCCCTTACTACACATGCTTTAACACTTTTAACTTGTCTAAAGCACTAGTTTTTAAAGCGCTACTTTTCCATTTACACTGTTTGTGTATTAAAATACGAAATAAGGTTCTCTCAATGAAATCGACGTTCGCACAACAACTGGCACACGTTAGAGATTCAAATGAAACGATTTCTTGGGTCGTGTTAAATAATCTCCGGACTAGTTGCAGCTTGTGAGAAATTTTGTCGTATTTCATTTTAAACACCTTCATTGCGGCATTCACAACGTGCATAAGGTTGTCCGAAGGTGCCAACAGCCCGCTTGTTTCATCAACTTTCACGTTTGTAAATGTTCTATTTAGGATTAGCAATTCGTTCCTATTTGTTAACTTGGATGAGAGGTTGCATATCTTGGCCAAGCACTGCCTGCATTTGTATTTTTTGAAGTACCGGTCGGCGATGTACCCAGCAAAATATACCTGTGAACATGTTTCCAACATAAGGGCACTGTCTGTTGGCACATCTCCTCTCCTCGTGTCTTCCGTGTCTGCTGTTCCTTCACTTGACGTGGAATATTGGCTGGAACATTCTTTGATCTCTTCGGGATTGACCAATGGACCTGTTAAATAATAATCCTTATTGAAAACGCATCTTAAACATACAAATATAAAATACGAAACAAGTGTATTAGTTTTATACGCATGTGCCTTGTCTTTATGAGGTAAAATGGGTGCAGTTATGGTATAATGAGCACCACCCTAACATATATGACAAAAAACAAAAGATATTGGTGCAAAATTTACCATTTATATTTATTCCTTATTAAAAATGTTCAATGTTTGTTTGACAGCATAAATTTAATTGCGTAATTTATTGATCAGGTTAATTCATTACACGTAATTGCACAATTATTTATCGCATTTATTTTTATGTTAAAAATGTTAGCAAATGAACTACAACTGTATTAACTTAAATACACTTAGAATAATTATTGTATAAACAGCAGATTAAAAAACTCACCTTGATTGGCAGCTTGAGTCAATGGTGATCGGTATAGGTCTAGAAGCTAGTCCATATCAGGATCGTACGATGTGGATCTTGGAGGCTCCATCAGCTGATGCAGTATGCATATTCTTAAGCTGCTCCGGAATGTTCGGACAGTGGGATTTTTATTAAACCCTCCCCTCTGCGCGGAGAACAGATTTTCCAGTGGATCCTGATTTAATCTTGAGGTTAACAAATACTGACATTTTTCCTCTGCAAACAGCTTTAAAACTGTATTTATAGTCTGCCTGAAACCCTTGAAACACGGTGGATTTGGATATTTGGCGTTTATTTTTTTCAGGGTTTTGAAAATATGCAACCCGTTATTTAACAGTTCAATTATGTGTGTATTTGTCGTGATCAATCCACAACTGTCAGGATTGATTGTTTTTAGTTTTCTGCTGTTCAAAGCGTCATATAATGAGTTTATATTTCTAAGAAACTTTGATGTGCTCAAGCCAGTTTTGCTGTTGATTTCTTTGGATTCAACAGCAGTTTTGATTGCAGCGCTTGTGGTGTGGCTAAATACCTGAGCAGCCAGTGACACAGACATCTTCTGAAAATTATTTGGCCATATATGTGCCGGAGTCAGTTGGTGCGCCGATCGTGTTGTAGAACTTCTTGAATCCAAGTCATACAGGCTTATTATATCCGAAAAAGAAATTACTTCGTTTTCCAGCTTAAAGTCGTGTGTTATAAGGTTGTTCCTCACTGATTTTAATAAATGAGGAACGTCATATAAGGCGAATATCTTTGTCTTGTCTGTGTTCAGAAAATAAGGCTCTTCTTCTGAAACACCTAACATCCTGTAAGCAGATGTGTTCCTTGAACACTGGTCACATACAAGTGCTTTAACACAAAGACCGCTTTGTGTTAACTTCTCAACACTCTCCTTTACTAGCTCAGAAATTTTTTCCGCTGACAATCCATTTTCTGTGATAAAGTACCCCACTGGCAATTTCCACTGGTAGTCAGACCTCGTACCATAATGACTGCCGCCTGACTCCCCATTACTGGTTTTCTGTCATTCCTGCCGACATCTTCAAAGCCCTCGATCAAGTCATACTTTGGAGAGTATTCCACTGTTTTCTTTATTGCCATCTCGTCAAACATCAGTACACAAGCTTTCTCCATTAGTGACATAGTGGATGCTTTATTTTTTATTTTGGACATCAGACTAACATTGACACCAGTTCTAAACATTTCACTGGTTGACAGCCATTTCTTAACAGTGGAAACTCCAGGAAATACGATACTCTTATACAAATATTTATATGCTGAAGGACTTTTTAAAAAAAGAGTAATGGCAAATTTTCTTTCGTTTTTGGTCCAAGGCCGTCGTTTTTTCCTAAGTTGCATATTGCACAAAATAGCTGCATCTTTTGATTTAAATTGATGTCTTATGTCTGTACGAATATTACAGTATTTTGGTTTTAACAATTGTTTTTTTAAGCGAGCGATCGTGGACCTTTTGCCTGCAAGTTTTAATTCTTTTGTTTTCAGTTTCTGAAGGAAATTCCGTTTCAGGTCTGATCCAAATAAAGATTTTTTAACCTTTACAAATCTTTCACGTTCAGGGGATGTTGGTGATGCAATTTCAATCCAATGTCTGACAGATGGTGATTGTTGGACAGAAAATGTCGCTGAAGAAGTGCTCACAGCCGGTGAATGTTCCACTACTTCGCAAGGAGATGTAGTTCTAGTAGGCTTATATTTCCTGGGCGTTGTGACTGAATTTCCTCCAGTGTTGAGTTGAAACAAAGACGAAGTCATCGATTCTGTAGGTGATTCAGAGACAGGCACATAGCGAATCGGTATTGAACCTAGCATCAATCTACCGCTCGAAAGAATGTCTTCTTTACGGAAGTGGAACTCACACAGTCTTGTATTTTTGTACAGTTTTGTTGGCGAGAGTCCTATCAACTGTGGATTTCCTGAAAAAAAAAACAAAAAAAAACAATTGCCATACAACTTGCCTAACAGCAATTATAACAGAAAGGAGGAAATAAAATATACTTTTCATCACACTGAATGGTAATAGACCAATTTACAATAGTGCTTAGATATTTATGCTTCAAGTGCTCTTTTTTCTTGAAGAAAACTAAATTATTAATTATAACAAATAATAATTATTATTATTTGTAATAATAATTGTATCCTATAAATTAATACAATTGTATTATTTATAATATGATATTAATGATTAATGATATTGATGATATTAACGATATTAATGATATATTTTACATTTACGAGACAGTTTAATTTAATAAAACAAAGAAAATAAACACAAGTATAAATTATTTAGTAGTAAAGTAAAAATCGAGTTATTAGTTTAAAAGATGTTATGCAAATATTCTTTTTTAACAGTACAATAACATTCAATAAATAATTTTAAATATACAATAATAGTGAACTTACCACAGTTTTTCACCCAATCCTGATACGATTTCTTTGGAAACCGAAACATCTTAAGTCCTTTAACTTTTTCATAACTGTTTAGGCAACCCTTAAAACTACAAACTTGACGAGAAGCCATTATACAAATTAATTCACATTACCCTAAACATTAACTACAACACTATTAAATATAAAAATAACATTACGAACTAAACACTACGGGGACAACCAAGGACACTGGGCCGGGTGTTGCTTGCACCAGGGTGTGTTAAGATAAGGTTTGCGACCGCGCATGTGGCTGTGACATCACCTGGTGAAATCTAGCTACATTGTTTCAGTACAATTGTAAGCGTTTGCACAAACTGCGATTACACTCACTTCCACTCATTTAATAATTATAAATTTGGTATCGTTTAAAAGCTTATTAAACGTAGTTTATAACGATGTAAATTATATATTGAAATTTAGAAAATAGTCACCCTTTAAACCTATTTGAATTTAGACGAATATTTTTAATGACATGTAAATTATGTGTAGTGGGAAAGATTTGTACTATTTATTTCGCATCATTTTTGAAATCACCAATCTAAAGAGCATAAAATGAAGGTAATTCGGCATGTAAATCTTTTTGATACGAGTCATAGAAAAAAACTACAAGCCTTTAGTTTCAAACTATAGTTGCGAGCAAGCAACTGGGAGTTCTATGTTAGGAAAAGTGAAGAGTGCAATTATTACTAGCATTGCTCTTTTGTATTTCAAAAATTAATATACAACAAATTATTAGTTCATAATTTTTTATTAATTCATAATCCATAGATTGTATAAATCCTCTTGCTTAGGAAACCTAAAGAATCTTATCTTTTTACTACCAACAATTGAACTTCAATTAACAACAACCACAGCCTGGCATGTTGCACAACTACTAGTTTGCGACTTATAATAATAGTTTATAAGAAAACCAATAGAAAAACAAAAACGATCTTCAGATTTCGGCAGACGAAACCGGAAACGCATTTCCGGTGCTCCAATCTCATATATTTTATTCTGCTTAAAGATAACGGCAGTTTGACTAAGATAGCACAATAATAAACGGAGTTCTGTAATGAGCGAGAAACTTTTCAACACTGACTTTACGCGATTTTGGTTTCCCTGTTTCTTTTCGATATACTGCCTAAACTGTTAGTCGCACAAAAAAAAATACAAGAATAGCGAAATTTTATTTATCTATTTTTAAATACAGTAGTAACATAAAAAATGTCCCTTTCTTCAAAATAAAAAGTTCCACCACAGGTCTTAAATTTCAATACACGATTTTTAGATGACAAAGTTTAATTGTACTTTTTAAATAGTAAATTTCAGATTTTTATCGTTAAAGTCATACTATTGAAAAGCACGTTTCATACAGAAACCAAAAATATACACTTTCTACGACATTTATTGATGCGTTTATGCGTAAACGCAGTTTGGGCGAAAGGCTGCATTTTTAATTCGAACTGTGACGTCTCTTGTGAAATGCGCAGAAACCGCCCAAAACTCGTCTCTCTGAGCGGCACACCTCAATTGGCTGTACGACTTGGCAACGTTAGCTAGCTAACATCGATTGACGCGCTCTGCAGCGGCCAGCTAACATATTAACGAAATTTACCGAAACACATTTCCCTATCCTTCGAGCTCTCTGTATATACTTATGTACTCTGTGCCATTAGTCGCTTGGCAAATGTCTAACTGATAATCAAGTTCTGCCCAAACGTTAGTTAACATATCTTTGTTAACGGTTGTCATTGCTTCATTAATCTCCTGTTCCTTAAGTACTCCTTGGAGGCCAGCATATAGGTCTTTGGCGGCATATCCATTAATGTGCAAACTTTTCATTCAAAGTGTCTGACAAATGCACTAAAGTGTGGGGGTGTGCCATCTCATTGGAAATGAAGTTGTTGAATGTTTTCGAGTTCATAAAGCTGAGGAAAACAATAATTGATTAACATATCGAGATACACAATTCCATTAATTGTCTTTTCAGCAAAGAATAAAGGACCTATCAGAAGATTTTTCATCACACCACACCAACCATTAACTTTAGGCGAGCCGTGTATATTCTCAAAACCTTTATGTGGGTTTTCTGGTCCCTATATGCGAGAATTATATCTGTTAACAGACCCTTTGAAATAGAATGTAGCTTCATCTGAAAAAAATATATCATCTAAAATTGATTGGTTTTCATCAAACTTGTTCAAAATTTCAACAGGAAAATTAAATCTTTTGCTCCATCATCAGATTTCAATTCTCGCAATTGCTGGATTTTATATGCGTGTAATTTCAGTCTTTTGTGTAAAACTTTGTGGATTGTTATTTTTGGAATAACTAACTCTAGGCTTCGTCGAGGTATGTACTTCTTAGGACTTCTGATTGGAGGTTGTCCAATAAGTTCAACTTTTTCGTCTGATATACTTGGCCTGCCAGATGATTTCTGCTTTTGAAATGATACAGTTTCAAGAAATGTTTGAACCAAAGTATGTTATTTCCAAGTGATGGATCTTTTCTGTATTTGCATCGAAATGCTTGTTACACTGAACTTACAGACTTGAATTCAGCCAGCAATAAAGCACACTTTGCTTTTTCTTTATTAGAGAACATAATAACACACTCTATACAGATCACTCCAGAAAACACAAAACACACTACCACAACAATGCAAGTACTAATTTTGAGGTCACAACAGCTGTTAAACAAACTTTTGGTTTATAGGCTATCAGTGATACCAATACAACACCACAAAATTTCTCTACTGTCTTTGTATGAATTAATCAAACCCCACCATTCTTTTATGATAATACTTGTAATAATATAAAAAAATGTAGATGACTTTACTTTAAATAAAAATGCCACACGTTGTGCGACAATTGTAATAATATAAAAAATGAAGGGTTATAATTTACTAATAAAGAAAGAAATGAAGCTAAGTGTGATTCAAGTTGGGCGCCATGGCAATTAAATAATTACCAAATATTTAATTTTGATTATTAATTTCTTATGGGTCGTGAATTCTTTGGAAAAAGTGTACTTTATGGAATACTGGACGGAAAGTAGAAGTCTTTATATACTGAAATGAACATATCTTTTTATTCAAACAAACATATTGTAACTAATACACACATATGAAACATAAATATCAATAGATAAATACCTTAAATCATAACATCATATCAAATGTCATTTTCTTTAAAGATTATTAAACAAAAGAATCTAATTTTAATTATAATTCATTAAATTAAGAGCTTGATCCAATTGAAATAAGATTATTTCAAACTCTTATAATATAACAATTTACCTTTAAGAAGTAAAACTAATTTCGTTCATGGCTTCAAATGTTAAAAAAATCGGTACTTACGTATTAACGCCACCGCAGCAGAAGTTGCGCTAATGCGCATGCGCCAATAAAGAGCAAACTGGTTTAAGGGAAGCAGAATATATATATATATATAAGGTTTGGCCAGGTGTTTATATATATAGCTACCTGGCCAAACCTGTCGTGATATATAATTATATCGCAAAGTAAGCAAATATTGGCGCATGCGCATTAGCAACTTCTGCTGCGATGGCGTTAATACATAAGTACCAAAAAATCAATTTAAATTTTAATCCAAATCAAAAAATTATGTAATCCAATTTATCATAACTACTCTTGAAACAGCATATTATAAACCTCAAGCAAATAGAGCATAATTATAAATATTAAAAGTTAAGGAAAGGTTTTAAAGAATATCTACCAATGCAAAAAAAAAATATTAATATAAAATGTAAGTAAGCAGAACATTTAATTTATTTGAAGAACTCATATATGAATATTAACAACGATTTGACACATTTACATATAATATGTAAAAAAGGATGTATTATGAGTGCATTAGAAGAATATGAAATTTATAAAGCATTTTAACAGAAACCAAATGAAATAATTAATGAAGAACTTTCTTTTCACTCAAATTCCCTTTATGAGACAGCCATCAAATATTATTATAATAACAAAGATTGAAGTTCATGTGATAACAGAAATAGGATCAGATAATTTTCAGTGGATCATAATCTCCTTAATTAACCTTGAACATAAATTTTAAAGACTATCATCTAAATTTTACTTTATGTTATATTTATTCATCTTTTGTGTGTTTGTGTGAAATTGTGTTTTTGGTTTTATTATTACAATATGGTGAATTCTGTGAATAATACTGATGATGGGATCACAATCCCGAAAAGTGTCTAAGGAAGACGAACAAACAAATAAGTCACTGACGGAAAACAGGTAATATAATTATATTACTATTTAATATTTTATAAAGTAACTTGGATATCTTTAAAATGATTTTTTTTAAAGTATTAAATACATTCATAAATATGTGTAAAAGGACATGATTGTGCTAATGTGAAAGTAAGTTCAACAGATAAAGTCATCCACCACGATGAAGTAACTACATTCCTTAACACAAGATGTGTTGGTCCAGGTGAGGCTGCATGTACTGCATGTAGAATATTTTCATATAAAATGCATGAGCAATCTCATATTATTGTTAGCTTGCCAGTTCATTTAACTGATCAACAGCATATATATTATGAATGAAAATGAATATCTGAAGTATTTAAATAATGCAAGATCAAAGAATACTATCAGTATGTCTACTGGATTCTTAAAATCAAATTAGAGGACTTTTTGGTGAACTTTGGGGACCTATTTGGGTAAAAATCGGGAACCTTGTCAAAGAGAAAAATTATTAGACTTCATAGCTGATATATATCTTTAAAGGTAATTTTGTATATTGTCTCAACCTTATAACAAATTATTAGTATAATAATTAAATGTAATTAAATATGTTTGTTTAACTAGTTGTATTATTAAATGAGAGAATAGTACCATCATTATTAAAAGACAGTATGATAAGTTATGCATGAATCTTAATTGGGAATAGAAAAATGTAAAAATAGAACTCATGAGTTATTATTTTGGAAAGGGATGAGTAAATATATTGAAGAGGAAATTTTGAAATGTGAAAAGTCTCAAAAAAATAGATGCAGTAAATAAAGGAACCTTTATTACCTCATTTCATACTAACTAGACCATTCCAAAATATTGGTATTGACATAATAGTGTAATAACTATAAAACTGAGGGTTTTATAGAATATTACTTTATTAACAAAATAATGAATTTAACCCTTTCAGGAGTAATGACGTACCGGTACGTCACCAGCAGCACTACTCAAGGAGTAGGGCCTTATACATAAAAATTACACTCAGGAGTAAAAAAAAAACAAAACCAAATTTTGATAAAAACAGATATATTTAGTTACAAATCAATACCTTTAATACATAGCGAGTTATTTTTGGTCTGAAAAAGTGTAAAAATCAAAAACAACATTTTAAAAATTTTTCATTTTATGAAATATTCCAAAACATGGATGAACACAGAGGGCAACATTACAGTCTGGACACTCGTACTGTGTATCTTTTCGTTTTTTTTTCTTGAGTTTTGGTGCTTGAACAAACGTAGCACCGTTTTTGAACTCTTCGATTCTGTCCCTCACGATTTGGCATTGGACGTGGAAAGTGGCGGCCTGTCAAACGTAAAGGATGCTTGTCGCCACTTGTTGCAATTGCTCTTGGTACGGGTCTGTTTTCACTTACATCATACAAAAGGTCACGTATTTCGTCGGAGCGAATATTATTCGGTTCATTGAAACTCATAATGTAGTACTTATAACTAAAATGATGTCACTAAAAAACTAATGATAGGTTTATGAGAACCTATCACAAGTAAGAACTGGCGTAGTTACTGCCCACGGCACCGAGCGCTTGCAGTCTACAACAGCTGTGACAGTGACAGAAATCATCGCGATTACGCAATCGATTAGAGTGCCCCACCACATTACTGAATCAGCTGTGCTGACTTGATACCCCCCTCCACACACCCAAGAACACGAACCAACGATATTATAACCCTTGTTGTTGTTCAATATTTAAAAAACAACAGCTGATTCATGTTGCATCAAAAAACGTACCGGTACGTCGTTACTCCTTTCAGCCGAACTAAAAATGACGTACCGGTACGTCGCTACTCTTTTGCCGGTTAAACTCATACTCTTCAAAGGGTTAAGATAATTGATTTTATTTATTTATGTGTTTAAAGTTTTGCACAGCATTTATGGGCGCCAGATGTGTTAACATCAATTTTGAAAAACATGAATTTACCTATTTGAATCTCAGGGCATGAGTTCTTTTAAAAGGGTACTCCACAGTGATTCCTGGTATCAAATGAAGAACTCTTATTAAACTGAAATTTTAACATAAATTTATTATTCAAAAGCACATTTATACATTAAAATTTATGACATAGAACATGTTATGAACAATATCTATAACTGTCAGAATTAATCTTTTATTTACTTTAAAAAACTTACTTTGTTTTATATTGAATTTACTTTATGTTGCAACAAATATTGTTAAAATGAACAGATTCAAATTTTCTGTTATTTGGCATTAAGTTTAGCTCATTTCTGATAAACAATATGTTAACAGACATCAATTAATTTTTTATTTAAAAATAGAAATATAAAATATCAATTTACAAAATTAGAAAATAAACATATTAAATTTTATACAAAAGATGAATTAAGTTCATGTGTTAAATAACACATTTTACCAGATCGTTGACTCAGAATGCATTTACACAATGATGAAACCTGAAGTCTGTTGTTTGATGATCGCCTTTTCTTGTGCCCGCGGAAAACGAGTTCTACCGAAACCATTTCTGTTACACTTCGCAAAATATTTATGTCTAGAATGTCTACTAATTTGTTAGTCCATCTTTTCACTTTGTAACTGTCCACAATTCGACCGAATTCAAAATTACACGCGATTCGTAATAATCACTTCAAACACTCTGTCCTCTCAACATCACAAACTATACTAGTCTTATAAATTTACCAATTAAGACTCTACAGAACAACCGTTCTACATAACACAGCAAACTAGACTTTTTTATAACATTTGAACTACATTTCTTTAAAATACTTGTTCAACGAGAAAAATACGACCTTCTCTCTCTACATCCCAAACTAGACTGCCGGCCTCATGGTGAAAATCTCACTTCCGTTATTTTTTGGGGTTTACTCTACTTCTTCCACGGATAGTCTTTTTTCGCAACGTCAGTTAGAATATTTCTCCCATCACATCGTATGCACTGTTCCATGCTCTGAGCTCACCCACAAGTTCCTTTCTTAACTAATTCCATATTACACACACAAAATTATTTAAATCCTTATAAGTAAAATTCTTAAATCCTATACATTATTATTTTCTTGTGTTTGGAAATCTATATTAATTGAATTTACTTTATTTTATCTTTTAAAGACATAAGTCACGTTTTCAACTTGTTTGCCCCCTCTCAATTTCTTTCTATACGATTTCCCGCTATATGTATTATTCAAACTGGATTAACCTTTTTTAGGTATTACAATAGAACATCAAAATAATACTACCTAGTACTTATAGAATATTTTTCTCAATGGAGAAAAATACCTGAAATAAAAATAAATCTGCAGAAGAAGTCATTTCAAAATTAAGAATAATTATTAGCCAGTTTGGAGTGACAGTAAAAATTTTATCTGATAATATGTAGTCTTTTCAACAGCTTTAAGTTAAGTCATTTACAAAATGTTGGGATATAGAGTGTATATTTTCAAGTCCAAGGTATCCACATTTTTAATGTTTGGGATAAAAATAGCACCACAGATTTGAGCCCAATATATTGAACTTAGAAGGTGTTGCATGGTTCTTTGATGATATTATTATTCAGGGGTTTAAATTACAAGAAACTTATTTATGTATAATAAAAGTGTTTGAACAATTGAATGTTAACAAAGATATAAGTAAATATTTCCAGAACTCTGTCAGATATTTAGTTCCTATTATTGATGAGAAGGGATTACATGAAACACATGAGAGAATTGCAGCAGTATTAAAGGCACTGAAACCAACTAATGTCAAAGACTTAAAACAATTTCTAGGTTTAGTTAATTATTACTACAAGTTTATTCAAGATTTAGCATCTATTGTAAAAAAGAAATACCATTTATATGGTCAAAGGAATTGAAAATTTAAAATTGAAATGACAAGTGACATAGTAAAAAGAAAAGTGACAAAGTATGTAGTAAAAATAAAAATGAGGAGAAATACTTTTCTAACCAATTGCTCCACAGTTGGTGCGACAATTGTAATAATATGAAGAAAGAAGGGAAAAAAAAGGGGGGTTGAATTTAATTTATTTTAAGAAAATAAAAAATTAAAAGAAGTTACTAATGTTTATTTATTATTGGGCGCCAGGTAATCCTTTGCTTACCAAATTTAATTATTTTTTATTGAATTTTAATTTTAATTGAATTTAAAAGTTACTCCGGGTCGTGAATCCTTTAAAAAGTGTACTTAAGTGGTGGTTAAGAAAGATTAGAAGTCCTTTATGGTTATCTGAAACTGAACATATTTATTTAACCATGGATTTTACATGTACATACATAAGTTATTAGTTGATTATAAATTCTCTACATTAAAAATCCTACTTCAAATCATTTTTATTTCTACTCTTTAAGAAAATGAAAATTTTAATAAATGAATTTATTTGTATGGTTGCAACTCATAGAAAATTATTTATTAAATAAGACAGATTTGTCTTATCTGCTTTAAAATCTTTGAAATTATTTTATTCTAGTTAACTTTATGTCTTTTAAACAGACATATTTTATCTCAAAGCATCAGATTTTATTATTTTAAAAACAACAAAAAACTTCTAATATATAGAATCCTAAAATTAATATTTTTTAACAAAAACAATTTTAGTTTAAATATTTTTACAATGTTTGATTAGAATTGTCTTTTATACATTTTACTAGTCCATTTGTAGGTCCTGATTTTTCCTTGAGGAAATGCTGAGTCGTCTCTCTGATGTTGAACTCCCGCCACCTTGTAGCACGTACTGAGCATTGTCCTGATGTAGGATTAATCGCATTCTTCCAAAATTTTACTTCATTCAAACCTAGGTTTCGTTTAAATTAGTGTTTATTATACTTTTTGTCTATAAAACACCTCACAAATAGTTCATACCCGGTCAAATATCGTCACACAGTAAGAGGACATTTAGGCCGCATCACTTACCGCCATTTTATAGTTCATTTTGCCTTTTTTAATATACAACTCATCTCTACTGTTTAAACAACTCATTTTTCGAATGTCTACATTATTTTTTAATACTCACACATGTCTATTCTTACTTACATGTCTCTATTTCACTTCAAAACGTCTTTTTCACAATTAATATTGTTCCACGTAAAATCTTCACCAAACTGGTAACACGTCTATCTACTCCAGACGTCTCCTGTTAACTGACTCACATTCACAAACACTTGCACAAAACCATGCTTTTCTAAAATGATTTTACTTCTGCTTGACAACTAGTATTTAACATCACATATACACAAAATTCTTTGCAATTTATAATTCTACATTAAACCTAAACATTTTTATATTACAATATATTCTTCTGGATATATTTGACATATTATTTTATTTTTATTTTAAACATTTCTCTAGACTTTAATTTGACTCGCATCATTGCATTTCCCGAATTTAGAATCAATCACGTAATTCTTTTTAGACCATATGTTCTCATGGCAATATTTCAAAAATTCAAAAAAGCATGTATTACAAATATTAAAACCATTTAACCCACAATATTCACTCATTTTAGCTTCAGGTGAATTACCATGTAGACTGTCTACTGTAATATCACATAAACTACCAGATGGAACTGAAAGACCTATAGGTTTTGCTTCAAGAACATTGACAGAAACGGAAACTAATTACTGTCATATTATAAATAAACCAACAACTCACGTCAAAAAAGAACAAATTGGATCGACAAAGAGGAACAAACCTTTCAGCGATTGAAGGACGGATTTTCTCCAAACCAATCTACAGTACAACCTCGTTTATCCGGACTAATTGGGACCGGAAGTGATCCGGTTAATCAAAAATCCGGATAATCCAAAATTATAGAAAGATAAATAAAACAAAATATAAAATGATAACTTACCATTTCTAAGTCATGAAAAAACACAATATTTACACAGTCATTCAATTTACACAATACACAAAATTACACAATGTACTGTAAATGACGAAAAATATTTTATTTACACACCTGAAATATTTACACATACTTTTAATTTACACAGGGTTTAGTTGTTATTTACAAAAAAGTCATTTATCTTCCTCTGTTTTAATTTGGTGTGACGTTTCAATGCGGCCCTGTCTATACGATTCAATGCGTCTAACTTTTGGGCCATTGTAAGCACATTACGTTTTTGTTTCGTCGCCATTTCCACGCACAAACGCTAACACACGAATATAAATAAATAGCAGTAACAACGCCCACCTCTAAATACTATGCCGATTCTCATTCACGTCCTCGACTCTCCCGACTGGGGATGTGATGTGCCAACTGCCAAAAAAAAAAGAACGGGGGTTCCCAAAGCTGGCGTCACCGCTTTAAGATGTGACAAAATGTTCACATTTACTGATTTACACCCTTGAGTCTTAGCAACCCGACAACAATAAAGTTGTAAAAATGACATGATGGTTTATGATGCGTTGTAAACATGCACCTGGTTTGTATTTATTTCACAGTTGTACATTTTCTTTAAGGACCGTTACAGACATCGTCATTGTATTACACTTTCTAAAATATCAGGCATTCTTTATTTTTTTCCCGGTTTTTTAAGAAATTCCCTGACATTTCCCTGACTTTTCCAGAAAATTCAAATTCCCTGACTTTTCCCGGTTTTCCCGGTTTTCCCGATTTTCCCGGTCGCTAGACACCCTGAATTAATACTATTAACCATATCTGATCAAAAATGTAAAGAAACTAAACACGGCACAGCACGATATGGTAATAATGTATTCCGGTCGTTAGCACGTGATAGACTACCCGCCGGCATAGACAATAGACAAGGTCACTGTCATGCCGCATCGGGGTAGGGGGATGGTGACGCAGAGGTCATTGCTCCTCCACTTTCTCTTTCCAGTGCATCAACAACCCGCCCTAATACCTCGACGCGACACTGTAGTGTTGAGGAAATTACGTTTTTATCAACATTAATGTAATAGCAGATATTTCTTGTTGAAACTCCATATTCAAGGATAAAATAAAGCAAAAGCTTAAAGTTTCAAAATATTATAAATATTATTTAAAATATTATTCAAAATACAGTAATTATTAAAATATTTTGAAACCTTAAGCTTTTGCTTTATTTTATCCTTGATTAAATTTTTTATTTTTTGTTCCGGATCGATCCGGATAATCCGGACATCCGGTTGAATGAGGTCCGGATAAACGAGGTAGTGCTGTACTTGAATATCCCGACTACATCTGACCATCTGGAGCTATGATGGACTGATTACCTCCAGACTGACATCTCAGACTATGCCATCGGAGAGCACACTTTCCAAATTGACAACCTTTGGCAAAAAAGAGCTATCGTTTTTCTATGTAGAACTCTGAATGGAAACAAACTTAGATATTTCACAACAGAAAAGAGTTACCAGCCATTGTTTTTGTCTCCAAAAGGCCAGACAAATATTATTAGACTCATGTCTAACTATATTCACCAATCATCAAACCCTTATATTCCTAAACAACTATCACTGAATTACAGGATCACTTGTTGGGTGCTGGGAATTCAAGAATATTGTTTTGAAATCCAACATGGGTCTAGCAAAAACAATGTCATGACAGACCTGCTAAGCTGAAAAACTTCTAATTAACCGGAACAAAATCACAGCAACAATACCGACTTGACTATTAGTGCCATTTGCAAGACAGTATCGCCTGTATTTATACAAAATATCAAACAATTACCACAGCTACATGAGACACGAAATGTTTAAAGTACCTGCAAGAGACATTCATCTTCAAAGATATAGCACGAAAAATAAAAAAACTCATAACCATGTGTTACTTATGTAAAAAATGCATGCACACCAACCAAACATGTTACGGACACATGCAACCAATCACAGTCAACAATCCTAGAGAACAGATATCACAAGACTATTTTGGGAAACACCCAGAGTCAAAAGAGAAATAAGATATCTTCTATTCACAATTGACACATTCTGTAAATACGTACAGTTATACACCCTTAAACAAGCTACCACTAAAGTCACACTCAATGCACTCTTCAAACATTACATATCCAGAATTGAAAAACTGCTAGGAATACAAACAGATCATGGGACACAGTTCACAAGTACCCTTTGGACAAATACATTACAGCAACACAACATCACACACGTTCTATCATCAATCAGATGACCACAAAGGAATATGGTTGAACGTAGAAATAGGGAAATCACATGATATTTACGCGCCTACTAGCCAACAGAACCACTCTCACCAGACAAAGAGGAAGTAGCTAATGAAACTACAACAAGTCTTCTGTACTCGCCTGACTGTGAAATGATGTGATTGATAGATCTTTTAGGACAATTGGGGATAACCTGACAATTCTTTCTGCACACTGCACTCTCTTTTAATGTTTTAATTTTGGGGAATTATTATTTCTTACAATTAGTTACTCATTATTATAAAAGTTTACAATATTTATTTATTTCACAATGGTATTGTAATTAATACAATATTCAACCTTTTTCATTCATACAAATCGTTTACTCGCGATTCTATAACATTTTTTACCAATTAGTGAACACTGTCTGTCCGTCCAGGCTTCAAATAAACAATTGCAATAAGAGAGATGACGCAAATTTCCCGACGTCATAATCTCATTTACGCTATATATTGAACCATGTACTAACCCAACTTAGAGACCCAAAAAATATGAAATGTTACAATTTTAACTATTGTTGAGATTATTTGTTAGAAAACTTATTAGTACAAAAAACTGTAGGTACTTTTGTCCAAACATTTTTCAAAATTGTTAGACTTAATCTAGGCCAGAAGCCAAGTTGCAGTTGATACTTTCATAACAGAAACTGTATACTTTTACATTAGTATATTTTTGCGTTTTTAGGTTAATCCATGATATTTAGATTTGTTTACATTAAGCACTCTTCTATCAAGTTGTATACACATTTTGACTTTTGTACAACTAAGAAAAAAATCTCATAACTACAACAAGAAACAGAAGAATAAAACACTGTGAATGGTAAAAAGACTTTGTGAAAAGACAAATTTTAACATCCAAATTTCAAACAAGTAACATGTGCAGTAGAATTAGGGTTGGAATAAACAGCGGACATTCTTCAGAACCAGCTCATTCGACACCCGGCACATCAAAATCCTTATCAGAAACATATGAATCTTTATATTTAAATCATAACTTTGTCATCCACATTTACAACAACAAGTAAGGATGAAAAAATATCATAAAAAAAGTTAAATGCAGAAACTGCAGAATCAGTTTCTTTATCAACAAACAAACTACAGTGTATGGTTCTTATTGAACAATTAATTAGATAGAATAAAAACTACAAAAAACATGAAAAGTAAGAAATTAAGAAATCGACAGTTGAGATCTCCAACTCAAACAAAAATGAAGAACTTGTTGTGAACAGAAACTTCGATTCAACAGAATATGTTATCTTTAATTAAATGTTTGCTCTTCATTTAATCAAATCTGTTAAAAGATGAGATTGTAATTAGTACTTCTAATAAATGAATATTATGCCTCTAATTCTTTTTATTTCCTTTATTTAACTAAAAGAATAACAATTTTTAAGAAAACAACTGAATAAAGTAGGTAATTTATAAATTACTCAACAACTTATGACAAAATTGTAAGCAAAGAACAAAATAGTATTAATTTGCTAAAAACTGTAAACTCATCAGAAAACCTCTTTTTTAATTTATAAAATTTGTAACAATAAAGCCTTTACTTCTTCTCGTTTCTCATTTCCTGTTCATCACAGTTCAATCTCTCCTATTTTGATAACATCTTGAGGATCTCCAATATTAAATTAATCGTCTAGAATTACACTCATATTATTATATCAATCACATCATTGATATGTTTCCCAATAATGGAAAAAACAGCACAGACTACAAACAACTTTTGGTACTTTATCCAATTAAACACAACACACATTGGCTAATATTGGAAACTTCATTTTTATCTATCCAAATACTCTTTCAATTGAAATTCTTTCTTTAAAGTGCTGCTTATTGAAAATCCTGTCTTCTCTTGTCCTTGCAGAGATTTAAATGGTGTTGAAACCCAAGGTATGATACAATAACCATTGTCTGGTAAACGGCAAGCATGTTCCATTGTATTTTTAAATTTCATTACAAATCATGCTATGTTTCCCTATGGGACTACTACCAGCTGGATCTATACTTGTTATTTTGTCATTTGCATCACATGCACATTGAACATTGATGCTTGGGAAACTTTGTCTTTTTATATAACAGTAACCATACAACTGTGGCTTCAATGTGTGCAATCAAGAGCACCAATTAAATTTGGAATTTTAAATCAATTACTGTATTACTCTTTTACCAAATTAGTTTCATTAGTTTCATCCATATTTTGACAGAAATGTATCCAATGTTCAGTTTTTGATGTCCACTTTCTCAAGAACATAATACAATGTTTTTGTAACAATATCTATGCCAAAATCTTCAGTAACACCATTGTGAAATCCCGGATCAGCAAGGTATTTCCATCCTTTTCCTAGCACTTAAAGTACATCCTCTTGTTTCTTGAGTTTGTGGTCAAAACAATTTAGTTAAATACTGAACTGAACGATTTTCAAAATATAAAAGTACCATATACCTTACCTATTATAGCTGATAGTTTTAAACTCTGTGTAGGTTTTTACATTAAGTGTACCCTCATAAATACAGCCATAATTTGGTTTAATTAAATGTTTCAGTACAGTTCTAGCTGACTGAATAATCTGCAAGTAATTACTTTGAAAAAAGTAAATTGAAATTTTATTCACCTTATTTCAGTAAAAGAATGTTATTTAAGTAGATACTGATAGATATAACTGAAACACTAAAAACTTATTTTTTATTTCCAAATACTTAAGTATTTACTGAAAAAATTACAGTAAAAGTAATTACTGATTTTTATTCACATCCCACATTGCTTATTTTGTAAAAGCCTATTTATGTTTGGGTCAGCTTGTTCAATATATCTGTTAATTTTAAAGGTAAGTAATAATATGACACTGTACTATTTAACACTGTCATATATTATATATGTCACAGTAATAAAGATGATTATGATTATAAAGTACCAATGAAAACCAAATGAATTGATCATAAAACTAATGTATGCAGTTGTTTAAAATTTAATTTAATGATCAAATGTTAATAAGGATTAATCTTGAATAATGTATATTATTAAAAATATGCATTCATTATAAAAAATATCCACTAACCTTTTAGTATCTTTATTACGATCAGCATCATACAAACAAAATGGAGTGTCAATGGTTGTACACTCATTCATAAATTCAATAGAACCTCCAGGGTCTGCACTAATGTCACATATTGCAAGTGTACGATGTGGCAATCCTGGAGCTCCTTCACTTATTGGCAACCAAGGCATATGTGTCGGCCATAATAAAGCTTTAGCGTCAGGTAATGTAAGTAGTTTTGGAGAATCCACTGCCCAGTAAATTCCATTCACTATCACAGAAGCATATGGTGCAATCTAAACAAATGATCAAACACAAATTATATTGAAATATAAATAAATTGAATGTCTTTACTGGTTATTAATACAGTTAATTAAAACAATTAGCAGTCATTATTAAACTTTTATTTTTGTACAAACCTACAAAATAAGGTTCCTATGGTTGTTATATATTTTTAAGTGATTATTCTAATAATTATTCCAATCTCTGTAATTTTATAAAGTAGTGTAAAAGTAGGGGTAAACTCACAATATACTAATTACTTTTTAGTATATTATAATTTGTATTTCTTTAAAAACTTTTAAAATAAAGTAATAAATTGGGAGAAACTTTATACAGGAACATTGATGAAAATGATGTCCAAATTTATTATGATAACTAAATAATGTATATTTATAATATTAATATATATATATATACCTTGTTTCCGTCTTGCAATTTTTTTTTGTAGTGTAATACTACGCGCGTTTCAGGAACAAGTTCCCATCTTCAGGTTTTATATAAAATTTTTACTCACATGTGAGCACATCATAGTCTAACACAAACACACACATACACACAAACCAAGCACGAATTATTTATATATAATGCACATATAATTAAAACAAAGTATAAAATTTTGATCACAGATATGACAATTTGACAGTGAATTTAATCTATTTGCATTTATGTAAAAAAAGGTCGCCTAATGAATGCAGGAAGAATTTGAAATTTACCAAGCCAATTTGCACCAGAATAACTTAGTCTTCAATGAACAATTATATTTTAAATCTAATAGCCTGTATAACACCGCAATTGCTACCTGTATGCCTATAAATATTATTGATGATGGAGATAACGGATTTAATCTCTCAGTCGACCAGTGACCGGTGCAACGTTAACATGGCATAAAGCCAACTGTTTTAAAAAATTAAAATTTTTTGGAGAAGTCCGCTGTAGTTTGCAGTTGCTGTAGTCAGGGCCGGCACAGAGCACAGACAAACCAAGGGGCGGAAATTTGAAAACAAAAATTTATGTTGAAATGTATGAAAAACTTAGAAATTTAATTTCATATCTTGTTATGAAATGAAATAGTTTTTAAAAAAGAATGTGTAATGATGATATTTAAAATGATGTATAAAAATGGTATTTAAATGACAAGAAATTTGAATTAAATTAATATATCGGTGCATAATTATGTATTTACACAGTATACAGAGCTCGTAAATGTTACGTGAAAATCCAACTTTATATAATTTAAAAAAAAAACTAAATATCAAATTTAACTTTATTAAAAATTTATATTGAATATTGTTATTAATATATCATATATATTATGTATTACTTAATAGGTACCCAAAAAGGAAAAAGACTTTTTGGATTTGAATATCAAAAGCATAAAGCGGAATAGTTAAAGGAATCAGCAAACCTTGGAAGTTCTTTAAATAAATATTTGAAGACAAATAATAATATTCAAGTAACACATGCCGCTGAATATGAAGAAGAACAAACTTTCAGTGTGGAAGATCATTCAGAAAAATATATACCAATTATTACAATCAGAAATGCTAATGCTGATGTACTGCAATCGGTTTCAATAATGGAACATTATGAATAGCTCTCATTGGTTCTAGAAAATAGACAAGAAAGATCTGAAAACGGAAGACTCCAGATGCTGCTGGTATGGTACACCAACCGCTGGTCTTTAGTTATCTCCGTTTGAAGAGGACAAAATAGGAGATAATCCATGAATCCTTCTAAAAAATGGTCCTAAAAAGCCACTAACAAATTTTGTGTATACATTTAATGAATCAAATTACCTATTTAAGCCATCCTGTTGGCCCAAAAAATGGAGGATGAAATCAATCGTACGTATTTTATTTATTTAGAGGAATGCAGTTTATTGTTTATGTTGTAAAATATTTCCAACTCACACATCAATTAAATAAATACAGTTTCCAATGCCTGGCATAATTTACATAGTCATTTAGAGGATCATGAAGGTTCAAAAAGTCACTTACTGTCTTTTATAAATTGTATGGAATTGGCAAATATATTAGAGAATTATAAAACTATATATGCATCACACCAACGTTTACTTAATGAAGAATCGCAGTAATGGCAAGAAGTTATAAAACGTTTGTTGGCTATTGCCACTTATTTAGCTGAACAATAATAGTAGAACTAGTAGAATTATTGGTAAATAATGATCCTGTCATGGCTGAACATACAAGAAGAACAAAAGATTCAGAAATTCGTAATGATTATATAGGTAAAAATATACAAAATGATCTAATACAATTAATTTTGAGTGAAATATGAAAACAAATTTTATCAAATTTGATTGTACAAGAGATATAAGTAAAGTTGAGGAAACGTCTATCATGTTACGATTTGTACAAATTATGGATAATACAAGGGTAAAAATTTGTGAACATTTTTTGGGTTTTATACCTGTCGAAGAAACAACTGAGAACCTCTTACAGACAAAATTTTAAAATTCTTAAAATGGAATTCCAATTAAAAATATGCGTTGTCAAGATGTAACACTGGTAAAATATAGGTTTGATTGAATATTTAAAATCGCGGGTAATGTAGTGGGAGAATAACTCGAGTCAAATGTATAATAGGGATTTTCAAAACAAGACAGAGTAAAATAATGGTAAAAATAGATTTCCAAAATAAAAACAATTAATAATGTATAAATTTAAGATGATTTTTTAAAATAAAATGTGTGTTAATTGTGTGTTAAGTAAAAAGACAATCGGACACTTTTTAGGAAGTGAGGTAGACATTAATTGAATCTAACGATGGCTGAGATCTATGCGTGCGCAGTTTTTAACCGGAATGAACAAGTTCTTGATTTGCATGAGGTAAGAAGTCACTAGAAGATTGGGGCCTGTCGGTAACGGACCTATGTTAGAGCCCACTACGAGTTTTTGGTTGAACAATAAAATATGTGTTAAAAAGTATTAATTTTGCAAAAGAGATGGTGTACAAACATTTTAGAAGTGTCAATAACAATATTTTGTATTTTTTAAGAACGTATGTACTTAAAAAATAGTAAAAAGATCTAAATGGTGCAACGTGGTACATGTGCTTTGATAAAACGGACAATGAACGATTGTATTTGATACGTTGTACGAACTTTGTTTTCAATTATCGCAAAATGAACAATAGAAGAATTACTGGTGTAGTCAACGTTAGTTCCACGCCAAAAAATACAGACAGAAGAGTCATTAGCCGAAGGACAATGAATTTCTACAGTTTGGTGAGACCGTGGCACAGCACGTTATGATTCAAATCCATATATTTTGTATAATATGTTCTATGTTACTTTTTTATAATTTTATATATGTAAATTTAAATAATTTCATTAAAAAAATATATAATTGCTAGTCCAACTACTCATCAGGTAGTGGACAATATTAATTTTCTTTTATAATTTTTTTTAGTACTCAGATAAATGAGTAAGAAATTATTTCAAAATTGTTATTTCATGACATAAAGTTCATACTTGCAAGTTTCTTTTTAAATTAATTCAACTTTTAAATAAAAAATCAACTTTTAACAAACAAATTAGACTTTCCTCAAAGGCACAAGAAATAAATTTTAACAGGATGTTATTTATAATTAATATTTATGATATGTCTTATTTGATAAACGTACATGCATAATTTTTTATGTGTTTAATAAATGTTTATGTCAAAATTTCACCCAAGTGTTATTCATTTATAACCAAGAGTCACTGTGGAGTACACAGAAAAAAGAACTTTCGACCCTGAGATTAGATTCACTTAAATTCATTTTTTCAAAATTGACGAAAGTCTGGCGCCCTAAAATGCTGAGCTAACTTTTAATTCAAAACAGTAATGGTAAACTCATTTTTATTTCTTTCATGTAACTATAATATATGAACTCTTAAAGTGAATATTTATAAATTGTTACAATTGTCTCCCAACTCTGGGGCTTCTATAGTCAAAAAATACAGTGATTCTGGTTGAATGAAGACACTTAAAAAAGGTAAGAACATTTATATATAATAAGAAATATTCTCTTAAAAATTTTTAAGCAAGGTAAATATAATAAGTTTAGCAAAATTTAAAAAAATGGATTTAGAAGAAGCAAGTAATAATAGTGAACAGGTAGAGTTAGAATTTAATGGAAGATCTTTTGATAACTTAGGGCAGATAACACAAAACACTGAGAAATTAGTAGAACAATGTGCACAAGATATTTTAGATCAGGATTTGAGTGATAGTAATAATAAGAGCAGATGTTCAACTGTTAGCAGTAACAATAGTTTAGATTCAAGTTTTAATGGTTTTAATAGTAGTGGGATTGAAAATGGTAAAGAACGATGTGAAAGTATAAATCGAAAAGTGGCAGAAGTTGAAAGGGTAGAAATTGAAAAAGATAATTTAGACAAGGAAATAGGAGCTGAAATTGTTAAGGAAATTGAACCAAATAGGTTAGAAAAGGGTGTGACAAATAATGATCAGAACATGAATATGGAAAGAATGTTTGAAATGTTAGTAAAGAAATTTGAACAAAGTAGTTTGAAAATAAATAATAAAATTGATCAGAGTAATGTAGATAATGATAAAAAATTTAAATGTATAAGTAATGATATTAAACAAAATAGTTTAGAAACCAAACAAGACTTAAAACAAAATAATTTAGAAATAAATGCTAGACTTGATCAAAATAATTTAGAATTAAAAGAAATAAGTAACAAGTTTGATCAGAGTAAGTTAGAAATTAATGCTAAATTGGAGGATTTTAATGTTAAACTTGAACAAATTAATGTAAAATTAGATAAAATAGATAACGAGTTAAAACAGAGTAAATTAGAGTTAAGACAGGATAATTTAGATTTAAAAGAAGAAATGAATAAAAAATTTGAAGAGGTTAGAAAGAAAACAAGATTGTTTAAAATTAGAACAAAATTTGAAATGGGAAATTAAGCAAATGGGAATTAACGTAGTGGAGAGGTTAGGTCAAGTGCAGAAAGAAATAACGAGTAATGTGTGTATGAGTATCTATGCTGTTGAAAACAATAATAAGGTAGAATTTTAATTAAGCTATTGTGAGAAAAGGGTAGAATTTGAACAGGTTAATAGTGTAGAAGATGTTTTGATAGAAGATAATAATAATGTGAATAATAATAATTTAGATCAGATAATAGATAAAGTTGAAATTAACAATTTTGATGAAGTAAATAAGGTTTCAAAAGACTTAATAATAATAGAGAACAATTATGTAAATGATTATGTTTTTGAACAAATAAACAATGGGATATGTAATAATGCAAATTTAGAAATTAAGAAAAATGATGGGGTTAACAATAATTTTGATGGGTTAAATGAGGTTAGCTTTATTAAAAAACTTGATCGAGAAAATGTAACATTTGAACAAGAAAAATAAAAAATAAAAGTAAATAATATAATGATAAAAGAGTCAGCTGTTTATGTAAAAAAGCAAGTATATCATAAGACCTTCAGTTTTAAAAAATATGCAATGTTACAATTTAGAAGTATGTTTGTGATTCAGCAACAGAAAACTAAAAGTCTTTTTGAACAAAACGAGTTTGAGTGTAAGTTTGAGAAAGAAATTGTAAAAGGAATCTTTGTAGTAATAAACAAGTTTGGTGGGGTTAGGAATTCTGAACTAACAGATGACAAAAGTGGGTCATTGTATTGTGAGTTGTTTATGAGGGGAAGGAGTGATAAAAGTCTTTCATTACTCAGAGACAATAACAAGGGAGACTCTCTTGTTGAAAAAAGGACCGGCGATAGAATCTAGTTTTGAACAGGTCTTTAAGTTAGAGAAGGAAATTAGTATTACAAGTGTTTCTAGAAATCAGGTTATATTTTTCAAAATGTTTCACATTTCGGGAAATCATAGAAAGAAGTAAATAATTTATAACTGGGTTATATACGATGAACATGGAATGACCAATAATAATGTAAAGACATTTTAACAAAACACAGACTTGATTTAAAAAAATAATATTAATAAAATAAAGGTTTTATAATAAATAAGTTTAAGTTTGATAATAAATAATTAAGAGATATGAATAAATAATTTGTGTGTACTAATAAATTTGTAAGCTAAGATAGAATGTTAGAAGTTTTTAGTTTAGAAAACGTTTTAGTATTTGTTAAAGTAAGGACGCTAGATTGCATCAGTAAATAACTTTGTATGTTTATTAAGAAATAAATAATTATGAAACGTGCCTGATAACGGCTTAGTCAGAAGGAAAATTATACGGCTACAGACGTGAATCATTGATATTGCATTGAAGAAGTAATATTTAATATTGAATAGGAGTGTTAATATTGAATATTCAATAATGTGAGAAGATTTATACCAAGTCAAAGATAAAAAGGTTTTTTCTTCCTTATCAGAAGACAGATAAGGATTTCATCATATTGAAGGTGAGATATATATTTATACTTTCAGTGACAGAGGCTACATTCCTGCACAAAGATACTGGTATTGAGATAATATAGGGTGTTAAGAAATTCAAGTTCTAAAATAAATTATTATCTGTTGTAATAAAATATCTTCTTTGGTTAATCTAAGAAAAGTTTAAGTAAAAAATAATTTGTATAAGATGAAATATTTAAATTGAAGAACATCTATTTGTATTAATTTAAACGAATAAAATGTAATTTGTATACTAAAGACTTTGAATAATTTGAGATGGAAGGTTGTTTGAAGAAATAAAGATAACGTTATACTGGGGTACGAGATAAGAGACTTGTAGGCTGTAGGCAGGCGGCGATAGAAGTACACTCGGGTCTGGAGATAATATCTCAACTTCGGATAGACCGATTTTGATGAAATTTTTTATGAATTAAAAAAAAAATTTTTTTTGCGTACATGCATTTAAACAATAAGAAGGGAGGAGGATGGCGTTTATGTTAGTAAATAAAGTGTTTTATTCGTAAGAATAAAGCATGTGGACTGCATGAGGGGTGTGATATGAAGTTAGGGTGTGTTTTGGGTTGTATCTTGAATTTAGTAGGGATATTACATTCAACCATTACACATTTTAAAGTCATAACATGTTACTTTGTGTAAGAGTCTATAGAGCAATTAGAATTATGCATGGTATAAAGTAGTCAGTCAGAAGGATTGTAGTGGGAGTTGGTGAAAGTAAAATGCATAAAATAATAAAAAATTCATAAAAAATAAAAATAAAAAAGGTATAATAAATAAAACAAAATAAAAAATGGAACGTGGAGGGTTTTATTGATTAAGGTTCGGCCGGGTTGCCTAACAAAGATTGAAGAATATTGTACAATCGATGTTAGGTAACCAGGCCGAGTTTTGAAAAATAAAATAAAATAAATAAAAAACAAAAAACAAAAACAAAAAATTGTCATATGACTCATGTAAATGAAATATAGTTAAAATTTGACAATTTGAGAAGTTTAAAGAAAGAACTAAGAGTTCTTATATATTGAAAAATATAAAGTTTGGTAAAGGAACTGTTTACTATGGACAGGGCGTAGCCATGTTTGAAAAATGATACGACGAAGGACCTAAAATATCATTTGGAGGCATGGTGATATCGGGTTAATTGGAAAACCTATCAAAAAATCCAACGTAGTCATTCATAGTCTTGTCACATGGGCAAAAAACGTGAATGATGATTTATGTTTAGAAGTGTCATAAACTTTCGTAGTTATAAGTAAAGTTTTTTTTGGGTCTATTCTATAAAATAGAAATGGTTGTTATAGGAGATAATGGAAGACAATAGGATTATCTTTCAAGGTAAAAGGAGAAGAATTTTGTTAAAAAACAAAATTTAAAATTAAACCGGACGTGACAGAATTGGAGTACTTAAGAAAGCAAACAGAAATTTTCTTAAAAATGTAAATATGATAATAGGTTAAGATTAATAATGCTATGTTATTTTTGTAAAGAAGGAATTAAAATTTCATGTTAATAAATAATAAGGTTTAGGTAAATATGAGAAATAATAATATTGTTAGATTTAAGTGATTTGTAGTTTGAGAAAAGAGTACTTTGTGAAAGGATTGAGTAATCTATGAAAGACATTGCCAAGATAAATAATATTGAAGTTTTTTATATTTTTTGTTTAGAAATAAATAAGAGTTTAAAATTTTAAATTTTGTCTTAAATAATAATAAGTGAAGAGATGTTAATGAATTTTAAGAATGAATAATTGAAGATGAGACTTAAACATGATAATAGATTTTAAGATAATAAATTATTGTTAAGGAGTAACTTGATAAAGGTATTTATGATTTTGAAGTAATAAGGTGTTTTAGCTGGGAAATAATGTGATTTTTTTATATATAAAGTAATGAAGATATTTGTATTAATTAATAGAGATGAAGTTTTTTATATGAAGAAGTTTAAGTAAGAGTTTTTTGAAGTTTTATATGAAGATGAAGATTTTACAGAAGTATTAAGTAAAATGGTATTAAAGGATGAAGTTGTTCTGTTGAAGAGTTTTTTATAAGAATGGTAGTTGATTGCATTAATGGTTAATTTTAAGTTTTTTAAGAGGTTTTTTAAGTCTACAGTGAATAATGAAGAATACGACGATTTATGAAGAAGAATAAGTTTTGAGGGAATCTACGAGTATACGACGATAATGAGGTTTTTTAATGAAGTTTTTTTAAGGAGTTTTCTACGTGACAATATATATACAATGGTGATCAGATGAGTCATATGTATAATTTGGAGAGTTTTTTGGTGGTTAATGCAATCTAATTATTAAGGTATGGAAGACTAAAAGATGGAAGGATTTTAAAATGAGGTACTAAGAGATATTACAATTGTAAGGAAGATTTTGAGTACAGATAGATGAATTCTGTAATTTTTTTTATGATAATGTTATTTTTTTTTGCAAAGGAGATTTTTTGTGCAGATAGATGAATTCTGTAAGTTTTTTTTTATGATAATGATGTTTTGTAAGGAGATTCTATTTAAAGTAAGGAAGTCTTAATAAATAGTAGAGTCTTTTAAGAACGTTTTGTCCCAGCAAAACAAAGGGAAATGGAAAATTGGATAAGTAATAGTAATAATTAAGATTAAATAAAAATAAATAATAATGTAAATTTGGAATTAAAAAGGTGAATGTAATTTGAGATGGAGTTAAATAACAAAAAAGTAATTTAATGTGATTTTAAATAATAATGAGATTTTTGAATTCATAAATAAAAAGGAGATAGATAAAAAAATGTTAGGTAAATAGAGTTATAAGATAAAAAAGTTCTAAGATGTAACTTAAATGAAAATTGTATTTTTGAAGAGGAAATGTGAATTATATTTCTCATGGCAAATGGTGTGTTGCATGGGAACGAAAAAGCCAAGTAGACAGGATGTGCTGGCAGACTTGAGGCGAGAGATAAGGTTGATTGACAGTCACAGTAAAATAAAAAGTATTGATGGAAGGGTTTTTCAATCAACGGATTTAGATAAGAAACCTGATGTGGGTTTATGAATGATTAGGAATAAGTTTTGGCGCTAAGTCACTCATAATCTTTGACATTCTGACTGTCAACAAGATATATTATATAATCCCTCAGTGAACAGTTGACCACCACGTTAGAAAGATGTGGCTATATTATCTAAACTATCTAAACTTTATTTTATATTATTTTCGACTTGTACTGCAGTACCAAACATTTTATGTTTATTTATTTTTGTGAAATGTGTATCAGTGTGTTGTGTAAATGTGTTGTTTCATCTGATGATGGTATATGTTATACCGAAACAGCTGTAATGAAATATTAATAAATAAATACTAAACACAAGATTGCTAAAACGTAAGTAATTTAGTAATACTGTAAACTTATTTTAAAGCATTCATAAGGCAATATGGAATTTATAATTTATCATTAGTTATTATATCTTATTGACTCTAATAAAATTTTGTCTTAAAGAGACTTAAAAGTTTTAATACATGATTCTACTTTAAAATAGTTGCAACTTTAATAAAAAATGATTTTTTTATGAGAATGCTTTGTCTCATTTAGTTTTAAATTTATTTTGCATTATTTTTTCATTGAGTTTAAAATTATATATTACTATTTTGGAAAATATCCTTTATCTAAAAACCACTTAAATTTATTAAACAAACAAAATATTAGAACATCTTAATTTTACTAAAAAACTCTACAATTAATCTTTTTGTGCAAAATGAATAAAATAATATTATTTCAATTTTATAAAATTGTATTGGTATTGTCTATTGTACATGTTACCATTTTGTAGTAATGTTAAAGATGGACATCCTTCGTAACGTGAAGCCTTCTAGTTGACGACAGAAATCCGCCATTCCTCGCATGGTGCCTTGATTGATCATCTCCATTGTGAATTCACTATTCGTAAATGATCATGTATTCTTTCTTGGCTATTCACTTAAAGTTCAGTTAGATAAATGTCCACTCTCTCTTTTATTAAGAATGCCTTTAGAATTGTTCACAAGAAACTAATACACTTTTTTACCACGTCATGCTTTCATATTGCATTGTCCATTTTGCTTTTAGAAGCCTAACGTCTATTTTTTACAGTTTTTTAAAACAATAAATTATTTTATTCACTTTATAGTTCAAACGTTCCTATATTTATTAATTTCTACATTATTTTCACCACAAAGATATATTTATGTGAATTACATTGTTCTCAAAAATAACTTTCCCACAAACGAAAATACGTCCGTTCACTTTGAACGTTGTCTCTAGACTCTTAAACATTAAGTTACATTGTTCACATGTTCAAAAAATCACTCAAATACAAATTTCATTGTCCTCCAAATATTTCTTTTACTACTCACAGACACGTCTGACCATTTCAGATGCCATCTCTAGACTCACTGTATTAAGTTGCATTATTTACATATTTAAAAATCACTCGAATACAAATTTCATTGTCCTCCAAATATTTCTTTCACTACTCACAAACACGTCTGACCATTTCAGATGCCATCTCTAGACTTTCTGTAAAACCTTGAGCCTGCACGCTTACGATGATAGCACAGGGTTCACATTTCTAGTTCCACGGACATTTCCAAATCATTCTTGCTTGGTAACACACACTCTCACTTTTACATACATAAATTTTCATTGAAATAAAAAGTCTATATTAAAACTAAACATTATTTATTTTAAATACATATTGTTGGAAATCTGTTTTAATTTTTCTTTCCCTTATTTCAAATGTTATTTACAGACGTCAACTTGACTTACTTCGTCTTTCTTTCAACCAATCACATAAATTCCTTTTCAGCAGCTGATATATTGGTACCAAAGCAAAATTCAAAAATTGAGTATTACACAGTGTATGAATAATTGCTAATTTTATCAATTTTAGTTGCTCCAAAAGAATCCCCAATTAATGTATTAGAATTTATCGCCAAAAATAATTTTGTAAAGTCAAATGTAGGTATTACATTGCAAATTTTACTAACCATTCCAGCTTCAGTAGCCTCTGGGGGACAAAGCTTTTCAAAAATGAAAATAATAAAAAATTATTTTAGGTCCATTATATTAGAAAATCGAATATCTGGTTTAGCACTAATTGCTATTGAAAAGAAAATTTACTTTAATGTAGATTAACTCATATAACAAAAAATTTTGTAAGTCAAAAGAGCAGCAAAATTAAATTAATGTAAATTTTGTAACTCATTGCTATTGTAAATAAATATTTAATATAGTAAAAATATTTCTTTGTTTTTTTATTTAATAAAAGCATTAGAATTCTTAAAAATATAGTTTATATATATTTTTTAAATGAACAATTTATTTAAATTAATTATTATGTCCTCTCTGTGATTACTCCTGAAGTCATCAGTAGGATAAGATAATTGCTATTCTAAACGTGAATAATTTGAAATTATGGGTCTCTTATAAATAAATTTCATTATAAAGCTAAATAAATAGCATTCAATAAAAAAACAACAACTTAAATATAAAAGTAATTAAATGAAAATTTAATTTCAATAAGAAAATATCCTTTTATTATTTAATACAAAAATATAACCATATCAAGGCCACCAAATATAATTTTGTTTGGGGCAGAAAAATACGCTGTGCCAGTCCTGGTTGTAGCTACCTCAAGAAAATATTCCATAATCTAAATTTTTATGTTATAGCTCAACACATGTAGATTTTTCAGAACTTCTTATTAGAATAATAATTGGATGAGAAATCATTAAATAAACATATTTTATTGAGATTTTACTAATATGTGGTATATATTTTACTTATACATACTAGTTTCAACATAGATTGTTTTTAAGAAGGAGCTGGCCATTGTGGGATAGACCATATAGACTAAATGCGATTATATTTGAATCCAGTAGTTCAACTAAGAAAATCAGAGAAAGTTTTTATCCAAATCCCCACTCAGTATAATGTCCTCAAAGTTTAACTATGGTTGTAGTTTCCTTGAATATAACAGAGGAATTTTAAAAAAATCTATTACATATGGTGATGACAATGAAATTATGTTATACAACTTATTTTTGGCTTTTCTCTAAATCTAATTATCAAACTTTTGATACCCCGCTCTACAATTCCTTTAAGTCCAGAGAAGTTTCCTTTATAACAGCATCTATTTCACAAAGATATCAATTAAATGGAATATTCCTATACTTCTACCACCATGATGAACGATCTTACCACATTGTATAATGTATACGTTTTCTATTCATTTAATTATTTTTTCAACATTTAAAATACTAAAGCACTTAAAAAATTATTGTTTTAAATCTTAGTAGAATTATTAAGAGTTTTTAACAAATTGTCTTACTTTTTTACCAAATGTTGAAATATAGCGTGATGGATGTTGATCATACTCTTCTGCATCAAAACCCCCACCTTCTTTTCTTTCCAGGTGATCAAGACGTCTTACTTCACAACCATATACTTTACTGTTTACTGTAACAAATAAGATTATGATTGCTATATTCCCATCATATAAAATATAAGCAAATATAGATAAGTTTATTCACTATAATAAGTAACATTTTTTGTAGAAACTTCAACCGCTAAATAAAGAAAAGCCCAATTGTCCACAGTAAAGACTTTGTTTATTCACGACATTTTCAATGACTAGGTCATCATCCTCAGTTGTTTGTCACATGCATTTAGTTGTTTGATGATTTGGACTTAGACGCATCATCTTTTATTGTACATTGTAAAACTAAAGTGTTTATTGTAAAAAATGTGTTTTCTTTCATTTAGTTAATAAGTGAATAAAGTTTCCACAAGTGATTCTCATTATAATGAATAAATATGGTGCTCAAGACCAGTGAGCTTAACATGTTACACAAACTTAAAACAGAGGTGAGGTAATTTAGGATAATATTAAATTTTTTGCTAGATTTGATGTAAGAGTTTAATGTATTTCTAAATAAATAAATATATTGTATTTAGTTATTTTTTATTTTTATTTTGTTTTTATTATTCTTTTTTGAAAGGAGGTTTAGTAATTTTAAAGAACTACTATCGATTTGAAACAAGGTATATTAATAAAATATTACTTGAGAAATGGAGATATTAACACCAAAAGACATTTATGATTATCTTTTAGAAGAACTATCAGATAATCCTGCCGCTTCAGAAGTTAGTGGGGAAGAATAAAGTACGGCCAGTTGTTATTTTAGGTTAGGTTAGGTTAAAAGCACGTAATAATTTTGATTAATTATACATTTAATCAACAAGCTAAACAGAGGTCATCTGATCTGACATCACTAGCTTCAAACAGGAAAATTAAGGTAAATGGATTTCTCTACATCAAAGGATATGTAATATTGTACATTTTAAAATTTGAATTTAGCGCAAGGCGCAAGAATCTTTGAACGTGAATGTAATTGGTCCAAATAAAAAAAAGAAGAAAGGGAAAAGTGTTAGAAAAATAGTTCATATAATTACTTTTAATAACAAAAAAAGAAACAAAATTTGAAAACAAAGTGAATGATAAAAAATAGTCAGAGAAATATATTGTGTGTATTAATGTCGTTAGAATTAGTATAAACCTAATAATTAAGAAATGAAACGTAAGTGTATTGTGGACAAGGGAAGACGTCTGTTGTCAGGCAAGGCGGAAGAGTTTTTGTTAGCAGCAGTTCAGTCTCAAGATGGTGCTTAGAGCAGTAGGGCGTTGTTAGATTTGACTGTTCCTTAAAGGAACAATAGAAACCGATATTAATGTGAAAATGGAAGGTTTTAATAAGGACAATTACGAGTTGTTTCGTTACAGATCGTAGTTAGTAGAATGGAGTGTATAAAACAGTTATTAAAGAATTACAAACGATAGTTTCTTTGTACAAACGAATGATATGTACCCATATGCTTTTGCATTAGCTTGCAGTTAAAATCTAAAGGCTTGAGTTTAGAAAAGAGTGTTTATAACACTTTAACTGCCAGGTGTATTATGAGCTTTTCGCGGTCAAGTGCCAAAACATGCCAAGTGAGTTTTACCTACACAGGTAAATTATTTGTATTGCAATATCATGTTAACACCCTAAAATGATGCTTTTCACACTAATAAATACCTATAACGGTGTCGGTCATATCGGACCGACATGGTTTTTTTATAACGAAAATGATACTGTAAATGAACCTGTCGGCCACATTGGCCCAACGCTGTTTTTACGTAATTTTGTTTCAGTGATTATTTACGATTTGTTTCTTTGATTATTTACCTTCTTCAAACGAAACCATATTACAAATCTACTTATTTCTATGTATGTTGTCATGAAACATACAAAATATGTATTAAATTATTAAAAACTGAGGGGAAAAAATTGAATAAAATGCCCGTCGGTCCACTATGGCCGACAACATGCACACAGAATAAGTCAATATTTGCAGTGTCATGGACAGCCGTGTGTGAAACATATGCTAACATAATTTGTTCAGTGAGTAGTTTGATAGATGTTCTTCATAGTAGTGCTTTCATTTTCTGTCAAAAACATGTCTTACCCATAAATATTTCCATAATAAAACTACAGAATTTAATAGGTTTTTGAACAATTTTTATAATTTTCTGGAAATACAAAATCTTCAGAAGTATTGCACTTACAGTAAATTCCTTAATTATTAGCCAAGGAGTCAGTAAATATTGAAATATACGTAGCAGTAAAAATAGTTGTTATAGAAAACTAACCTCCATGTTCTGCAACTTTTTGTAGCATTTCTGGTGGGACATATTCATGTGGAAGTTCTTGAAATACTTCTTGGCCTCCTTGTGATACATTTCCAGACCTGAAAAAGACTTTGTTATTGTAACAAGTTACTAAACATATTAGACATTATTAAATGTTGAAATAAAGTGGTTTGAAGAACTTTTCAACTTCACATTTTCATTAAAAATCATTGTTTTGTTTAATTAATTATCATCTTCATTTCATATCATGACCTGACCTGACAAAGTTTTTAGTTATCTTATTTTTGAAATAGAAACTAATAAAGTTAAAACAGTATATAATTTTATTTTATGTATTTACCTAGTGTTAGGATTAGGTATATATATTCAGTAGTATGTAAATATTGTGATTGTATGTATTTATTGTAAAATGTATGTATGTCTTGTGTATATTAAATGTATTGTAATCAAATAAAGAATAGAATAAGTATAATAAATATAAAATATAATAAATCTATTAGAATAAGGAGGAACATATGAAAACTAGAATAAGAGCTAGCTGTTGCAAAATAATTCAAAAAGTGTTGAAATGCTTGCCTTGCAAGTACGAGACCGACACACATTACACAAATGCATATAAGCCCTTAAAGAAGTAGAGACATAGCCAGTCTTTGTGAAACGTATTGTCGAGGGAAGGAGAGAGAATCGCCGGGCAGCGAGACAGAGAGAGGGAGCGAGAGAGAGAGTCTGCTCAACATCCAAGAGTCTCCTAAGGAAAAAGGGGTGAGCAAACATTTGTGTATAGAGTGATCAGGTAGTCGTCTCAAAAGTAAAGTAGATTTATGACAGAACAACAGTTGGAATCATTCTGTGTTCATATATAAAAATTGATGTAATATGATTTCAATGAATTTAAGATTAATATTTTATATTAGCATAATAAGAGAGTCAAATTAATGATAAAGATATTTGGAGTAGATATATAATATAATAAATATTTGAGTACAAAACTAAACCACTTATGGTTATTTTATTATGGAATCAAGAACCCAGGCCTAATAAAGGAAAATTCCTAACACTAGTCAATAAATAAAAATCTTTAGTAATTTGAATTATTGAATCAGCTCATATACAAAAGGTGTTCGATGAGAAAGGATGTTTTTTAGAGACAAGACGTTGTGTTTTATGGGTATGATGTTTTACAGACAAAAAGTTATTTTTGAATAGAGGAGAAATCTGACAATAAAGTGATTTGCTCGGAAATGAGATACAAAATTTGAATAAATTACATTTTAGAGTGAAGGGATGTTATCAATAAGATACTTTTTAATAAATGTGATGTGAATTCAAAAGACGACTTGCGGTTTGAACAAAGAAACAGTTTGAATCGAATGAAAATTTTAAATATATTGTACAATGTAGCTTCAGTGTAGCATGCTTGGTATGACACGCTCAAATTATGTTTCATAAAACCCTAAACATAAAAATAATTGGAACTTACAATCTATTTTAACAAAATTTGGATAGGATTTTTTGCAGAGATATCACATGGCTTCAAATAAGAGAAAAATGTATTTTCAAATAAAAGAGAAAAAATAATTAATCTATAATATTTTTCTTAATAATTAAATGTACATTTCAGAAAATTGGATTCTGTATTTTTATTTGAAATTCTCCAGAGTACACTATATTAAAGAACTTACGACCCAAATAGAAATTTTCTATACCCTCTTCAAGAGTATTTCTTTTTCATTATTTTTATTTTGTTTTGAATGGTGCCTAACTTCATATAAAATATTTCAATTAACATATAGGAAAAGAATCATTTTAAACTATTATACAAATAATTTTATTTTTAATTTAATTGCATATTATTTATGCTGTATTGTAAATAATTATAGTGGTCAGAGTAATAGCAATAAATTTTAAAAACTTCATGAGGGGTTCTTTTTCTAAACTTACTCAGGAATTTTATAAATAGATGTAAATTTATTTTTTTAGGCATGATTAAAATATATACATAAGTTTAAGGATATAATTAGGACATGATAAACTTAAATTAAGTATTTCTTCATTATTAAAAATTCTCATGATTCTGCATGGGCTGTAATTTAGCAGAAATTCAGCAAAAATCACTTATTGCTTAAAAATGCAAGATAAGAATCTTTTTGTTATTTTGTACTATCCCATAAATGCTACATTAGCAAAATAGAATTATTATATGAAGTCTAAACTGGTATTTAATCAGTTCAAAAATTTTCTAACTTTCCCAAGTTTATAATATATTATTACTAATTACCCTGTGAAAACAAATGTGAGAGGCCCAATAGACTTTGGCATCATTCCTAGTGCTATTTCATATCCAGCATCTCTTATCGCTTGCCGGGCCATAGATGAATTACGGTAGTTATGAGCAGGACCTACATGCTAAACAAAATAAATAAATATTTATAACAACATATTTGCTATTGTAAGTCAACACGAGTATTCCACAGATAGTGATATTAACATAATTCCATATATTACAGACAATTTGAATTGAAGGTTTCTAAGAAAATTTAGATTATTTCAGACTAAGACTTTTATTTTTAATACAAATTTATTTAGAAACCTTAAGAAAAGAATAAATCTAGAGATAATATAGTACAAGATATTACTGTTAATATGTTTAAAAATAATACATTGAATATATATATACAGGGTGATTCACGAAGTTATCCCCACACTTATACAGCTCATTCTACTAGTAAAAATAATGAAAAAAGTTCACATAAACATAGGTCCGGAATTGCTTCGTAAACGAGTTACGGCTAGCGAAAGATTTCGCCCAAAATTTAGTACCTTGGGTGAAATGAAGACTTCCTTAAATTCTGGGAAGGCAAATGAAGGGCCAAATTCAGAGATTTCTTATAGTTTTCGAGCTGAAAAATCGAATAAAACTGGTCCTAAAACTGTACCTCCCTTAGTTTTTAAGATATCCCTGTAAAACACCTGAAATAGGGGTTGAGAAACACTTTTTTTTACGTTTGACCTACAATAACGTCGTTAAATAGGTAATAAATACATAAAAAAATGTTTCATAATAATGAAATAAATAAATAAATTTTAAAACAGTATTAACTGTTAAAATTTGTAAATAACAATACCATTTTTAATAAAAATAAATATTAACTATTTATAAAATGAAACAAACATGTTTCATTCCTGTTTACTAATCACCAAAATGCAGAATAATTTTTCTAATTAATTTTTTTTTCCCTAAGCTGGCAACATAACAGCTGATCAACAATGGTATTCTGTTCTGATGTGTTTAAACTGTGTATTAGTAGTGTTTAAAGGTAAGTTATACGTAGAAGAATATTGGTTTCTGTGAAGTGTTCTAATAATACACAAGTTTACAGTGAGTTTTAATTAGATTAGTTTGTGAAATAATGCCTTACTTATTTACAACAGAGGAATACGCTGATATGGTTTTCATTTTGGGTGCCCTAATGGTAATGCTAGAGCTGCTGCACTAGAATATGAACTGTGTTACCCTAATAGGAAGATTCCAGATCCTAAAACAATAATTAGTGGAACTTTCCGTACTCTTCGGGAAACAGGATCATTACCTAGTATTCGTACAAATTATGAACGTGCTGTCCACATGACGATGCTATTGTTATTAATGCTGTTTTACGCAGTCCAGGAGTAAGTACACGACGTCTTTCTAGGCGGCTAGGAGTTTCACAGTCGATGGTGTGGAGGACACTTAATAAGAACAACTTTTATCCATTTCATCAACAAAAGGTTCAGCATCTACATCCAGGGGATGGTCCGCTTCGCTTGCAGTTTTGCAACTTTTTGAATAGGAATCAACAACTCTACAAGCGTATTTTGTTTACGGATGAGGCGCAATTTACTCGAGATGGTGTCAACAACTGGCACAATGAACACTCATGGGCAGACGAAAATCCTCATGAGGTAGTGGAACGGAACTTTCAATACCGATTTAGCGTCAATGTCTGGTGTGGCCTCTTGTACAATCGGCTGATTGGACCATTCATATTACCTGGACACCTAAATGCTGAATTCTATCTGCATTTCCTTCAAGAAGAGTTGCCGCAGCTGCTAGAGGATGTTCCTTTACATCTTAGACGACATTTGTACTTCCAGCATGATGGAGCACCTCCTCACTTTTCACGTGCCGTGTCCACTCACTTAAATCAACAATTTCCTGGACAATGGATTGGTCGTGGAGGGCCTCACTCTTGGCCACCAAGATCACCAGATCTATCTCCATTAGATTATTGCCTCTGGGGATGGATGAAAGATAATGTCTACAAAAAAAAAGTTAATTCTCGTGAAGAATTAGTTGCCCGTATTATGGATACAGCTGAGCATATAAAGAGAAGTCCTGAAAAATTAAGAAATGCAACAAAAGCTGTACACAAACGAGCTTCGAGATGTATTGATAATAACGGCCTCATTTTTGAACATGTGTTATAAAAAGGTGGGTACAGTTGGCTTAACCCAATTTATTTATCAATAAAATAAGTGAAGGCTTTCAAATGGGGCCTGTTAGGGCATAACCAATGGTAAGAAAGTAGTTATATACCTATTGTTGTTTGTTTAGAAAAATTAAAAGATACCCCATTGGATAAGACCCCTTGATGTATCAAATACAATTTAACTTATGCTACAAGGTCCAAGAAACAAACTTTTGGGGAAATTAAAAATAAATTTAAAAGATCTGCTCATATTACATTGTATGATGGGTCTGGGTAACTACCATAATGACCTCATCAACTTGTTTACTTTATGGTATTATTATATTTTAATTATTAATATTTTATCATGTTATACAAGTACAATGATCACTTTTTACATCAACATAATATGAGGTTAATTTTTAAATAACACAAGTCACAAGTGTAGTTTATAAAGATCACTATCTAATCTTGAGCAAAACATAATTATTAGACCGTTTATAATATAAAGAGGTAAATAATACCATAAATGGAGTGTGATGCCCAAGTGCCAGTAAACGGAGTCCAAGTCCATGAAGAATGTTCACCATTCCTGCTACACCTGCATACTTGCCGAAAGCAACCACACGCTGACCTGTCTCGTCCACCAGTTTTTCATAGTCAATTAAACGAATGTTCTGAAATTAACACAGCATAAGTATTATACAGAAAATATTATTTTAATCATTTACTATGATTTCATTTTAAAATAAAGAATTTTATGCTCTCTGCAAAATGAAAATATTAATTAAGTATGTCAATAGAAGTTGTACATAGCTATTAGTTACAAAAAGTTGAGTGAACCTTAAGATATAGGTAATGACATTTCAATAAATAAATAGCCATGGTTTAATTTATGGATGAACTGGTCTGTTTATACATGGCACACAGGAAGTACAAATAGTATGAAGGCCTGAAAATAAACAGCCATGATGTAATAGTGTACATTTTCAGTTTGCTGTTCTTAAATTGAATGGGGTATACGTTTAACGCATTGCAACAAACAGGAAACGTATTTTGTTTTTTGAATAAAATGAATAAATAATAATGTAAATGAAGAAAATAATTAGTACAAAATGATCAGAGAAATTTATTATGTGTATGTTAATATTTAAAACAGCTATAAATTTAGTTGTAAGAAAATTGCAACGTTAACAATTTGAACATAAAGAACTAAAGCTGTTACCAACCGAGACAAGTCAGTCAGAGCTTGACATTCAGAGAAAGAGCACGCTCAGAAAATAATTATGTTTGCCGAGAAAATGTGGAGACATCAAAAGAAAGTGTTTTTCTAAGGAACTAAAAGTTGTTTTAGAAGTACTATTGTGTAATAAAGTGAGTTAGTTTCAATTGGCAAGGAATAAACTTTCTAAAGTAAAAAGATGTGAAAATGGTGCAATAGCCCAAGTATTACGTAAGCAGGGAAACACGTATAAAAAGAACAAGTAACTGTGTTTTAAAGAAAAACTAAATAATTTAACCCTTTGCGATCGGAAGGCCAGTAGGAGTGGCCACAACGCAGTCAGCAGCCGCTCGGAATTCTTTCCGCATAAATTGGTTCCAGCGGTCAGATGGCCAGCTGTACTGGCCACGCTCCACTCCGCGTCAACTCAGCATTCATAATGTCAGCTTTCTCCCGGCAGCTCGGAATTGTTTTCACGGAAAACCTGCAATGTTTGCATAGGGGATTTAAATTGTAAGAAATCAATTGTAATTTTATACTGCTGTTTTATTGAATCTCAAAAACAAATAAGATATTGAATTATTATGACATACATTTGTTTGAAAATTGAAAGTGAAATTAATTACTTATTTACTAAACGTGTAAAACGTACATCTATTTGTCACACATACAAACGATAAGTCAGTATTGTGTTTTAATCTTCTTTAATTTTTTTCACTGAGTGTTATTTTTCAAAACATTCACCCATAAGAAGTCCAGGATTGTTTGAACTAGTTTTACAAAAACACTTTCGTCTTTTTCTTGTCTCCTATCGCTACACACTGCACAGTACTTTGTTTTACCTTAGTTTACCACAATTTTTATGATATAATGTTGCAAACCTGCTGATCATTTAGTTCAATAATTCCTCACAAGTTTGCAGCACTCTACAGACATCATACCATAGTTTGAATATTACAAACGATAACATACATTGTTGGCCAGTCCTGCTGGACGCCCGAGCGTTCGTTGGATTTTACATGTTAACCAGCACCGCTGGCCGTCCGATCGCAAAGGACAACTGCTGTGGAAAAAATCCGACTTGGCATGCGAATGGCGGCGGCGGCCAGTAGAGCTGGCCGCGCGATTGCTGAGGAATAGCGGCAAATATCCATTCTGATGGCAAAGGGTTAATAGAATATTTTGAACTAACGACAAAGTAAATAATTGTGACTGTTATATAAGTGAAAAGGAAATCTAAAAACGTTATTTTTAAAACGAGAGACGAGATTTCAATATAATGACGCCATGTGTCTTCAACCCGGAAAAGAAGTGATTTAATTAAAAGTTTTATGTAAAACGTTCAATTTAACTTTTGTGAGTGATTGCATGTCTGGTATAACATGCCTAAACTATTTTCTATAGAAACTAAAATATATAATTAATTTATTGTTGAAAGTTGAATATTATGTTTATTGAATTGTCACATATTTTTTCAAAGAGAGATAATGTGTTACTGGAATATAATTATTGAAATCTTTTATAAATAACAGATTTTCTTTATTTACCCTTTTGAATTAAATGTTTTAAACTTTAAAAAAAGGATTAAAGTTTTATAAAAGTAATTGTGTAAGATAAATAAATATTAGCTTCTGAATACTTAGAAATTTCAAAAAAGTAGGTTGCAACCATAAAAAATATTAACAAATAAAATTTTAATGAACATAATTTTTGATTAATTTAGTATGTAGGATGTTATAAATAATTCTGTCTTTTCAGGTGATATTTTGATTTGTATGAGTTTTAATGTTATATGATGTTTATTAATAATAAAATGTGTATTTCAGAAAAAAAGGATTCTGTATTTTATTTAATATTCTACAAAGTACACTGTTTCAAAAGAACTTGCGACCTCAGAGAAACATAAACTCTCTTCAAGAGTAATAACTTTTTATAATTAATTTTCATTTATATTTTTGTAATAAATATTACAAAATGGCTCCTAACTTTATTAAATAATCATTTCTAAATAACCAATGCATATTATTAGATAATTTAATTGTTTAAATAGCGCACCAACGTGTGGCATTTCAAATAACCTCTTATTATTAATACATGAATTGTTTCAATGACATGAACAGTTTTTGTTTTGATATCACTTTTATCATCTTGACATATATTTATTTTATTAAACTGGTTCACAATACTGATTTAAATATTATTATTGATATAAAGTGCTTTATTAATTTTTAATCCACAAGTTTTGTAAATCAGATATTTCTTTCATTCCATCTGAACCAATACATATTTGCTAACGTCACCACAACAGGGAACTAGTTCACCTGACTATTTTCCTGACACTCACACGGCAAAACTTGCCAACACACACCAACCAAACACATTATTCCCCTGGCCTTAAACAGCTTTGCTTCGGCCAATCTCACCTTACATGTCCCTCACTCTCAACTTGTCTCTGATTGGACGACAGCTCACATCGATCGTGAGAGCACCTAAAACTCCCCATCTACAAACAATGGTGCTCTGTAACCAATCCGAACCAGATACTCCCTGAACCATAATTTTCTTTTATTTGTAATTTGGCATAATGTGATCAAAGATCAATTTTAACATTTGTTTGTTTATAGTATTTTATCTATAACGCGCACATAGTTTTGGGGAAAATGACAACCAATATGGAAAGATTGGCGCATCAGGAATATATTTAAAAAATCAAAATTGTTAGATCCACTTTCTGTGTTTAATTTTTTTATTTTTATTTTTTTTTTAATCTAAGCTATTCCTAATTTTAAGAAAATGTAAACAACTTGATAACACTGTTTAAAGTTCTATGAACCAAACTTCTTAAGTATCAATCCATAAATAAAGGACAGTGGTACGAAGAAATGTACAGATTAATAAGATGTGCTCTATAAACATCCAGCATGTTGTAATAAGTGTACATTTTTAGTTCTTTGATCTTAAACAGAATGGGATATACATTGATCTTAGATAGAATAGAGTATACGTCTAGACTTGATGAATCAAGCAGAAAATGTATTTTTTTTTTTTAGAGTAAAATTAATAAAAGATTAAAAAAGTAAATAGAATAATTGATACTAAATGATCCGAGAAATTTATTATATGTAATTTAATAATTAATATAACTATAAACTCTATAATTAAAAAAGTGCAGTGCAAACGTTTTGTATACAAAGCCAAGGACTTGGGATTAACCACCAAGTGGAAAATTATTTAGTCTGGAAAGAATCTTCAAGGAGAGAGCATGTTGCTCTAATAGAGATGTTAGGTCCGACGAAATGGAAGTACAAAGAAAATGTGTTTTCTTAAATAAGTATGAGTTGTTTAACACATGTTGTTATGAACTATTATGATTCAGTTAAGTTTGAGTTATAAAATGAACTTTCGGAAGTAAAAAGCATTCAGTTGGGTAATATTGTGTAATCGGCAAGATGTAACCTGGAAAATACATATGAAAGACTAAGTTTTTGATGTTTAATGTAAAACAAAGCAATTTGAACATTTAAATTTGAAATAATAATAATGTGAACAATTGATGTGTTCTCACAAGAGAAAACGTGAACTTGAAAGATTAACTCTGAAAAACAATAGAAGTGATTTTGATGATTAATGTCATATAACTCTAATGAGGAAAAGTTGTGTTTTTTAGTGAAAAGTTTATTTCAATCAAATACACGTGTCTGGTAAAGCACGTATAAACTATTTATATGTAAAATAAAATATAATTGTTTAATGTCTTATAATTTTGTTGAAAATTTAATTTGGTATTTGTAATTTTGTCTGATGTCTCTTTATAAAAGACATGATTTGTTATTATAAATGTTATATTAAAATCTTGAAACATATAAGAGATTTTTCTTAATAAAAATTTTGTAGTTAAACATTTTTTAGTATGAATTCATAAATGATATTTTAATAAAATTAAAAAATATATTAATTTTGAAAAAAAAAAAACATTATTAAATTGTATTTCAATAACTAGGTTGCAACCAAAATTTAACTTAATAAATTTAATAAAACTAAATTCTTTTTAAAAAATGATTTTTTTAGATAAAAAAATATTTATAGGATGTTTTAATATGTAATAATTGTTTACAGATATTTTGTTTTATATATGTTCTCTTGCTACAATAAGTTTTTTAAATAAATAATGTGCATTTCAGAATAAAAAAGACTTCGATATTTTTATCCAATATTCTGTTTAGTACACTTTTTCCAAAAATTCACGACCAATGAGATATTAGTATTCACACTTAGAATAATAGATTTAAACAACTTTTATTTTTAATTTTAATTTTTTTTGTAATCAAATCATTACAATATACTTTTATCAAAAAATATATAATACATTATTAATTGAGTGCCAGTAATATTTATAGTTATATATATATATATATATATATATATATATATATATATATATATATATATATATATATATATATATATTACCACAAAATGTTTTATTTTGCTACCAAACAAACTTCATGAAGACCCAAGGTTCAGTTTTCAAAACTTGAATATTAGAAATTGAGTACAGCATGAAATTAGTTGGTTCCAGCTCTAAAGAATTTTAAACTAATTTTAACAGTCGGTAGAATTAATTTTATCTTTATATTTATTGTAGTTTCACAAAGAAAAAACAAATGTTAAACTGTCTAAGTCAGAGTCAAATGGAAGTCAAAGTGACATATAGACTTGCCAGTGTGAATCTATATCAGACTGCAATATTCTCTTGATGTTTATGAATTTGATCAATGGTGCTATATGTCAGTAATAATTTAATTTTATATGATTGATAAATTATTATTATTATATAAGGAGCATTATTGCATGATTAATTCTATAAGCCAGAATATAATTCCTGTACTGTATCTCAGGATTCAGCTACAGCCTCTCTTTGACTCTATATTTCTGTACACCACTATAAACCACTAAAGAACCTATCTATAAAAACCAATATTTATACAGTAAAAAGAACGAATAAAAGAAATTTATCAATTTACAAGTGAAAACGGAACGACCTAGAAATTTATATCTATTGGAAGGTCGCCAGTATTTCAGTGATTATAATAATATAAAAGACGCTGGGACAATAAATAAACTTGACCAATAAATAGACCATATATTTATACATGAAAAACATCACTTCAACAACCACTTAAAATGTCTAAATATCTTGGGAATTGCATTAGAACGACGTAAGTCAGGGAAAATGGCTAAACTCGGTAGATAACGTTAAACAAACGAGACCGTAAACCATGCCTACGATAATTTGATTGGGGAATTGAGTTCAACGAAACATCGCGGGAAATTTTTAATATGCACAGAAAAACTATGATATACTGTAATTATAAGATAGCTATTAGTCAAGAGGAGTTATTTATTCCTTCTAGAATGTCTTAAGCAATATTTATTTAGTAATTGTAGAATCAGTCATTTAAATAAAACTATTAACAGTTTAGCTTTTACAGTTAAGATCATAAATCATTTCATAGTGTTATATATTTCCCAGTGCAGTGCAATCGGAATTATAATTATGAAAAAACAAGAAGAAATAATCTCTATGCATAGCGTCGGTTTCAAACAATGGAATAATTGAGTGGTTGAGGTATAGCTGAACTGGATGGACGTATTTATCCCCAGCTCAGATTTTAAGATGAATTTTATAGGGAAAATTATCAGAAGCAATAGCCTAAATGTGGAAGAAATAAGCCTCAACAGTTCAGTTTTTTTTTTTTTTTTTTAAGTGAAAGTTCATATACCTGTCCAAAGGCAGGATACTAGTAAACTAATATCAAAAGGCAGAGTGCCATCAGACTGATGAGATCAAACTATTTCATTTTCATTGTTTATGTCCAAGACTATATTAAGCCTAGTAGGTCATTAAGTTAGTTAATTCAAACAAACTTTTGTCACCCAAAATAGTGGTGAAGAGAACTAATAAATAGAAAGATAATTTGTGTGTTAACTGTAGTACACACCATTACCTCCCTTTTCATTATTTCATCATCTTTTATAAACTTTTTATCATTTTTTAAAAATTAAATATCAATATATATATAATATATAATATATGCTATGTTATGTTTTGAAACCCCATTCCTTGAGGGAAGCAGGCACTGACCCCTCCCCAGAGAAAGAGAACTCCAAGATAGATATTATATATGTTGTAATTAAAGAAAAGACTCAAGAACTTGTTAATTAATTTTGAAGAGAAAAGATTCATACTAAAAGTAAAATAATTTTAATGTGTTTTTATATAGTGAAATTCCACTTAACAAGCGTTTATTGTATTATTTTGGAACAGAGATTCCTAGATTGAAAGACATTTGACTGTATCAATTTATTTTTGTTAATAATTGTGAATTGATTATAATTTGAGCTATATTTAAAAAAAATAATAATTTGTAAAAAAAAAAAAAACTGATTTATTATGGAAAACATAGTTGAATATAGACATATAAGAGTAGTATAATTTTGAGTAGAGAATTTAAATTTTTTATTAATCAACGTTAATCATTTGCCAAAAGATATTAAACTTCAATTTAGCAATTTTAATATTTAAATTAAAATATAATAGAAGTTATATTTCCACTACGTTTTAAACTGTCTATCTAAATTATGGGATCTCAAATTTCCAAGACTTCCATGAATAAAATACTATTAATGATTGAGGAACATTAAAGAAAATTTAGATGTACTAATATTATTGTAGATTTTAACAACTCACCTTTTCCAGAATTGCATCAAGTAGAGGCATGTTGGATTCCTGTGCTTTAATGGTGTGAGAGAATAAGCAATATGTGCGGTCAGGTAGAAGCAAATCAACTGGTACTTGTTTCACACCCAAGATTACAGATGCCTCAGTAATATCTTCTTGCACAATAGCTCCAGCTTTGATGTAAGACTACAGTTAAAACGAGTAGAAAATAATTAATCTTTCTATATTAACATATTTACCTCTAACCAAAACAATATTTATATAAAACGATAAAAAGAATCAACAAACAATGGTAATAGTAATAAATTGAAGACAAATAATTAACTAGAGAAAGTAAAATATGAATAAACAGAATCAAAAGAAGTATTGTAGTATCTACTCAATTTTGTACAAAAAGCTCCTTATGGATTTAAATATCAAAGAACATTATATGTGGCAAATATTATAATAATGCACAAAAGCTTATTGACTACGCTAAACTTATAGAAACAATTTCTGTTAGTTTTTTCTAAACAGTATTTTTGTTTTGTATGCAGTCACAAATGGCACAACAACAAAACTAGTGTAAACATAATAACAATAATTATAAAATCAACAGTAAACTGTATTTTGGTATCAACAAAGTATGTAGAACAGGGAAAGAAAAAGAAAATGACAAACATTTCAGAATTTTTTTTTGTAAATCTTTGTTTTGTCCAAAAAGTATTGGAAATAATACATATTTAGATAGTTAATTTATTAATAATTTGAAAATTCATAGGGTATCTGAATTTATAATAATAATAATGTATCTGACAATACACATATGAAATTTAATTTATGTACTTTAACAGAATGTAAATATAAGTCGAATATGTGTAAAAAAATAATAATAATAGCTAGATCTTAGTAGAACGGAAAGCATATATCAAATGCAGTAATTTGGATTGTTAACATTTTGTTTAAGTGCAATTATTTATAACTTATATAAACTAGCACATATTCTAAAAACTTATATAAACATTAAACATGTGATTTCAACAATCATTTTCTATCTATGGTCCCCATCAGGGTTTGTTTGTATTTATTATTTGGTCTCCAACAATAATATATACATTAAGCCTTTTCTGTTAGATAAGTAATATGTTTGTAAGTATATATGAACTCCAGAAGGTTAAATATGAATACTGAGTTAAATTAAAACTATAAATAAACAAACCTGAACTGGATAAGCTCTTCGATTTGATGGCTGTACTATGACTTTAACACCAGCTCTAATGAGTTTGCGAATATTGGAAGGAGCGAGTGGAGCTCTACGCTCCCATACACTTTGATCTTCCCTTCGGATAGCTATTACTTTTCCCTTTACATTCTGAAAAAAAAAGTATAAGTAATATCTTTATTTTGGGCATATTATATTATTAATAAATATACTAATATAAAATTTGAATGGCTAATTAATTATACAGTGTGAACCTGGAAAACATTTATTATGCACACATATTACTTAAAAATGCATTAAATTTGTGTTAAAAAGTTTTATGTAATTTGTGTGTTTAATGTTAAATTAAAATGGTAAAGAATTATTTGTATAATTATTATTTAAGAAACAGACTTACTTCTAGCCATTTGTAACCCACACCTGTTAGTTCTGAACTATTAACATCAATGAGTGTACATTTTATGCAGTCAATAGAGTATTCAATTTTTACTAATATTAAATAAATACATTACAACTTCCTGTACCTAAATTGTTTATTTTAATTTAATTACTAATAAAAGGAATATTATTAATATGTTCTTAAATTTGGAACAATTGTACTTTAATATTCTACTTGTATTATTTTATATTAATAGTTGTTATCATTAAATAGCATTATTATAATATATTTATGTACTGGATGTTTAATTTTTTTAATAAGTTCATAGTACTTACACTTTTTGCTTTGTTCCAAACTGTAGAGTTAAATCGTGCCTGCATCTTGCTTATTCTATCCATTTATAAAACAGAATATACAATATTAATTACATTTAATTGAATCTTATTGATTAAAAACAAGTTATTGATCTGAGAGTATGTGGATATTTTTTATTGTAAACTGTGTTGAATTTGTGCTCCTTAAAATGACTAATTTCATTGATTTCATATAAGTTATTCTTTTAAACTTTTGTTGTAAAAACAATAAATTAAAGGAAAACAGGGATTCTCTGAACCACAAAAAAGAAACAACTAAAACTGTAATATATCCAGTTATGTTTATTATAAAATAATACAGACTAAACATAAGCCTAAAGATAAGTGCCAAGTAGTACACCCTCCCATGCTTAACTGGCCAAACACAAAGAGTCACATCTTGCCTCAGGTAACTGAACCAGATGTGGTTCTGGAAAGGTCAATGGTCTCAGCAACCTTATGGTCTATCTTAGGGCTACCTGTACAATCATCAAATATAAATTAATGAACTAAACCAACAGGTAAATAAACTTATCAAATTTTACAACACTGAACTATATCAAATTGAAATGTAACTTAAGGTAAAAATGAATCGAACAAATAAACTTAACAAATGATATAAAATGAAACTTTAATTATGAAATTGTCAAATAAATACACACATAATATCAGACTTGTTCCCTAACTTCATGCAAAAGTTATTATCTTGGCTTAAACAAGAAAAAGAAAGATGAGTGAGGAATAGACCCTTTATCTGCATGCAGTAACATTCAATTGTCAGTTTTAAGTATCAAAATATGTTCAAAGCTGTCTTATAACCTTTTAGATATAACTTCTTTCTTTAATTTAATATTATTTAAATCTAAGTTGTGGTTGGTTTGAAGGCCACACTAGATTTTACAAAACTATTATATTTAATATGGGGCAAATGTTCCTTGAATCTTGTAATAATTTTTCTTTTTGTTTGGTCAAGATAAATTTTATCAAACGATTCAGATCGGAATCAGATTTTTCTAAGATCGGAATTTTATCCTCAGGATTTCCTAATACTTGACTAAGGCTATTAATACTTTTGAAGGCTCTTTTTAAATTACAAATATTAAAAATGGACCCCAAACATTTAGTAATGGTTGAACCAAAAGGTACACTAATGTATTTGTGTTCAATTTTTCTTTCGATTTGAGTGTAGTAGAATTTTTCGTATCATACTTTGGTTTCTGTTTCCTTAATATTATTGTCAATAACTTTAGAATCACACTCATTAAACTGGGCTATACTTGTAATAACAATCAATTCTTTATTAAAACGTTTAGGTGTGAGGGTATTTTTATATCTCTACTAACCATATTGTTACTGTTTTTTTGTTTCGGGGAATCCTTGTTTTCCTTTTTGTGAATATTGCTACAGTGCTCCTTGGATATTTGAAATAAATTATAGTAAATAATTTGATGTTAAGATTGTCAATTGTGGTTGTATACTAATGCAATATATATATATATATATATATATATAATTAAACATTCATTATGTATAGTATTAGAATCTTGAATTAATTGTCCAAAATGTCTATTTCCAAAATCTGGATAGAGTTCAACATAAGGACTATCTATAACCTATACCTACACAGACTGTACATCTTCTGTTAATTAAACATATATACAAGAAAGACTATCTGGACTTTGTACTCTTTAGACATTGTGATAATTTTCTTCTTCTTTTTTTTTTTTGTACTTCTTTTTTTAGTTAACTAAGGTACTAATATAGCGAACAAATTAATCTTTAAATGTGCATGTACAAAAAAATATTTTCTTTTTGTATTTAAAATTTATTACAAAGAATAGTTAGGCTTTATTAACAAAATTCAAATCTTTGGAAAAAATACTTCAAGGAATTTAAGGTTCCCAAACTTCCAAATATGTACATAATTGAAGTGATCCTATATTTTAAGTTGTAAATGTGACCATGTCCAATACAAGGATATACACTGTTATAGCACAAGAAACGGTTGTTATGATCTGGTTAAACAGGACAGATTGAATTTAAACAGTAAACTTCATTCTCAAACAAGTGGTGTACGAATATTTGTTAATAGTTCCCAGATAAAATAAAAATATTCAAAATTATAAGTAATTTAAAAACAGCCTTGGACAATTACTACTGTCTGGATCTTTTTATTCAGTGGAGGAGTTTAAGCACCATGTTTTTATTAAATAGAGGTGAAATCTTTAAAAAGATACAATAGACATATTATATCTTACAAATTAATTGTTTATCATTGTGAATGTTATGTATAAATATGTATTTATATTTTAACTTATTAACTGATAATATATTATTGAAAATTTATTTTTATATTGTGAATGTTTTGCATATATGTTTATAGTTATTCATTAAATATAGAGTTTGTCTTGTGAAATATTTTAAAATTATAGACATAATATCTCACAATTACGTTTATTAAATCAAACATGTTTCAACGACAATGTTGCCAGAGTTTAGTTAAAGTTTGATTATTGTAACTTATGCATAACTGAAGATGATGATATTGTCATTCTAACAATGGTTTGATTTAATAAATACATTTGTGAAAAATTGTATTTCATTTAATATTAAAACATATCACAAGTCAAGCTCAATATTTATTTACAATTTTTAATTTTATCTGGAAGCTTATTAATATTCATAATAATAATAATAAGCACTAAAGAGCATCTGCTTGAGAATGAAGTTTACTGTATAAACTTTACTTGAAAATTGTGTTAAATTTTATTGTACTGTTCAATGTCTGTTATTTATCTATTATTATATATTCTTACTTAAAACGTAACTATTTACTAGTGTATATTTATTAAATGACTAGTTCTATATCATTAATATATTGGTCTTACAGAAAAATAAACAAATGAAACTTATGTGTTAATGTTTTTAATTACTGATTATATATAATTTTTTTAATACAATTGAACATGGATTTTGATTACATTTTAAAAATTAAAACATTGAACCGAAATGATCTTAAAACTATGATAACATTATTATTTTTTTTTTTTATACACAGTATAAATTCTATATAAAATACTGATATGTAACAAAATGTTGGTGGAAGATGTTATTAACTACAATGTTTGGGTCCCAGCAATGATTGATTTCATAGACAATATGCAGAATAAACTGTGCAGCAATACAAAGAAATGTGTTTAAACAAAATACATTCTGCAAGTTTGTACTTTTAAAGGTATTCTTCTGTAATGAGGTGGCTTAACCTTAATTTTCCTGGAGAGTCTTTAAGTCATTTGGTTCTGACACTATACCCAATAATGTTCTGTCTTATAAGTTTTTTTTCTCTAGACACACTTAAATAGTTACAATTTAAACAAATCCCAAATATAGTAAACTTTTCTGTTGAGGGGGTGTTTGAAAGTTGTAGTATACAGATGTTGGCAGACGTCATTGTGACTGTAGTTACTATTTACAGACAAACTAAATATGTTAAGATAAGTTTAGAAGTATTTTACAGTAATTTGAATGATTTTTAAAGGATCTCCAATGTAATGAACCTAAAAGTCATATTGCAAATGTAGGTGATTTTAATATCAACCTGCTTAGGAAAAATAAAATTGAGGAGGATAAAATCAAAACTCACAAGATTCAAACTATAAAAATTTATTTATCACTGGTTTGTTTGTTTTTTTTTCTTTTTGAGCTATTTACAAATCTGGCATTAATTTGTGTCAATTCTAACTATATCAACTCAATTTGTATTTAAGAAAAAGTCCCTAGCATACAATAATGTGATGAGGCTCAATATGCGGGTGAACTGTTGTAGTTTTCTGGGTTTAGGTACAGAAAACCCAAGTAGTGTTTGTGCTAGTGCTGCTGGAGGAATTTGATTATGTAATACGGCATGGTGCCCTTGAAGTTAGCAGGGCTCAAATATCTGAGCTTCATCCTATTTCATGGAGATTTTATGTAGTATACCTCTCGGCTGGGTTTTTGGCAATATAGAGAAGGAACTGAAGAAATGGAGGCAATTATAATTGTGTAGTCCAAAGTACCATTTTAAAACATGAGCAAGTCAAAATGGTGGGGAAAATTGTGATATCACTAACTTCAAATTTGATATAAAATCATTCATGAAAGATAATAAAAATTAATATTTCAAAATTTACAAGTCAACGCAAATTTATATCAGTCAAAGAAAATAAATGTGATTCTCATTCAAGGCAAAATAACCTACAGTACAGAAGTGATCTAGGAATGAAAAAGTCTTTGGTAAAGTAAGAAAATATTGTTAAAAACAACCTGAGTGTTGTTGAAAAACAAAACACAGTGTCAGCCAAAAATAATGTTGAAAATATATTTTAGCGCATATTGGTGGAAGGATCCAGATTTTGGTTTTAGTGAAATTGGTGGAGTTTATCAAGAGGGCCTTGCCATTTGCTGTTGAACACAGTCACAGATTTATGTTAGATGATTCTTGTTCAAGACAGAGTATTCTTAGTGTATGTATTAGATACAGACTTTTTAATTACACTACTTAACTTTGTTTTTGAGAAAAAAGAAATTAAAAGTAAAATTAATTTATTATGACACTCCATTTACTTATACAGTACTATATAAAAAAAAAAAAAATCAAAATTAAACTTCTGTTTCAGTTTTGACGGTCTACTATCTGAATTTAAATTCTAAATTCTTATTATTTTTGTCAGGGCAAAACTCACATATTCCATTACCAACAACATCAAAACTACATGTTCTTCAATGGTCAGAGTCAAGCGTAATAACATTGATAATATTATTAAATTCTTGTATAATTATTTATCAAAAATTTAATTATATTATCAATTCATATCTGTTAAACTTTCATATTTTGACTCAACAAAATGGGATTAGAAATTATTAAATTGTATTAATAATAATGATTAACTAAATCTCAGATCATACTGAAGATTTATGAATCGTTTATGAACCAATTATTAAAGTGCTTAACATATTACAGTTGCCTTATACATTTGTTAAGTACACTACGCTATGCTTTATTATTTTTTAAATATCTAAGTGTATTGATTATTAACATAATCTCAGATACCAGACTTGAGACAAAAACCTATTTAATTATCTTGACTATAGAACAACATTTGAAGGTTCACCATATTATGGTTAGTATTAGGCTGTATAATAAATTTACTGCTCATATTAAGTTACTAGACTATCCAAAGAAATATAAAAAGGTACTACTTTCTTACCTTCTGAGGAATTGTTTTTATGCAGTGAATTATTCTGTACGACACACCTAATGTTCTGTTGACACTGTATCCACGAGATAAAGACCTCTAATTTTAAATAAATATACTAGGTCTTTCAAAAGTAAGTACAAATTTTAAATTGTTGTTGTTTTGTTATTTGTTGTCTAATCCTTAAGAAGAACTCTCTATTGTATGTAGGTATAATTGAGATTTATTAAAACATCAACTGTTGTTTTCATCGCTATTTATTTGTAGCAACAAGTTTTCTCCTTAACTAATTTCAAACATAGGATTCTAGTAGGTGGTAAACTTATAGTAGTTTACTATTAATTAATTGATTTTTTTATTCCATCATGACTGTACCTATACAATCACGAATCGTATTGATTCAGTGTTATTATGAATATGAATACAGTTAATTCAGCCGAGTAAAAAAGTTTCATACTTTGAGAGATAGACCTTGGAGTGTAGTCACATATAAAAAACTTATCAGTATGTTTGAAACCACCATGTCCGTTGAAGACATCAAGAGTTCAATCAATTGTAAAAGAAGGTCTATTGAAGAACTAAAAGAATCTATTATTCAAAACATTGCTGAGATAAATATCAACACGTTAAAAAATGCTGCAAATAGCATAGAGAAAAGATTACTGGTTCTCCAAGAAGACAATAGCAGCCACTTTGAACACCTATTATAATAACCCCAACAAGTAAGAATTATGCTTTATTATTAAGAATTATTATTAAGAATTTATTTATTTATTTTTTTTGTTAAATCCTGTTTAATTTCAAAGAAATTTATGTACTTTATTTTGTTCTATGTTAAAACAAATAAACTATATTCACTAAATTTTTAACTTACTTTTGAAGGACCGGGTATATTTGTTTGAAATTATAAACTTTTTCTCTGAATATAACCAGAAAATGAATGTTGTGAACCTCAATCCAGTAACAATCATTTACTTCTATATAGATAATAAATTTAATAGTTGTCAATCAAACAGAATGCTTTGAAACCTATTTTTTCCCCTCTAACATTTGCTTTACTCAACAATAATATATACACCCTACTTTTGTTTTTGTTTTTACGGAAATGTTAGTTAGAACAGCAAGAAGACTAGAAGTCTATTGCAAAATTACTAACCTGATTATTTTCTACCAACACGAAACAAGAGACATAGAACGTCTGTGATTTCACTCACTAGGTCCACTCGAAATTATAGACCAGTACAATTTGTATTTTCATAGAAAGCAAATGACAAGTGCAGTCCACTCCACTTTCACAATGAATAATTAGATAAACATAACCACGAAATACTAGTTCAAATTTATGAAAGTTGTCGAAATATTTGAATCAATTAATTTAAGCTTTGCCGCCAATAGATGAGAAAACTGAATTTTTCATGCAAAAGTGAAATATTAAAGAAATTTATATAGTGGTTATATCATACTTTAATATTTTAATTTGAGCATGATTTAGTTATTGATTCTATTGACTGAAACTACAAAAAATATATAAATGATTCTCTCAAATCCAATGACGTTCACTTTATGTACTATACATGTCCACGGTAATAGAAAGACAATAGTTGTAGCTACCATAAATTGTGTTCATTAAAAATAAATATAACTGGAAAAATATACAATATTATTTATATGCATATAAAAGAGAATCTACATACATGAGTTGAATGAAATATAAAATCAAAACAAATATTTTTAATTTATTTACTAGCTGTGTTCTGTCTATATCTTGAAATTAAATAATATGTAATTGTAAAAATATGATTGATAATTATTTGAACATTAAAATGTACATATTACATATAAATAATCACTTTAGCTAAAATGTTTGTTATTCTTGTGTGATGAGTAATTATTTGAAATAGGCCATACTAGAGAGTTACAAAGCACAACAACAAATTATATATTTAAGGACCATGGTTTGTTAACATCTAGAAGAACAACAACTTGTTAATAAAACAAACACTTTATAAATATATATAGAGAAATGAAAATAAACTGAAACATAAAAAAGTAATTAATACTCACAAGAACATATAATAGTTTTGCAATCTTTGAAAGAGTAAATGATAATTATGAAGAAGTTATAAGTAACTACTGAAAGTTAGAGGAGTTACTATATTTAACCCAGAAATAAGTATCAAGGGTGGGGGATCTCACTAAAGGGTGGATTCTAATGTACAGTTATAAGACATTCCAAAGTGTTGCAAAACATTAACTAGCAACAAATAGTTATAGTTGGAATTTTCCAGAGAAATGTTGAAGAATCTCTATAAAATAAAGAAAATACAAATGGTTTGGAAAATAAAATATTATACTGTAGTTTTTTTTTCAAATTGGTTATAACTAATTATTAATACATTTTTAAATTAAAAAATAATGTTTATTTAATACTTCTAATTACTAATTTATTAATTGTTTTCTCATTAATTAATTATTTATGGATAATTAGTAAAACTTTGCATATTAGTAAAATAGGCCTACAAGATATGGAACAATAAAAGGTACTTAATGTAAACAGGTAGAATGATTTTTGTTGGGATTTGGCATTCCTTGTCATTGAGAAATAGGCAAACAACCTCCCATCTTTAATTGATTTTAAAGTTTTGAATGATCCCTTGGTCTAGTGGCTGAATTTTTTAAGTTGTGTTTGGTGGAAAGAACATGATCTTGATGTTAGTCAGCTTAGGTATGTCTCCTTGTGCCATGCAATTATGGATGACATTTTTTTCCCCTTCTTTTTAAAAGTTTATTTAGCCACATACAAATGGCATCAGCGTTCATCCATTATTTTTTATTCGCCATGTAGTCTTTTAAACATCTCGTTTTTTGGAATTGCTTATCACTAAAGGCTTTAGTTTATGTGCCTCTCATGTTTGTATGCTCTTTGCTATTTTCCTCACCATTGCAAAGATCACCTTTAAATGGAGTTTTCTGAAAGGCATTTAAAAAAGAGTCCAGTTTCATCTGCATTTAAAAATCTCCTCGATAGGTATCCCTCAGTTAGTTTTAAACATTTGTTTTTACAATTGTTTGGTAAACAGATCGGTGGAAAAAAGTCGGTTGGTAAATTTTGTTTTTTCCGTTGCTATTTAAAACCTCTTGGTTATACCCTCTTATAAAAAAAGGCATAAAAGAGCATAAAATAAAGACCCCCCCCCACGAGCCCATGAAAAGTGTTGGGGTCTGAAAAGAACAAAAGTTGGTCAATAAAGATGTGATAGAGAAGATGAATGAGAGGTATCTATCCCACGACTAAGGTGAAAAAAGATGTATATCAGCTTAGATCTCTCGAGTATGCCAAGCTCGATTTAAAAATGTTCTTCTTAGTACTGGTAACCTCTCATTTATGGATCTTTTAGACCTAATGTCCTGGGGAAACTTAATACGCCCCGTTTAAAATCTGTACACACTAATACAATACCTATATATGTTAAGATATTATGTAAAGTAAATAAAAAAGACTTATCTTTAATAAAATAAAATTCCAACGACAGTACTTTACATTAGCGGGAAAGCTGCGTACTGACTACTTTTTTCATGAGACAATTTATTGACCATTTTCAATGATAAGATATTTACCATTACTGCTTTGATTATAATTAAATTATGGGAAAACTCTATAGTAATACTGTATATTAAACGATTGCATTAAAAAGTTTACTTAAATCGATGATAATGTCATACATATAAGGAATAACATATATATTTAAGGAATAACATAAAATGGGCCTTCAATCTAATGCCACACGAACCTTAGTAGCATTTCAAATTCTATTGAGTCGTACAGTATGGAAGTTTCAATCACACTCTTTTGAATCCATTTAGTTCTGTATTCGAAGTCTTAAAATACAATTCAGAGAACAGGTGGTAAAATCTCTACGTTTAATGGAATATATAACCAAATGGTACCCTTGTCTTATAATACTAATGGTATTTTATTTTATATTGAAGAAACACTATATAAAACATTTTCATACAGATAAGGAGTTTCTCAATATAAAAGTGAAAATAATAACAAAAAATATAACATTAACCATTACTATTCACACACAAATAAGAAAGCATCATTAGTCGAACGACTGAAGCGTACTTTGTAAATATATAAAAATATGGGGGAACTTGATCTTAATTAACAAATTGCCCCCAGTTGGTGCGACAATTGTAAATATATAAAAATAGGGGGAAACTACTTTTGCTAACCAATTTAAAAAAAAGAAAATTGAAATAAAAAGCTCAGCTTATGGGCGCCAGAAAGCTTAAAGCTTACCAATTTATAAAAAGTTAAAATCTAATTATTATTTGTTAATAAAAATTCTCAGGGTCGTGATCCTTTTAAAAGTGTACTTTCCAGTGGTTATATGTTAAATGAGACGTTCTTTTTTATTTTTCTGAAACTGAACAGGCTGTTTATTTAGAACATATATCATTAGCACATATCCATCAGTTTATTATTTATAATTATATCATGTTGAAAGTAAAATAAAAATATTATTTTGTCTTGAAGAGACCAAGAGTTTCTATAAATGACTCTACCTTAAATAGTTGCAACTTGTTTAATTAGTTTTTTAATATGAATACCTTTGTCTCATTAATTTGAAATTATGATTTATTATATTAAATTAGAAATTTTCTTAAAAATACTTTTTACATTGAAATTTACTTGTTTAACAAATTTTTAACATATTTTATTTATAATTAAAGTTTCATCATTAGTACTTTCGTACACAAAAACAAAATGATTTTGTCTATTGTTCATGTTACCATATTGTAGCAATCTCCAGAGTAGACTTTTGTTGTGTCGTTAAGATCTTGTCCTTAAGGTAGAGGTCCGCCATTGTCCACGTTGCATTGGAGTCGATTGTCTTCGGTTTATCTGTACGATTCCTATTTATCGCACATTTCGTCTTCACTATATGCAAAGTTTCTGTTTTATTATTCAGAGTCTTTCAGAATGAAATCTCGTTTAAACTGTCTATACAAAGAACAAAGTTCAATTCGCACCATGTGCTTCAATGTTCATACATAAAAAAAACCAACTATTTCACAATGAAATATATGTCCGTCTGTCTCCGACTAATCTTCTAAACACTATACGATTAACTGACTCTAAGTATTATTGTTTCTTACTAACATTGTTTATTTTACAAAGAATCACTCTAGTACAAATTTCATTGTATACGAATTGACTTCGTCACCCATCCTAAACATGCCCGACTATCTTAGACGTTCCCTTCCAACTCTCCTAACGATTAACTCTAATTAATACTCAATTAACGTATATTGTTTTATTTTATTTAACACTTCGTATTTTTCACTTTAAAAACGAAGTGTTTTTACTTACTATAAAGCACATGTTTCTGCATTGTATCAGAAAACACGTCCGTCCAATTTGATGACTGGTTCTAGACTAACTCAATGCACATTTACAGTTCCGAATTTACATGCACTCATCACGTTATTTTTTTGGCAACAGGTGTTTTGCACTTCATTTAAACATAATTTCACATAAATATTGAATCAATTTTAATACTAAACATTACCATCTTGTTACCAGGGGACTTAAATTTAATAAAGGCGGAACCAAAATGGTAACAATGTTTGAAAAGAAAAAATAAAAAAAGACAAAGACAAATTTAGTAATTAACAAGGCTCAAGTTTATTGAAAGCAGAAGGAAATTTCGGCGCTTCAGACTTTGTCATTTACAACAAAAGACATCCTGACACAAATCATCAATAAAAAAAACTTATGATTAACAATATCATAAATTGTAAAAGTTATAAGCCCTTAATTGTAACATATAATAATTTAGAAAAAAAAATTTAATCAACAGATTCTAAAAATTTATCCCCCCTTTTAATATGTATATTTATAGTTACAAAAATTTAACAAAAAAAACAATGAGCACAGCTTAATAATTCACAGAATTATAATTAATCAAAAAAAAAGATTATACGCCCTTAATGTAAAAGTATAATAATAAAAAAAAAATTTAATCAAAAGATTCAAAAAAAAGAAAAAAACTTATCCCCCCCTTTTTAGTTTATAAGATGATAGTTTCTTTTTAAACAATTACAGAATTTAACAAAATATAAAAGAGTTTGATATTTTAAGTTCAAAAATCATATCTATAGTTAACATGTTTATCACTAAACTAAAGATACATAATATAACTGGTTTGAAAAATTTCTTAAAAACTATATTGGCCAAATAAATTTATATATTTTAAACAAACAAAAAAAGGAATTTAGAATTTTGAAATTTTGTTAATTGACGTCAATTATTTTAATTTAGAAACTAACCTCTTGGAGGTTGTTAGGACCGAAAATTGCATGCAGGCTCCACCCAATAATTGTTTTTTTTATATATATTTTATAATTAACTACACAGGTCTACATTTAGAAAATAGTCTTAAGGAACACATATTTGCGAAAGTAAATTTAGGCACATATACAAAATGAGTTAGTTAAAGTTCTGTAAAGTCAGCTGTAGAAAAAGACATCACTTTTATGCACTTGAAAATGTGAAGTTACGTTATACAAAAAAAACGTGTTTTGCCAACAGGACGAAACTTGTTAGGATGTTTCGTTGGTTTGCGCAATGTGAGACAAGAATTTCTTTATTTCTCCAATTTCTCCTATTTGTCCTACCAGCATATTAGCTGTGAGCAAAAAACATGTTCTTTTAGTGTCTGTACAAAATCAGACATGTTTTAGCATTAATGTTCATCATTAAAGAAATATCTGATTATTTGCCAAAATTAAAGAAAATTGATTGTATAACAGAAATTCGTTAAGATGGTACTTAAAAGCTTCTTAGATTATTATAAATCTATTTATATATATTTTAATTTTGTTTAAAAGAAAGCTTGTATAAGACTTGTAAGATTTTGCAAAAGCTTGTAAAACGAAATTTTCTGATTTAGAAGAAATTTCCTCAATTGTTTTATATTTGACATGTTCATATTCTGATCATTTAATGTTCAACACTAGTTTGCACTTATTTCACAAAAATGTTCAGAACGTAAAATGTGCCTTTGCAAGATTTTGTAAATGATGTTTTAAGAAAAGAAAATTTTTATAATCATTTAGTTTCAAAAGGAAATAGAATATTGAATAAAACATGAAATACATATTTTAAAGAATACATGATAATTAACAAATTATTTTAAAAATTAACAAAATTTATAATATGACAAAATCTGTAAGGTTGAAGTACCTGGTAAATCCTGTCGCAGATCACGTGAGGTAGTACCGAGAAAATGATGGTTAATTTTAACATTTTTGAACCAGATTATTAGACTAAGGCGCACAATTAGTAATTTAACATGATGTTTTAGAAAGACGGTAATTTTGAGAGAAGAAGGAAAAACTTTTAGCTAACGGAGTTATGAAGAGTGTAGACCATGTTGTTATCGCATGTAGACTGTGGACCGGTAATCGAGAAGCTAGCTTGACCGGCGAAAATGTACTTTGGTTTCAAGTATCAGGTGATGCTTGGTTTAGGAGCGGGCCGCTAGATGCCAGCATCTGTCAAGCGACGGAAAGTGGAATGTATATTTACGAAATGAGTTAAGTTATTGCGGAAGTGCTTTTTTGGATTTAAATGCTACAGCTCTCCCCCCCCGAAAGACGGAGTTGGGGTGGAGTCAGAAAGGGGGCCAGAAGGGCCTCCCACAAAATTTTGAAAAAGAGGACAAGGGCCAGAAGGGCCTCTAAGAAAAGATTGAAGCAAAGGGGCCAGAAGGGCCTCCTACAAGCTTCTGAAGAAAAGGGGCCAGAAGGGCCTCCTACAAAATTTTGAAACGGGGCACCTGATAGAAACAACGCTTCATAATGCTTTTACAATCACCACTCTAGGGTGTAGCCTCCTTCGGCACTTACTTATTAAATTTTGAAATTTCTATAGCGTCTCAGCTCTTCCCACCTATCATTGGGTCAAGCCCCCGACAGAAAGAGCTGAAGGGTGACGCAAAGGTCGACATTGCTGTGCATGAACTGACTTTGTACACTAAGGTACGTGGGGAAAAGGGGTGGAGTGGCACCTCGGGAAACCAAGTGGAGGTGACCACTCCGGGGACCAGGGGAGGGAAAAGTGCATAGCACTAAGGACTTCAGGAAAGGTCGGACTCAGACGGGGGGGGGTATCCTCTGAGCCGACCTTAACATTTAATTACAAAAATAAATAAAAATAAAAGAAAAACTCCTGAAGCCTTTTTGGGTCAGATCATGCTCAGCGTCGTTATTTTTAAATTCCTCTTCTCCCATACGAAGAGAAATTTAAACTATTCACGGCTCTTAACAATTTCCGTGAGAAAAAAGAATTTTGAAGGGTCTAAACAAATAATCCATTTGAAAAATAAACAAAGAAGCAGTATGAAACGTTGGGGAGTCAAAATTGTTTTAGTGCCCAAGGCAGGGCATGTGATGTTTGACTTAGGGTCTTATATGTGTATCATGTGCCCCAAAAAAAAAGGAATTTAATTTAATCAAAAAAATTGTGTAAAAAAAAAATTTCATCAAAATATGTTAAGTGATTATTAAAAAAAAGGTGTAAAAGAAGTGTAGCAAAAAAGGTGTGGCAAAAAGACAGTATAAAAAGGTGACCCACAATGTGAGAAAACCTAACTCCGGTTTTCTCAACCCTAATAAAAAAAACTAAATTAGGAAACAAACATGTTGACCTGCTAATAACAAACAACCAAATAATTTAAGAAAGGGCAAACAGGCCAACCATGTTGTCCTACATAAAACTGGGCCCCTATAAATTTGGAAAAGAAATTTAGCACACAAGATATATTATTAAAAGGTGTTCAACATTTCAATTTACTATTAAGCAAATGCCACCATCTGCATCAACCAGTCCACCGCCATCTTGCCTATTACTCAACATGATAAAATTAAAAAAAAAATAAATAAAAATAATTTTCCTTCAAGATGACCAAAAAAAATTCAAAAGCAAGCTCCGTGTTCTTTAACGGGTCCACTAATCGCAGCAAATCCACTGCCATTTTAACTGTTACTGATAATTATTGAAAAAAAATAAACCAAGTAATTTTAAAAAAAAATTTCTTTTAAGATGATGCAAAAAAAAAGAAAGAGCCAGAGAAAGACTCAAGTATTATATGTAGTGTAGTTGTTGTGTATATATGTGTGTGTGTAAGTATGAATTGATACAGACAAGCGAAAGAAAACTCGAGAAAATTTTGAAGGAAATTTTTGAATTTTTTTTTGTTTTTTTTTTGTTTTTAACTATTTTTGGATTTTATTATTTATTTAAATTTTTTTTTGGATTCCCGAATGAGCCCGCTGTCTGGATCAAATTCAGTGAATGACTAGTGTGCAGTGTATGTAAATATATATATATAAAAAAAAAATATTTAAGCAGACAAAATAATAATAAAAAAAAATTTTATCGAAATTGGTTTAGAAGTTTTTGTGTAAGTGTTTATAAAATAAATAAATAATAAAAAAGAGACTATAGATTTATAGAGATTTAAATATTTAAACTAAATAAAAAAATTTCATCAGCAACAGTTGTGCAGTATTTGAAAAAGCTGCAAAACATAAAAATGAGCCTTGTTTAACAAAGAAAATTTTGAATTTAAATTTAGATAGTTCCAATGCAAAATTTTGAAAATTAACTAGGGTTCCAGAATTTAAAATTAACCACGCTCTGCTACCAAAAACATGTTACCAGGGGACTTAAATTTAATAAAGGCGGAACCAAAATGGTAACAATGTTTGAAAAGAAAAAATAAAAAAAGACAAAGACAAATTTAGTAATTAACAAGGCTCAAGTTTATTGAAAGCAGAAGGAAATTTCGGCGCTTCAGACTTTGTCATTTACAACAAAAGACATCCTGACACAAATCATCAATAAAAAAAACTTATGATTAACAATATCATAAATTGTAAAAGTTATAAGCCCTTAATTGTAACATATAATAATTTAGAAAAAAAAATTTAATCAACAGATTCTAAAAATTTATCCCCCCTTTTAATATGTATATTTATAGTTACAAAAATTTAACAAAAAAAACAATGAGCACAGCTTAATAATTCACAGAATTATAATTAATCAAAAAAAAAGATTATACGCCCTTAATGTAAAAGTATAATAATAAAAAAAAAATTTAATCAAAAGATTCAAAAAAAAGAAAAAAACTTATCCCCCCCTTTTTAGTTTATAAGATGATAGTTTCTTTTTAAACAATTACAGAATTTAACAAAATATAAAAGAGTTTGATATTTTAAGTTCAAAAATCATATCTATAGTTAACATGTTTATCACTAAACTAAAGATACATAATATAACTGGTTTGAAAAATTTCTTAAAAACTATATTGGCCAAATAAATTTATATATTTTAAACAAACAAAAAAAGGAATTTAGAATTTTGAAATTTTGTTAATTGACGTCAATTATTTTAATTTAGAAACTAACCTCTTGGAGGTTGTTAGGACCGAAAATTGCATGCAGGCTCCACCCAATAATTGTTTTTTTTATATATATTTTATAATTAACTACACAGGTCTACATTTAGAAAATAGTCTTAAGGAACACATATTTGCGAAAGTAAATTTAGGCACATATACAAAATGAGTTAGTTAAAGTTCTGTAAAGTCAGCTGTAGAAAAAGACATCACTTTTATGCACTTGAAAATGTGAAGTTACGTTATACAAAAAAAACGTGTTTTGCCAACAGGACGAAACTTGTTAGGATGTTTCGTTGGTTTGCGCAATGTGAGACAAGAATTTCTTTATTTCTCCAATTTCTCCTATTTGTCCTACCAGCATATTAGCTGTGAGCAAAAAACATGTTCTTTTAGTGTCTGTACAAAATCAGACATGTTTTAGCATTAATGTTCATCATTAAAGAAATATCTGATTATTTGCCAAAATTAAAGAAAATTGATTGTATAACAGAAATTCGTTAAGATGGTACTTAAAAGCTTCTTAGATTATTATAAATCTATTTATATATATTTTAATTTTGTTTAAAAGAAAGCTTGTATAAGACTTGTAAGATTTTGCAAAAGCTTGTAAAACGAAATTTTCTGATTTAGAAGAAATTTCCTCAATTGTTTTATATTTGACATGTTCATATTCTGATCATTTAATGTTCAACACTAGTTTGCACTTATTTCACAAAAATGTTCAGAACGTAAAATGTGCCTTTGCAAGATTTTGTAAATGATGTTTTAAGAAAAGAAAATTTTTATAATCATTTAGTTTCAAAAGGAAATAGAATATTGAATAAAACATGAAATACATATTTTAAAGAATACATGATAATTAACAAATTATTTTAAAAATTAACAAAATTTATAATATGACAAAATCTGTAAGGTTGAAGTACCTGGTAAATCCTGTCGCAGATCACGTGAGGTAGTACCGAGAAAATGATGGTTAATTTTAACATTTTTGAACCAGATTATTAGACTAAGGCGCACAATTAGTAATTTAACATGATGTTTTAGAAAGACGGTAATTTTGAGAGAAGAAGGAAAAACTTTTAGCTAACGGAGTTATGAAGAGTGTAGACCATGTTGTTATCGCATGTAGACTGTGGACCGGTAATCGAGAAGCTAGCTTGACCGGCGAAAATGTACTTTGGTTTCAAGTATCAGGTGATGCTTGGTTTAGGAGCGGGCCGCTAGATGCCAGCATCTGTCAAGCGACGGAAAGTGGAATGTATATTTACGAAATGAGTTAAGTTATTGCGGAAGTGCTTTTTTGGATTTAAATGCTACAATCTTGACAAATATATTTTTTGGAAATATATTTTAATTTCTCTTCCCCTTATTTTGAATGTTATTCACAGACTTCAACTTGACTTATGTCGTCTACCTTTAAACCAATTATAAAATTGCTTTCATAACAGCTGATGTTTTGGCACCAACTCAAAATTCAAAAATTTGAAAATGTGTGTATTACAACTTTGAACAATCGAATGTGACTGGAATGGGTGACACTGTGCATAGTTCTACATCCATAAAACCTGTTAGAATACTTAAAAAACATGAAAAGTTGTTATTAAATATAATAAATGTTAGTAAATTTATCAAAAATGTACCAAAGTTTAAGAGAACAACAAAGTTACGATATCCAATTTAAAAAGATGTTTGTTAAACATTATTTACCAAATTGGACAAACAAGGTTTCTCTGTTTACGTAGTGGTATCAACAAATCCTATAACTTATATTCTACAAGACATTAAAGGGGGAATTTGAAAGAGTGGATATTACGGCAAAGAATTAAGTAGGTCAGAAATCTTGTTGAAAAAGTATTATGAAAAAAGGGAATAAAGTTCTGGTAAAATGGCTGAGTTTTGATAATACACACAGTTGTTTTTAGATAAAAGAAACTTATCATGTGACCGGAAATTCTGGTTGGTGCCAATCAATAGAATTCTGGATGATGTGGTAACTTCAAAACAATGGATATAATACAACGTTTTCAATATATTAAAAATCCAAAGATTTCTGTGATGTTGTTCATTTTCTCTCAGTATTGCATCACAATGCGAATCAAAAACTCTTCACATACATTGGACATGAAGAAACAAAAATAAAAATAAATGGCATAGTTCTTTACTTCCAGACATATACTTGGTCCGTAATAACTTTGCTCTTATGTTTTTCACCTTCTGTATTCGCTACACTATCGTGACAGGCGACCTTACCTACCACTCACTGGTTTTATTATTTACATTTTGACAAAAATACTGTTTATAAAAATAATATCATTTCTTACTAAGTTATTCCTTCCCAGTGGACCTGTATTTTAACCCTATCCATGGTCTAGGCTATGTTGGTTTTGCATCAGTGTGTATTAATTCTGTACCCATTTTTGATCTGTAATTAGTGTCAGTGATGTTATGGCAGCAAACATGTTAACTGGCATTCAAGGAAAGGCACTTAATAGTCGGGCTAGGGCAATACTCTTTAGTGTTATGCAATATTTCCAACAGAAAAAGCTAATAATAGATTTTTGAAAAATGTGAACCAAGTTATCAAAAGCTTGTTGCAATATAGTGAATGTACAGTTGTAAATTATGTAATCAGGAAGACAGCTAAGAGGAGTGCTGATGGAAAATCTATCATGACAACACCAAGGAAGAAAAGAAATAACATAATATCAGTGATTGGTATTGATAATTTTGACATAAATTCAATAAGATGATATATGCTCACTATTCCAGAAAATAAGTTCCAACCATCCCAAAACCCTTAAAAAATCTAGAGGAATTCAGAATTTTCAAATTTAAAAAACTTCTCTATATCAATAACTTATCTACTTCCTAAGCTCTAATTTTTTGTAAAAATACAAAATGGCGGATTGTTTTAAAACAAAGCAGTTTAGGACACGTTTATAGAAACTTTTTTATTAATTTTTATGTAAGGAACTCACTCCAGAAGTTTGGCGTCCTATTTCAGAAACATCCTATATATGTTTGAACCCAATTGATTGCGCTCAGATTACTCACATATTATCGATTCCCTCGTTCTCATTAGTCCTATGATCATAAAGTATGGACTTTAAAGCAACAACAAACATCTTATGCATGTCTAAGTTCACAATTTTTTTTTTTTTTTTATGGTTTCAAAACTATAAATTACATTTTTATTTAAGATTTAATTTGCAAATTTTAAGATCAGTGTATAAACATAATTGTATGAAAATTAGTATCATTTTAGCAGGCCTATAAACAAATGTATTAAGTTTTATTATAATAATTAATTGGTTTTATTTTGTTACCATTTTATCAATTAAATTATTATTTAATAATATAAATATACTTTCTATAAAATCAAAATTGACGTGTTCTGTATAAGTTGTAATTGATTAGTTTTTAAAAGAATAATATGTAGGGTGATCTCACTTTTTCCAATGATTCAACATTTATTGGATTAAGCCTTACAGCCCTTAAGATTATGGTTCAAATTGTCTTGTTTCAATTCTTTTTACACATTTTATGTTAGTTTATTGTCCTCTTTTAGCTAACATAACTCACATTAAAAAAAAATCTTACTGATAACCAACTAAAAATAACATTTGATATTTTAATTCAAACTCCATGAGCGGTGGCTCAGCTAGCTAACAGCCGGTTTACGGAGTTCCAAGTGTAGTTAGAGCCTTACTGTGTGGTCCGTCTAATTGTAGAAAAACCAATGTCATATTTCATCTACTGTTTAAGCATGACAAATTAAAATTTGCTACTGTTTAAATATTTTCAAAATTACTTCACCAGCAAAATATAAATTCCTGAACGTGGTACTGGAAACTCGGAAGTCGGGTATTATAACTTTACTGATAACAAAACTGTCACTGACCCTAGTGAAGCTGAATAAAATCTATAATGATTGTTGATTGTATCGCATGTGAAAAACACAATAATATACTTATTTCACTATGTCATCACAGTGATTATGACTCATTCTATTTAGAGCAAATCTATAGCAAGATTTGGAAAATCTATTCCAAAACAATTAATTCGTGATAACGCTAACTTTTCGGTAGTATTTAAAAAAGATGATCTCCATCAATGCTACATTTATAACGATCAATTCAACACAGACGTCGGCATCGGTAAATGTTTAGTGAGTTTTAAAACATTCGTGCCTGAAAACAACAGGGATTTCTTGTGATAGACAAAGATAGCGAGATAGAAAAGAGTTGGTACAAAATCGGTTTTAATTGCTTTGTAAAAGGTATACAGGTATAAAATATGTAATGTATTTATATATATATATATATATATATATATATATATATATATATATAACACCGTGTGTTCCCATATGAGCACTGAACGCTTTAACTAAACCAAAATCAAATTTATTCTTATGGTATTATAGAGACAAAAACACTTTGCAGGAATTATTGCAGCAGATCAAGTAAACAAGGAGTATATTCAACAAAGTTGGAGATACAAGAGATGCTGTGATTAAAGCTCGTCATATATTATATGTTAAAAGATTCCTTACCGTTCAATAAATATTATGTTATTTCAAAATACACAAGTTGATGAAATACACTACTGTTTTGTATTGTTGTCACTTAAAAAAACTAAATGATCTTTATTAAACATAGTTATCAATACTTCTGACCCTCCTTGACCTTATTATCTTGTACAGATTAACAAATTTTCCATTCATAAGAATAAAAACAAAAAAACTTATCAACTTACATCTCTGAAATAAAATAAAAACATAGTTTTGGGTTCAGTATAATACTACATAAGTAAGAAATTATATAGTAGGTATAATAAAGTAATAAACAAATTAATGAAAACACAATTTATTTATGCAATACAAAAACAAGACGATGTTTCAATGGCTATATAAGTTATCATACACACAAACACTACTGACATTGGATTGCGACTAGAGTTTGTCACAATTTAGTGACAGTAGGGTTTGTGTGCAAGTAACAACTGAGGATGATGGCTTAGTCATTGAAACATCGTTTTGTATTAGTATTGCACAAATAAGGTGGTTGTTGTGGAAAATTTTGTTTTCATTCATTTGGTGATTAAAGTTTCCACAAGTGTAGCTCATTAAAGTTGAAATGTCTTTACATGTAATACAGAAAATACACAACACACATTTACTTGTTAATGTAGACAATCATTAATTAATTTGTACTTTCTTTAAGTAGAAGACATTGTATTTATATTAACAATTTTATTTTATTAAGAAGTCTCTTTATTACAACATAATAAATTAAATTTATTAACCATTAATGTGTTCTAATCTAAATTACCTGTCTATACATCAAGAACCAAACATATCCTATATGAAATGCATTATACAACTGTATTGTATTTATTATTAGGCCTAATTTAATTTTCACATAAACTAAAATACATAATTTTTCTTTAAAACAGTAAAATCAAACTTATTTTAATATAAAGAAAATAAATATTGTGTGTTTTCTGTATCATTTATTCCTAATGATTCATCTACGTTCACTAAATGTCTTACTAAAAGTATACTTTCAATGGTGGATGTATTACTTTATCACAATTTTCACATTGACTGAAACACAAAAATACACATAAAATAGGTAAGATAGGTGTGTATTACAAGTAAAGACATTACAACTTTAAAAAGGAGTATAATAAGAAAGTAATAAGCAAATGAATGAAAACACAATTTTCTACAAAAACCACTTTAATTATACAATACAAATACAAGATGACGTTTCAATGGCTAAGATATAACTTATTAAGATTTTGAATAACTAACATTTAAAAACGTGTGAATGGAATTCGCTGGTTAACAGACTTAACCGAGATCTTCATTAGAGAGTGTTTTTCTATTTTTCAACAAGTTTGGAGAAAATCAGAAACTTTTCAAAGGAGATTAAAAAAATAAATAAATATTGCTATATATACAAATAATATTTCAACATGTTTTATTTTTGAGTCCTGAAGCCACAAAGACCATTTATACAAATGTACAGATAGTAAATTTATTTTTGAGTGTGGTTGTTTTCATGGAAGAGATTGTAATACTAGTTAGAATAGCTAATTTAGAACACGGTAGTGAATTACCACAGTTATATTATTTATATTACTGAAGCAATAAAAATAGACAATGACTAGTGATATTATTATTTCAGTTTATTGTAAACACCCACTTGGCCACTTCAGTAAATATATCCAGTCTATAGGGATTGTTAACATCCATTATCTTTCAACATAATATGTTTTAATAATACAGAGTGAAAATAAAATCTCTTACTACCCCCCCCCCCCCTACCTTTTTCAATCTAAATTCATTTTGTGTATAATTACTTAGAATACGTTTTGTGATGATGTGTGTTAAAATTTTCAGCTACCAACTTGGATCTGCCGTATTGGATTTGAGTCAATTTTTTTTAAGTGGCAACATTGAGTTTTGTTACATGATTTAACATCTTTGTTCAACCCTAGTTTAGTGGCATAAATATTTTTTTGATATCTCTCACCTATATCTAGTTTATTCACAAAAAAACAATAGGAAATGTATAAAACTTGACTCCAAATTTAATGTTTTAACCCTAGCATTGGAGGATGTTAAAGGTTTCTTTTTTAAATTCATAAAAAATATTAATTTTATCCAAAACCTAACTTGGAAAGATGCATAGAATTTATCTATGTAATGAAAAATATTTTATATGAAATGGCTTTGGTTAAGTATGTTAGGACCCAAAAATGAAGTTAACATTTTACAGAAAAGCCTATATCAACCAAAATAAATTTCTTAGCAAATTTTTTCAAGATATACAAAAGTTTGTAATGTAGTTTTGAATAAATGTTGATAAAAAAAAAGTAAAATTTTCATGTAAATTTTTTTAATTAGCATAATTCTTTTCAGGAAGGTGCATATAGGAAGGTGCATTAGCTGTGTAATGAAAAAAAAAGTTAGATGTAAAAAATTTGGAGTTAGTATGTCAGGAACCAAAAATTCTTACAAAAGCCGAGCAAAAATTCTATATAAATAAAAGGGTATATTTACTACAGAACAAAATTTTTTTTTTAAATTTTCAAGACAAGAGATTTTTAATATAGTTTTGGATAAAAGTTCGTAAGCACAAAAATCAATTTATAAAATTTTCATTAGACATAATTAATTTTTATGTAAAAAATGAAAATTTGCTCAAAAGTTAGGCCCATTTTCAAAAATTCATAAAACTTTTAATATTAAGCAAAACAACTTTTTAATATCATTTTTCTCAGAAAGAGACATAGATTTTGTGTGTAATGGCAAAAATTTTAGATGTAAAAATTTTGGAGTTATGTTAGGAATTAAAAAATCGTCCAGTAACCGAGGCAAAAATTCTACAGGAAAAGCTATATATACCATACAAAAAATTTGTTAAATTTTTTTCAAGATATACAAAAGTTTTGCAATATAGTTGTGAATATTATTGATGGTAATATTTATTTATTTAGATGGTAAAAATAAAAATCAATTTATATAATTTTCATTAGAAAAAATATATTTTTACGTAAAAAGTCGAAAATCACTAAAAAGTTGGGGAATTTTAAAAAAATTCATCAAATCAAGTAATTAAATACCTGAAAACTTATTTTAGACCATTGGCGTGTATACAGAAGTTGTAGACTATAGTTGTGAAAAGTTGTTAGTTATAAAAAATTTAAAATCCATTAGCGGAAAACGTTGACATAGTCTTGTAAAAGCAAATCTTACAATTAGTTGCAAAATGCAAAATACAAATACATACATATAACATCTAAATGATATTATAAAACCAAATATAAGGTAAAATAAACTAATTTTGTATACTTACGTTTTGTATGATATCCAGATAGCTTATAGTGACACTACAGTGTAGCGAAGAGGACGACGACAATCCTTTATCGGTGATTTTTGAAAGCGAGGAGGATTTCCTTCCTCGCCCTGACCTCCAGAAATGTGTCATGTCTGAAATATTCCTTGTGTATACCGCTGTTACACAGGTGAGCTCGGTGGTCATTTCAGACTAGTCCACTTCACTTTGTCTGTACTGCAACTGTCAGTTCGACATTTTCTTTTATATTTGTGCGTTTCATCGCTTAGTTCACTACACATAGTTGCTCTTGTGATTTACCACAATAGAGTGCTGTAGTTAAAAGTGTAGCAGTGATTTTACAGTTCATATTCTGTAGGACTAAACTAACTTTCAAGTTAAAAGTGCTTTGGAACAAAGATGAACATGTTTTTGAAACTGTCACCACGTCACTATCACTCTCAGCATCAATCAGAAGCTAGAGATCATCGTTTGGAGAAAGGTGAGAGTAGAAATGTTTTAATGAACAAATTTAGTATTGGTTCTCCAGTTCTTTATGACATTAACAAAACAAAAAGATGAACTTATGTGTTCTGGTTCTCAGTCTGTAACCATATAAAATGGTTTCTAGGCAAACTTTAAAGAAACCAAAACTGGAACAACTAGGCAACGTACTTTACAAATGGTTTAGTACAAAACATGCAGAAGGAAAGCCCATTATGCGGCCTATGATTATTGAAAAAGGTAAGAAATTAAAGAAGATTTGAATGTTGCAGATGGTGACTGTAATTTTTCAGAAGGTTGGCTGAGAAACTTTACATTTAGACATGGAATTTGTAGACAATGTACAGGATAGACACTATAGCAAACAACGACTCAGCACAACAGTACATTGGAGTTTTAAAAAATGGTCACTGAAAAATAACCTGTCAGCTGATCATGTGTACAATGCCAATGAAACAGGCTTACTTTGGCATTGTTTGCCAACATCGACATTAGCTGCGAGAGATAAAAAAGCAGCCAAGGTGTATAAAAAAAACAAAGATAGGCTGACAGTTTTAACATGCGCAAATATGTCTGGGGGCCACCAAGTAACACCTTTTGTAATCGGCAAATCAAAAAACCATGAGCTAATAAAAATGTAACAAATTTGTCTGTTCATTATGATGCTTAACAAAATGCTTGGATGATTGCAAATTTATTTAGACTGGTTTTTAAATCACTTTGTCCCACAGGTTAAGGTAATTTAAAAAAATAGAAACCACCAGAAGATAGCATAGCCCTCATTCTTTTGGACAACTACAAAGCCCATCCGGCCATAGCCGAGTTAGTTTCTGGCAATACTTCTGCCACCTAATGATACCTCCTTGATTCAACCCATGGATCAAGATGTTAACTAAAATTTTAATAATTTTTATAGGAGCTCCTTCGTTCAAGGCCTTTTAAACTCTGGCTGTGATATAACTGAGTTTCAAAAGAAATTTAATGTCCAGGATGCTGTATATGCTATTGCACTCTCATGGTCTCAAGTTAAATAAGTGACTACAAAGATGTTGGAGAAAATTTTGAAAACCAAATGCAGTCACCGAAGATGGTTCAACAACTCAAACTGTTGTGGAAGAAGATGATTTGGAAATAGTAACGGAATAGCTTGTTTCTTATTAAGAGTGAATTCAGAAACAACCCTCTGAAAAATATTCCCAAAGAAGAAATTGTGGAATGGGTTGAGATCGATAAGAATTCACCTATTGAGGAAGAACTTACAGATGAAGCAATTGTTCAAAAATGTTGTCAATCCTCATTCCATGAATCTTGAAGAGCCTGAGTCAGACGATGAAGAAATAGTAAAAAAAGGAACAGGTCAACTGGGTTGATTAAACTGGATAAATTAAACAAGTTTATAACTTTTGCTGAAACAAACACGTTATAACTGTTCAGAAATCATTGATTTGCATATTGTGGAAAATAACTGTTTGAAAAAGAAAAATGATTCTAGAAAACAAAAGAACATTATTTTTTTTTTTTTTAATCTTAACATTTTTTTGAGTTGAAACATCCATCATTATGTAGTTGGTAAAAGATACAGTACTGTATGATGATACAGTACTTCTATCATGTTGCAACTGTATTTGCTATATATGAATTATGATTCTGCGTTCACGTATGGTACCACCCGATAAACCACCATTTCTGGTACCGGAAAAGTCCCAAACATGCTGGTTTATCGGAAGTCTACTGTACATTTTACCACACAGTGAAAGCGACTTTTAGCACTAATTTTGTAACTGATTTTCAGCTACAATAATTTTTTTAATTTAAAAAATATATATTAATGTTCAACAAACAAATTTTTTTGACCAACATTAAAATAAATCATCACTTGATGAAAATTATTTTCTGAATTTCTAAGAATTAAATTATATCCTTTGTGTATTTTAATTTTAATAGTATCTGTGTCGTATAAAGGAACATGTAATTATTATCACTGATCATTCCTTGATAGTAAAAATTTAATTATTTACATATATATATTAAGAACAATGGCTACAATATGTGATACTAGTGTAATTCACGTCCAACAAGTTATTCTTTTACTACAAAACAACCAAGCTGAATTGCAACTATACGTCACATTGGAATAAAATGGCATAACATTTACAGTTTAGTTTGATAATACCAAAAGTTTGAGAATATTCTTTCGTTCTACTACAAAATGAAGAAGTTGTTTCAGTATAAAAAAAATACTTCACCCATATTTTGTTATGACAGATAGTCTAAAAACATGATTTTCCTGGGTTTTTAACAAAATTCCCGCCTTTTCCTTGACTATTTAAAATTCCTGGCTTTTTCCTGATTTCCTTGTTGGGAGACACCTTGCATTTTCAATAGCAAGTTATTGGGTACAACCAAGTTGAAACGACTGTGAAAACTAACCAATGACTTAGCAGGACGATTTCCTTGCAATCACAGAAGACGGAGCTATCAGAAGAGAGTTTGGTTAATGAGATTCATACAAGGCGAGGTTTATACTCCTTCGGGAGTAGAAATAGTGTTTAATAGTACATAAATAGAGAAGTAGATAGTTTTTACCATTTGTAAATGGAGTTCACCTTAAACAAAGTCAGCAGAAGTTAATACAATGCTAGGAATGGCAGAAGAGTAAACTCAAATTAATTAAATTTATAATTCTAATATTATATGGTAAGCACCAAAATAAACAGTACTGAAACTGAATCAGCTGTAGCTGCCTTCTCGATCAGCTTTGTCAACTATTGATTGTTGCCACTTCTTCGTGATTATTATTTCTTTCTTATTTGAGATTAGTTTTTGCTGACATGGTGCTAACTACTGCAGAGAAAGCTTTTATCGTAGAGCATTATTTTCGCTCATATGGAATTGGATGTGTGGGTGGGCCAAATTTGTCACACACTGCATTACGTTTTCAGGAACATTTTCACAAAAATCCGCCTAGTAATGTTGTGATTATTATTGTTGTTCAAAAATTTCGAAGAACAGGTAGTGTTTTGATGCAGTGGAAGGGCTATTCAGGTCGCCCAACTACTGTCTGTAGAAATGAAAACCACGGAAGAGTGTTGCAGCAAGTGTTACAGTCACCGAAAAGAAGCCTAAACATAACATCTTTGAATTTAACTGTAACAGCAGTGACTACTTGTTGAAACTCCATAATAAGGATAAAATAAGCACTAGGCTATAGTTTCAAATGTATTTAATAACTTAATTAGCTACAATTGTTTCGCCTTGCGGCATCTACGGGCTAATGGTAATAGTAAGCCTAAACAAAGTTAACGGTACAGAGAGACAGGTCCGGAAGTAACACAATGGAAGGGATAGCTGGAAAACCCAAGCAGGTAGGAAGGGGAAAGGTTAACATATTACACTATTGGTTTAAGAAGTGGAGAAGAGTTTAATAAAATTTGATCATTTAAATTAAAAGTAGGTTTATGTAATATAGATCTATTTATTTCTAAGCATTCTAGATTATTTAGTCTAATACTTTTATTTTGAAATGTGTAATAATTTTACATTCAGATTAGGATCAAAATTATGACCCGAGTCCAACAGGTGGTTAGCAAAGTTGGAGTTACTAAGCCCATGCTTCCAACTATTTATATGTTCTTTAATTCTAACATTGATCGATCTCCCTGATTGACCTATGTACTTAGAGTCACAATTCTGACAAGAAATTTTATAAACTCCACTATTTTCTAGCCTTTCTTTTTTATCTTTATTATTAACTAACATTTTTCCTAAATTATTATTAACACTAAAGGCGACAAAACGATTACATTTAGTAGAAATAAGATTACTGATTTTATAACTAATTCCGTTAATGTATGACATTTTACAATATTTGACTTTATCGATTTTAACATTATGGTGAACAAGGTTTTCAGCTTTACGTTTTAATTTCTTTCGATTACGTAAAGCTGAAAACCTTGTTCACCATAATGTTAAAATCGATAAAGTCAAATATTGTAAAATGTCATACATTAACGGAATTAGTTATAAAATCAGTAATCTTATTTCTACTAAATGTAATCGTTTTGTCGCCTTTAGTGTTAATAATAATTTAGGAAAAATGTTAGTTAATAATAAAGATAAAAAAGAAAGGCTAGAAAATAGTGGAGTTTATAAAATTTCTTGTCAGAATTGTGACTCTGAGTACATAGGTCAATCAGGGAGATCGATCAATGTTAGAATTAAAGAACATATAAATAGTTGGAAGCATGGGCTTAGTAACTCCAACTTTGCTAACCACCTGTTGGACTCGGGTCATAATTTTGATCCTAATCTGAATGTAAAATTATTACACATTCAAAATAAAAATATTAGACTAAATAATCTAGAATGCTTAGAAATAAATAGATCTATATTACATAAACCTACTTTTAATTTAAATGATCAAATTTTATTAAACTCTTCTCCACTTCTTAAACCAATAGTGTAATATGTTAACCTTTCCCCTTCCTACCTGCTTGGGTTTTCCAGCTATCCCTTCCATTGTGTTACTTCCGGACCTGTCTCTCTGTACCGTTAACTTTGTTTAGGCTTACTATTACCATTAGCCCGTAGATGCCGCAAGGCGAAACAATTGTAGCTAATTAAGTTATTAAATACATTTGAAACTATAGCCTAGTGCTTATTTTATCCTTAACATCTTTGAAACTGAATATAATCAATACGTTGTTGAGAAGAATGTTTTAAAACAATGGTGGTTTTCCCTACAAGATACAAACTGGGCAACCTTTGAACTGTATAAACAAAACAGTCAAGGTTCAGTACTGTGCTTCAATGTTAGCAATGTGCTATGGAGAACCTGAGTTTCTGAGTGAAGTATGGTTTTCAGATGAATGTCATGTGCACCTTAATGGTTTCATAAACAAGCAGACAACACGTTTTCTTGGGTTTGAATGTCCTGACAGTGTTGTAGAGAGGCCACAGCTTCCGTTTACTTGTACATCTTGGTAAAACTATGTAAATAAAATGTTACAATTTTAGTACTGTTTATTTTGGCACATACTGTAGACAAAAATAATGGTACATTAATAAAAATATAAATAACAAATATATGTAGTATGAATTATATAATAAAGCAAACAAAAAGGTGTGTATTATCTTCAACCTCAAGACAAGATTACTTTAGGATCCACTCAATTTCTAGATATAAATTTTGCAGAATGTTGAAATCTGCAGCACATGAACACTGCTACAATAAAGCCAGCATGTTGTAGATTTAATCCATCTCATAATTATTCTTGACTAATGATTATTTATGGGTATATCCATTAATCTGAAACCAGGATAAGTGGGACTCTACTGTACAAATATTATTTCTATTCAAATACTAAATTTTAAGGTGGCAGCATTATGTGAATGTTTGTTTTAAAAATTCAGAAATGAACTGTAAATGGTATCTTCATTAAAACTGCTCCTACCAAAGCTCTCCTGATACTTAACATATTATCTTAAGAGTAATAAAGAGTAAAGAATCAAATTAAAAATCACAAATAAAATTCACTCAAAATAATTTATTTCTTTTCCTCAAAAAATACACTTTCATTATTAAATGCTAAGTATTACATTGTGAAATTAATAATTTCAAGTTAAATACAGTAAATAAAGAATAAACATGACAAGTTATTTTATTAATATGGAAGTTAAAAGTTTTAAGACTCAACAGTTTGTACTACTCTGAAAGTTAAATAAATAGTTTCTACAATAATAAAATAACAACACATTTTTGAATTGAAACAAATCACTCAAATATATAAAAAGGAAAAAAAAAAATTACTGTATTTGAAAAAAATAAAATAAATAAATATAAAAGCTCATGATAAAGGTCAAATCTTTAAATTCTGAACACACTTAGACATATAAAAGTCAACCATTGCAAATAAAATATTAACAACTTTACAAAAAGATCATCACAAACGTGGAATCTCATAGGTAATTCAGTATATAAAAGTAACAACTTATAAATTAATCGTTTGTGCATAATCCAGCTCTTGACAAAGTACAAAAATTAAATTAAAATACAATAAAAAAGTACCAAAAATTGTGAACAATATAATATTTGTCTTTTCTTTCAAACATTAAGATTTCAGAAATTGGTATAAAAACAGATAATTTAAAAAAGAAATACATTAACTGAATGAATGTTAGTATTCAAAACAAGTTAAAGCTTTGTGACATTTTAATTACAAAATATTGACCAAGTTAGTATAGGGCTTTAAAGCTATGCTTATAACAAAATGTACAACTAAATGTTAATAATATATTACATTACATACAAACATATTTCTCTTCAGAAAAAGTCTTTAAGTTTTGATTAAAACAATTCAATATCCAAATGCTATTTAAGAGCACTTATTGAATGTCAGCAACTTTATGCTTTCTTCATCTAACTTTACCCTCGTCACCTGAAACATTTTAAATACAATCTTTTTATAATTTAAATAGAAAAACCACCATGGTAATTATTTTAGGAAATAAGGATATTTAAAATAAATACTCTTAATTAAGTAACAGTACTTACTGTAGGGAAAGTTTACGATCATTGGACGGACGCAAAGGCCCCATAGCTTGAGCAGCTTCTGGAAATCTCTCATGATATCTTTCTAGACGCAAATATTTCACTGTCACCAATTTGCCTGAAAATAAATAACAAGGGTTTACATTTTTATAATAATAATACAATAATACAATTTTTTAAATAGCTTTTTTTCCATTTAAAATTAGTATATTAATTTAAGGCTTTTAAGAAATTGTGTGGGCTTTTATGATAAAATTACAGATAAATTACGACAATGGATTAGTGCTTACACATTTGCAGTCACAAGAATTTGAAGTTTTGGGGAAGAGGGGAAAGACAATTATTAAATACAGTGAAGTGTGTAGATGGTAAATTAAGTGTAGTAGAGGCAAGGCACATATAACAAAGGAATGGGTTTCTATATGGAGACTTAGAGTAGGTTCATTTTCTCAATTCAAAAATGTTTAAAGGAAAACTGTAAGAAGATATAGCTGTCAATATAATCAGATTTGATCTGGTTCCAATAACAGGCTGAATGAACGAGTTTCTTATCAATGTATGTGAAAGCTCATTACAGCTGATTATGTTGAAGAGAACTGTGTTGGTTATTTTTGAAAATTATAAAAGAAGAAATGGCAACGTACAGTGAGAGGATTTAAAGAATGTTTTCCTTCAGGATTTTGCACCAACAAGAAGGAGTTATTGTTTGTGCAGTTAAATAATAAAATACATCGAGTGAAATGGTTGGTACAAAATAAAACAGGTAGAGACTTTATGTGGTAGAGTTAACCAGATATACCAAAACAACAAGTAATGATGTTAGGTAACTCAAGATTAAAGAAGTTCAAAGACAATATCAAAATGTTTAAAGATCAAGTTTCATCTTGTGATAATGATTAGAGGTTAATTCTATGACTAAAGGATCAAATATAAGTAGAATTATATATGGATACTCATTATAATACAGGGTGTGTAAAAAATATGGAATCGACTTAATATTTTTAGAACTGTTTCAGATATAAAAAAGTTTGACCCCGTTATTTTAAAGCTCTTAACCTGAGCTATTACAGGGTGATAAATTTATACAGGGTTAAAAAATTAAGACAACATGATTTTTTTTAAATGTAACAATATTATTAGTTTTACATACTTTAATTGGTCAACTTAAGATACATAAAAAAAAGAGTTTTTAATTTATCCTCTAATAATAATCGAGTTTGGTGTTTTAAAATTCACAATTTAGTAAACTCAATATTAAATGTTCTCTGTAGGGCTGAGTGAATAATGATTTATAATTTGGTCGTGATGTACAGTAAGCCAAGATGTGTTGAAAATTATGTATCAACTGGGGTACAGGGTGTTCTAAAAAGTAAAAGTTTTAAATATTTCTTAACTACAATATACAAATTATTAGATTATCAATTATACTATCATAGGAATTGAAAGTCTAGGACACAAATTAATAAAGTGTAATTTCATATACAGGATCTTCAAAAATTAACAAAATATGATTTTCTATGGAATTTTACAACAGAAGTGTAAAAATAATAACTCCATAAGACACCTTTTGCTAATTTTTTAATACTTTTTAAAAATTTATAAAAAATAGTAATATTATCCAAAACACAAGTTGTTACACATAATTTTTCGCAGAAAGGTCATAGAATTTATTTATGAAAAGAAAAAGACGTAATATAAGTAACAGTTTTTGAGTTTTTTTTGAAAAATTGTAATGTAGGTGAAAAATTTACCAAAAATTATAACATTATCCAAAACACAACTTGATTTTCTTAAATAGAGATAAATATAATTTACCTTTGTAATAAAAAAAAAATGTAGTAAAAAAGTGGAAACTCCAAAAATCCCCATAACCACCATATGACCATTTTTTTCAAATTTTATTCAAGATATACAAAAGTTTTCGAATTTATTTGTTAGTAAAAATTGTTACAAAAAATGTATATCATTTTTGAAAAGTTACATTGTGAAAAATCATGATTTATGAAAAAAGTGAAAAGGTGGGTTTCATCTGTGTAATGAAAGAAAAGAAGAAGAAGAAAAGGGAAAAAGAAAAAAAAAAAAAAAAATGTTAGGGCGTAAAAATTGTGGAGTTAGTATGTCAGGAATTAAAAAATGTACAGTAACCGAAGCCAACACATCACAAAAAAAGCATATATATTTCAAGATATACAAAAATTTTCTGTTATAGTTGTGAATAAAAGTTGGTAAAAAATTATATAAAAATCGAAAATGCTTATAGAAGAATTTTTTTTTTTAAAGTACTAATTTACTCGAAAGTTTTGAAAAATTCACCAAAAATAATTACTTTATTCACAACTAACTTGTAATATACTATTACTTAGAAAAAGTTTCATAAAATTGTTGCAATAAAATAATTAAAAATAATAATAAAATGTATACTAAATATAATTGTTTGCATTTCTAGGCTAGGCGTATTAAAAAAAAAAAATTACTTTCACTCGAATAATAATCACGTAAAACAATAACTAACATATTATGAATTGTATAAACAAGACACAATACATAAATAATTATAAAAACCACAAGCTATTTCACATTGCACTAATGTTATGGAATAAAATGGCAAAGTGAAGTTTTCCATCTAGGAAACGTACTTTGAAGGTACAGTATACAATCAAAATATTTGCCCCAACTGATATATCTGATGTAGCAATAGAAAGATCTAATTTTTGTCTTCCCGATGATATATAGATCATCAAAAAAATCTAAATATTACTAATCGATATTTGTCTTATATTACCTTTGTTGCAAATGGCACTGGAACTAACTGATTTTGTCATATTTTAAAATGTCTGTATCTCACTAACTATGAGAGCACGATAATTTACAAGGCACCACTCGAAAGAGAAAGTAAAATACTATAAAACAGCTTTCGAATAGTTTGACAAAAATATGGACTTGAGACAGTCAAATATGATGTAATTCTGTTGTGATTTTGCTAGTGATGAAATACAGTAACTTTAGAGATTAAAAATTTGTTTTTTACTACGATTATTAGTGGATGAAATGTTGATTTGTAAAAAATGTTATTTTACTTTATCTTATAGCTGTACAGACACACAAAGTTTCGACAATATATTGTCAATTGCCACTTAGAATGTAAACGAAACATTCCCCAACAGACTTCTGATAGCAAAATTAACTGTATTATCCCTACAGCCGCGGGGCGACCCCATCTCGGGTTGATTCTCAACGCATGGTTTAGTCTAACGACCGCTAACACGTATTTTGCAATTCAACATTTCACCCACTTAGAATCGTCCTATCGCAATAAATAAAATACCATTGGAAAGCTAATGTTCCGTAGATGCATAATCATGCAAAAAAAATACCACAGAACGTTATAATAATATTTTTAAAATTGGTAAAGTTTGCATATTTTTATGCGTAAAGCCAAAGATTTGAACTGTGCAGTTGTAAGTAAATGACGCCATTTTTTCTCAGATGTTCACAAATATATTTTTCTGTCAAACAGGTCGACCATAACACTGTTCTGTAGATCAAATCTTTCTCTTTCGATCTGTTCTTTTCAAATCTTTCTCTCTGTCATAGATTGCGAGATTATCTATTTTACCAAAGTAGTAACCAAACCGAACGAATCTCATTTTTCATTCGGTGTAGTTTACTAAATAAGATAATCGATATTTTGTAACCGATCTTTATAGTATGTTGTAGAGGAGATTTCATTATATCTGTTGGTACCACCTATTATGGCCTAGAGTTTCTATTAGGTTAATATTTCTTACTTGAAAGTTAGCGATGTTTGTGTACTAAAATGACATGTGAAAGGCGTAGTGGTATGTGACTTGGGATTATATTTCTGTTATTCTGAAGGTTTGTTTTATTTATTTATTATAAATTGTGTATACAAATTACAATATCTGTATTATTGTTTGTAGAATTTATTGTTTTGAGTAAATGTTATTGTCAGACATCAAATATTGAGGCTGTCTAGAGATAGAGGTTATGTTATAATCTGGTTTTCTTTTTCAGAAAATTTCCATGTGTTTACATATTATACAAATAATTTTGTCTAATGAAAATTTTATAAATTTATATAGGCCTATCTATAAATAGAGATAGGTTATGATATATCTGGTCTGACCTATTTTAGCAAATTTCTGTATGTTTACATATAAAAATAATTTTGTCTAATGAAATTTTATAAATTGATTATGTTTTTACCAAAATGTATGCAAAATGTTTATAAATTTATATAGGCCTATCTATAAAATTTTTATTGTTGCTTTATATACCTATTTCTGTGGAATTTTGCTTCGGTTACAGGGTAATTTTGTTGATTCCATACATTAATAACTCCAAAATGTTTCCATCTAAAATTTTTTGCATTACACACATAAAATCTATGTATCTTTGTGAGAACATAGGCAATAAAAACTTGGGTTTTGAATAATAATTATATTTTTGGTAAATTTTTGAAAAAAGGCCAAACTTTGGAGCAAAATTTCACTTTTTACGTAAAAATGAACCATGTCTATTGAGAAAATTTTATAAATTGATTTTTCTTTTTAGCAACTTTTATCCACAAATATATTACAAATCTCTAGTAATACTTCAAAAAATTCAAAAAAAATTCTATGGTGTACATTACCATTTCTGTGAAATTCTTGCCTACGTTACTATCCGATTTTTTGCTATTTGACATAACTCCAAATTTTTTACATCAAACAATTTTTTCCACTACACAGCTAAATTCTACGCACCTTTCTGAATATAATGATATATAAAAGTTGTGTTTTCCATAAATATTTTTATTTTTGGTGAATTTAAAAAAATAAATTTAACAAATTGCCTTTTTAATAAACAAATTTTTTTTTATTTTGAAAATGTAACAAATTAATTTTTTCTTTTTCTAAATATATTCACAAATATTATACAAAACTTTTGTATATCTTGAAAAAAGGTGGTAAGCTATTGATTTTGGATGATACAGGTTTTTCTGAAAAATGTTAACTTTTTTTTGACATCTAACATACTCACTCCAAAAACATTTCAAAACAATTTTTTTTTATTACATAGATAAATTCTACGCATCTTTCTGAGAAAAATGATATATTATAAGTTAGGTTTTGTATAAAAATTTTATTTTTTATTAATTTTTTAAGAAAACAAAACCTTTAACATGCGCCGGTTGCAGGATTAAAAACTGTGAGGGACACAGAATGTCTTTTAAACATTTGTTGAAGAGTTCCGACATCGGTAAGAAAAGCTGTACTAGAACACGCTATAAACTTTACTTTGGTTTAGTACAGTATTCTTGAGAAACATAGCTACCACCCTTATAAAGTTTGTCTAGTTCATTAACTGTCTGAGGATGATTATGATCATAGCGTGCGTTTTGTGATTTAATAACGGGAAAATGTGATTAAGACTAATTTTGTTAACTCTACACTGTTTTCAGATGAAGCTACTTCCATGCTGAATGGACATGTAAGTAGACATATTTGCAAATATTAGAATGATTAAACCCCACATTGGACGAGTGAAAGCTTTACCCCAAAGACCTCAAAAGTGAATGTTTGAGCTAGGATGTTGGTAACAATATTATCAGTCCAGTTATTGAAGTTTCCAATTATGAAATGTTAGTGCATACTATTTTGCCACAAGTTCAAAATCTGTTAGGACCAAGTTTTGACATTATCTGGTCTCCTCATTTCGACAGCTGCTGGATGAAGTGTTCTCTTATCATTCGATCAAGTCAGAGGGAGAAAATAGAATGGCAGCCAGAACACTAGATTTGAAGCAAAACATTTACTGAACTATGCCAAAAGGTGTAAATAATTTAACACTCCACATAATAGCAGAAGCCATAGATCTCTCCAGACATACTACAAAATGTGTTGCAGGATTTTTATCAAAGATTGGCACACTGTCAAGCTCTAGAAGGGATGAAGTTTGAACAGTTACTGTAGTTTTACAGAGGACTGAAAATTATATTCCATGTGTTTTGGCCACCATATACTTCGAGTGACTTTTTGTAAGCAGGGTAAGTAAAAACAATAGAGTTCTATTTGAAAATATCATAAAAAATCACATTTTGTTATTTTTAGAACATCCTGTATATGAAATTACACTTTATTAATTATGTTCTAGATGTTCAATTGATATGATTACTCATCCTCTTACTTTTTAGAACACTATATACATTTCTAAAAGTTGAGAAAAATCAAGTTTTGTTAATTTTTGTACCATCCTGTAGATAGCTTAAGAGCTTTAATAAGAGGTCAAACATTTTTCTATTAAAGCATAAAATATTAAACTGTTTCCATATTTTTTACACACACTGTAGAGTGGTTATGGACTAAGCAAGGTTGTAACGGGATTAGCAATGATTTCATGAGTAACAGGATGTTTCCTGAAAGAGGAGACAAGTTTAGGTTAGACATTAGGAATAGGTCAGGTCGATTTAAAAAAGTATAAATCATAATCAGGAGATAGTAGGGAGAAAAGAATAAAATAGAGGGTGTGTGTTTGAGGTATGGCAGTGTTGGGTAAGAAGAAAGGAGCATCATTTGCTAGAAACAGTAATGCTAAGTTTAAGAGAGAAAAAAAGCATTTATAATTATAGGAAAACCCCTTAACCCTCCAGCTGGTGCATGTTAATGGGTCTTAAAAATTCTTCGTTCCTTTAAAAATTAATAAAATATATTATTTGTATACAAAACCTAACTTATAAGATATCATTTTTCTCAGAAAGATGCATAGAATTCATCTATGTAATAAAATTTTTTTTTTGAAACGGTTTTGGAGTAAGTATGTTAGATGTCAAAAATGATATTAACTTTTTTTCAGAAATATCTGTATCACCCAAAATCAATAGCTTACTACCTTTTTCTAAGATATACAAAAGTTTTGTGTAATATTTTTGAATATATTTAGGAAAAAAAATTTAAAAGAATTTTATATTTTAAAAATTTTTTAAAATATTTTACGAAAAAACTGAATTTTCTCTTTATTTTTTCCAAAAAACATTAAAAATAGTAAAATATATTTTATAAAGAACTTCTATATATCATTATGTCCAGAAAGGTGCATAGAATTTAGTTGTGTAGTGCAAAAAAATGTTACATGCATCACATTTGGAGTTTTTTGATCAAATACCAAAAAATCGAGAGTAACGGAGAGTAAAATTTCACAGAAATCGGTACATAAACAATATTAAAAATTTTTTATGATTTTTTTAAAATATTGATACAGATTTGTAATATATTTGTGGATAAAAGTTGCTAAAAAGAAAAATAAATTTTGAAAATTTTCATTAGACGAGATACATTTTTATGTAAAATGTGAATATTGACTAACTATATTCAAACAGTAACCAAAAATATAATTTTTATTCTAAACAAAAGTTTTTATTACCTATGTTCTCACAAATATACATAGATTTTATGTGTGTAATGCAAAAAAAATTATATGGAAACATTTTAGAGTTATTACGGACGGAATCAACAAATTTACCCTGTAACCGAGGCAAAATTCCACAGAAATAGGTATATAAACCATATTAAAATTTTTTAATGATTTTTTTTAAATATTGATGCAGATTTGTAATATATTTGTGGATAAAAGTTGCTAAAAAGAAAAATCAATTTTGAAAATTTTTATTAGACATGGGTCATTTATGATAAAAATCTACCTTCACAATAGCCTAGACGTTGAGGTTAGGGCTGTGAAAAAAAAAACCAAAAATATGAAATATCCCTAATAAATACACTCTACAAACATTGACACATTTATTATAAGTTGTATATACATTTATATATTATGTATATACATATTATAATAAATAAATGGTTTCTTGAAACTAAAAGTTCCAATAGCAAATCTAGAAATAGGCCTGACTAGTACTAGATTTGGCTAGACTAGGCCGAAAATATGAATTATCACTCATAACTACACTCTACAAACATTGACACATTTATTTTAAGTTGTATAAACAAATTATAATAAAAAAATCACTTCATGAAACTTATATTCACTATAAAAACAAAGCTATTGCACTTTGAAATTTCCACATCGGCAAAAATCTTGCGAGATCGAAGTAACAAATTTGAGGTTATCCTACGTTTTATAAAGTACCACAGCCTTTGTATTTTTCCTTGTAAAGATGTGTTTCAAATACAAGGTTAAACATTGAAACCTCCTCTTTACAGTTATATCAAAAACGACAAGATTGTATAAAAATAAAGATCGGATTCTTCAAGACTGTCTAGAAACTGAATATCGCAAACCGGTCTGAAAGTTCAGAGGATCATTTCCTAGAATGGATATAAATCGTAAACTATATAACTTAGGATGATTTCGTCTTCATAGTTCGAAAGAGGAAGAAAAATACTATATAATATTGTCAACTTGTAACATTTAGACAAGTTTTACCATTTCGAAAAAATATATGAACATATAGGTGATATTTTTCTATATAAAACTCGCCGAGAGAAACTGTCGCAATCTAGCGCTAACAAGGTAAACTTCAGTCTAGTCTTATTTCTTTACTACACGCTACATAAAATTTTCTAAACTTGGTTATGAAAGATTGAAAGATAACCTTTTCATTGGTATAAAATACATTTCGATAATATAATATCTACTAGGATAAAAGTTGAATTGCAAAAAACGTAATTTTTAGCGTGTAAAATAGCGTTAAAATTCTTGATTTGGTTTAATTTTTATATAATAAAAACTATACTAGTTGGAAACATTTGATAAACACGGTTTTGAAGAGAAAGACGCGATCTATCAAGCAGTGTTACGTCCGATGTGACAGATTGAAATTTCGAAATAGGAATAATTGACAAACGAGACGAATGTTTTGTTTAAAACTTGTTGACGTAAAACTTTGACGTTTCGCATGAAAACTATGCGAACTTCGCCAATTTTTGGAATATTATTAATAACGTTTTGTGGTATTTTTTTTGCATGATATGCATCTACGGAACATTAGCTTTCCAACGGTATTTTATTTATTGCGATGGGACAATTTTAAGTGGGCGTTACGTTGAATGGCAAAATACGTATTTTTTAGTTGGTGAATAGAGCCGTGACTAACGAAGCGACCACTTTTAAGGCAAAAAGGGGTCGATCACCAGTTAGAGGATTAACCAAACATAATTAGTTTAGAGTTTTAAATTAGTAAATATGAGGAAACTATTTAGAAAAGAGCAAAGAAAAATTTTAAGAAGTACATATTGTCACCCAAGACAATAAGCTAGAAACAGCTTTTTTTCTTTTTCTTTTTTTCTTCTTTTTTTGAGTTTTAGAAATGTTGTACAGTATTTTATCAATCAGATATTTATGCTGTTCAAAATAACACTTACTAGGTTTGTGAACTTTTGCTTTTCAATTTGTAATGTAGTAAAAAATTATAATAATTAGAAGTATCTTCTATAATCCTTTATTTTCTAGAAAAACTAGGTTTTAACATCACATATGTAGTTATTTAAGAAATATAAAGGATTATAAAGAGTAATTTCACTTATTTATTGTACTAAATTAACACAGAAGAGTCAGTAAAAAATGTGTACGAAAGACACCACATATTTCTTATGGAAAACTGGTGGACTGAAATATTGATTTGTTGTAGTTCTGGTTTTTCTGATCAAAAGTTTTAGAGCTATAACAGTTTGACAATGTATTTTCGAGATACTTGAAGTATACTTGAAGAATAGGATAATATTTTAATCAAACAAAAAATATTATTTTGCATGCACACACACACAGAGAGTGTTTCAAGAAGTTCTCCTAGAAATCATTTAATGAAAACAAAGGAAAAGTTCATAAAACATTTTCCTCTTCGTTTTCCGGCTAACCACCATTAGTTTTGTTATCAAAAAATATACAACTTTGGAAATAGATAAGATATTGAGTTCAGATTTTTTTATACCAGGGTGTGTACTAAGTAGAATAAAGTATTTATATTTTATAGTTTATGAGTATTAATTGCTTAGTTTTTTGTAATAGTATTTTAATTCATTTCACATTCAGAAACAATCCAGTATTGTCTGGAAATGTGTTGACCATGTTTAAAAATTTTTTTAATAGGAAAAAAAAAACAGTGTTAATTGTTTGGCTTTTGATTGACAGAAGTAATGTTTTTAAATATATATTTTTGGCTACACATAAAAATGACAACATGGAATATAATACTTGTGTTTTAAAGACGCACTACATTTGTTCTGAATAAATGTCAGACTCTGACATGATTATCACATAAACAAGAATAAAATTGTTTCGTGATCTCTACTGCCAAAAGGAGGGGGGTCAAAAGTTGATCAAATGTTAACTTCAAACTGATATCAGTTGACTGATGAATAAACAATTATTTAATTTTAAAGATGAATGTACGTTCTTTCCTCTTTATGTAAAAGTTATTCTCATATTTTAATTAATAGCTTTGATTTTATAATTGTAATTAGAAAGACATTTCAAACAAACAACAGAACCAAAACGCATAATATAACTGAAAGAAGGTTAAATATATATAGACAACAGTCCAATCTATCTAGCTTAATAACAAGGTGAGTAGAAATAAGTTGACTTTGAATCTGAGTGTTGTATATTGTCATCCTATTACGATAACATACAATTTTGCTCTCTTCTAAATGCTTAGTACCAGATAGTGAAATCACTAAATCATACAATTTTTATTTTTTGAAATCATACATTTTTTTATTGTTTGAACATAAACTGATGTTAGATGGTTATTTGAATTATGGCTGAAAAATATAGACTTTATTCAATGGCTAACAGATTTTATTTAGACACTCAATGCAATAAATTATTAACTAGATTTATACATTGGCGCAATACATCATGCCTACAGAGATAAATTAAAAATGACAATGATTGATTTGTTTGTTTTAATCCCCCCCCCCCCCATTCAGTCTTGTAGACTAGGGAAGGGACAAGAAAGGTCTACAGCTTTTGTTCAACAGAAGAGAATTGAGCTTAAACTGATACTCCATAGTAACAGAGTATTGTCAACCATATCCTCCATCCAGTCTTGTTTTTTTTTTATTCAAGGTGTAATTTTTTTAATTTATTTATTTTTTTACATATATGAAAATTATTTATTATTTACAAAACCATAATTATAACGACTTGAACATGTTTATATGTTTAATTGTTATATATATATATATATATATATATATATTTTTAGGTAACTTCCATATTTAAAAAGCAATAATAATTAACTTTACCAATTTTTGAATCTTGCGGCAATTGCGATACTTGTTAATAATTATTTTTATTATTTTATGGTTGGATGGGAATAGAGGATCGTGGATCTTTCAAAACTTGGTTGGCACAACGGTCACAGCCCAGACCTGTCGACTAAAACTAGATACTACTCAGTCAGCCAGCACGTGATGAGGGACTATTACTAATATCATAAATAATTATTTCTAAATTTAGGTATAGTATTATTAACTTACTTACAAGATATGGTTATTTTACAACGATTGACTCTAACAAAATAGTGGTCCCGATGTAGACACTAGCCTAAAATGGCCGCCGTTCTACACTGCACCGACGATCGCGGAAAGCCGAATATGTGCGCACCATTTAACCCCGGGTCAATTGACCCTACCCAATTTGACTATTAAGTCATTATTTTTGGGGGGTTAACACTAGGAAGAAGGAGATATAAAGAAACGATGAATTGGTGATGGTTTATATGGATGTAGTTTTCCAACGGTCCAGCTCCTTGCGAAAGCGGTGCACAACTGACTTATCTCTCGTTCGTGACCCGACTTCAGGGCTCGCAGGGTGGGGGAACATTTAAGGCATCATCTGCTGCCCCTTCATTTGTGGCACCGGGCAACTGTTAATGCATTGGGTGCGGACCAGCAACCGCCACCCCAAGCGCAGGGGGAACAGTGGTGGGCAGATCACCACAGTCACCCCCGCTGGCAAGGCGACGAAGACCGCGACTCATGGTCCCGACACTCCCTCCCCTCGGCGGAAAAAGGGGGGTGGCGTTAGCGCGGGGTAAGGAAGGAGTAGGGTAAAATGAGCAGATAACAATGAGCTGACAGGATAGCAGATGGCCACCAGGGCTGAAGACAACAAAATTACCCACAATCGGACACGACGAAGAACAAAGGGGCTGAAATGAATTTACCAATTTTGTAAGGTGCCAGTTTCGTTCTGGACTCACCTATTTTACTTCCACACCATACATTTGGCGATGATGGGGCGAAGGCATTAATGATTTATTTTTTTTTTTTTTTAATTATTTTTTTTTAATACTTGTATAAGTGAGGAAAAATATAAGGGATGGAAAGGATTTTTTGTAAAAACAAAACTACAAAAAAAATTAGTGTGCTACAGATTTATAAATTAAATAAGGGTAGAAAATAACTGCAGTTCAGTGGAAATGATTGGCAGACTATTAATTAAAAAAATATATATATATCATGTACAGGATAAAACCAAAGGAGTAATCATAAAGGAAGAGATAGGAAATAGAAATAAAGGAAAGTATAAAGTAACCTTAGATACAGCAAACTTTAAACGACGCTAGGGTGGACAATTTAATGGTTCTTGGTATTTCAATGAATTTAAGGCGCCAAGTTTAAAATGAACCATTAGTAACCAAAACTGATAACTTCTATATTACATCATTGACTGACTATTCAATACCAAGTCACACCCAAAAGCTGTATAAAATGCAGGTGGTGGTTCTGGATTAAATGGGGAGGTGATCATATATAAATGTAGGCAATAAGGAGAGGCAATAATGTACAATTTTTTTTTTTTTTTTTTTTTTTTTTTTTTTTTTTTTTTTTTATTTTATTTTTTTTTTTTTTTTTGGGTTAACTGTAAAAAAAGGAAATATGGTTGCAACCAGTAACCAATCACTGCCACTGTTTTAAACTTCAATAATTAGGGGGGAATTAATTTTGTAAACTATGAATATATTGGCAAAAAAAAAGGAAATGGAAAGTTTGGATGGGGTTTAATTAAAGGAAAAATAGTCAAAATTAAGTAATAACCACGGATGTAGGCTGGAAGTAATTCGCAATTTTCAAAAGGGAGGGCACACGTGCGGAAAATATTTTAGCCAAAAACAATACAATCAATCAATTTTATTTTATTAATATTATTTGTTTATTTTATTCGCAGAATTATAACTAAGTAAAAGCGAAAACGACCACAAACCAATTGCAGGCATATGACTGAGCATTCATATTAGCACAGAAGCCAAGGAAGAGAAAGCCAGTAACCTGCTATTTATGCAAACCCTAAAACTAAACTGAGTATTTGAATTTTTAATAACAATCTTTTAACCAGGTAGGTAAGGATAAGGTATGAACTTTTTTTTTTTGGAACGATATTGCAGATATGACGTAACCTAGAATAAGGGCTTACGGTGCAGGTCTCTCTGGCATCGTGCGAGGGGCGTTGCATCCAGAGAGACCTATCACCGCGCGCTGGGTATTGTTTCTTACCACCGAGCACTCGGATGTTACGGTTGTTAACTGGAGGACGCTTGCGGAGGGGCTTGAATCAAGGTGGGAAGAGTACTTAATCTAAATTGACACATGCAACATAGAGAATTATATAATACTACTAATACTAAACAGTAATACTACTAATCTAAAGGTAATTACTAATACTATAAAGACCAAGGCTGGTAAAATACAATAGAGATGAAATGAAAATGATAATTTTAGGGTAAGATGTTTATAAAATGGATGAGGGTTTTTGAGGAAACTCAAATTGACTCCACGCGTGAGAGCCTAAATTCAAAGCAAAAGAAGCCAGCCCAGAAGCAACCCGGCGACCCGATAATCATACTAAAAAAAAAGAGTGGGTTAATAGAGAAAAAAAGTTTTTGTTTAAAAAAAATCTATTTCCCAGAAATAAAAAAAGGAGTATAATATCAGGCCATACCAATGGCGCCGCCAGGCCCGCCAATTATGCCATTGATGAGTCTGGGAAAATGAGGGAAAGGTAAAGTGGGTCATAAAATGGAAGGAAAATGGGTGGCTAATGTGGTCAGTGAAGTAAGATGAGGAATGATATGAACAAAATATAAATAAGACGAAAGTTACTTAATACTACTATCACTACGACTGAATGCGTCCCGTCGCAGTCGACAACCCAGGCCGTGAGCGTAGTGAGAATAAGGAAGGTTAAATTCATGGTTAAGGCTGGTTTGTGGTTTATTTAATTTATTTATGTCTTTTAGCTTTGAGGGAGAAAAAAAAAAATTAAACAAGTTGAGATATTATATATAGCAAAAATATATAGCAAAAATATTATTGGCCGAGGCGACAATTAGGGTACAAAGATTAATATTAAAAAATATCAAAATTTATGGGTTTAATTGTTACTTTTATTTTATTTTTTTTAAGACAGGGACTGCGAATAAATATTAAAAAAAAAATGGTAGGTTAAAGAAAAAAAAGTTTATGTTGTGGACAAGGGATGTAAGTAAGAATGTCTATTCGTGAAAATTCAAATCATAAGGCCAGTCGGGGCAGTAAAATTTCATCAATATCGTAGTATCGATACTCGAGAAAGGAGAAATGGGGTTTTTGCTAAAAAAAAAGGCTGAAAATAAACACTGTAGTCTATAACACAAGTTAATACACCTGAAATACAAGACAGAAAATATTTATGATCAATTACAAAAGAAAATGCACAATCAGATAATCATTAAGCATAAGAATACGTTACTGTAATAAGGTTTATGGATTAAACATTTTAATCGTACTATTAACTATTGTATATTTCGGACTGTCGGCTCACTATCAAGGCAAACACAGCTGATAAATAATGTACTATTAATACCAAAAGGTTGTTTACACTAGTAGAAGCATATTGAAGGTCTACATTGATTCTACATCAACAATTCCATTGTAGATTGACTTATCTGCCGTTATGTCCGTACTTGTAGGACCACATAAAAAAGGAATTGTCGACGAGACAAAATCTGTACCCAATACATATTGAAAACATTTGAATAACCAATTCCATTGCTCAAATCAATACAGTGATCAAAATATGATAACTATTATAATTTCCGTTTAATTTATTTTATTTTTTTTATTATTATTTTTTTTATTTTATAATTTTTTTTTTATATATATCTTATTTTATATACATATATACACATTTTCAAATAATTTATTTATATATATACATATATATATATATATATATATATATATATATATATATACACACATACATATATTATTTTTTTAATTAATTTTTTTTTTTTGATGTTTTCTCAATTTGTGGGAGGAGAAATCTTGTTATGGTTTATAGCAAAAAAATATTTAATCACTGTAGTCACAATATGATTTTCTTGGCTTGGTATTTCCAGCAATAGACAATGAACTTTCCAAGTAAAAAGATATTTGAGCAAAGGAAAATTTTACAAATTTAAGTCTAAACTATTATAATAAAGTATTTTTTGTCGTACTGAAGGAGAAAAAGAAAGAAAATAAGAAAATGAATTGACTTACCCCAACTCTTCTGACTGGTAGTTTAAAGAAAACACGAATTTATAGACGGGGGGGGGGGGTACTTACCTAATTATATATATATCTAGGACCGGTAAAGGACACCGAATTTAGTAATAACAATATAAATATCACACATTTTTAATTAATTAATTTAATACTAAGGGGTAACGGAAGGAAAATTTTGGATAATCGGGTGCAGGACCACTATTGATAACGAATTTGGAAAACGCCTAAATATTATCGGAAATTATGTGTATAAGGAATTTAAATGGGAAAACTACACGTTACTAAAAGATATTAAAGAATAGATTTATAAGATCGACTTAATATTAGATATTAGAATTTTTATTACAACCGGAAACTAAAAATTTGCCACGATGCCGGGTGACCAAGTTTGTACAAGATTGAACACCGGTTCCCGTCTTCAGACAAATATGTATTAGGCCGCAACCGCCGCACCAAACTCAAATTTGAACCGATCTCTGCTACCATTCTGCGGCAATATGCGATACTTATTAATTATTATTGGTATTATTTTATGGTTGGATGGGAATAGAGGATCGTGGATCTTTCAAAACTTGGTTGGCACAACGGTCACAGCCCAGACCTGTCGACTAAAACTAGATACTACTCAGTCAGCCAGCACGTGATGAGGGACTATTACTAATATCATAAATAATTATTTCTAAATTTAGGTATAGTATTATTAACTTACTTACAAGATATGGTTATTTTACAACGATTGACTCTAACAAAATAGTGGTCCCGATGTAGACACTAGCCTAAAATGGCCGCCGTTCTACACTGCACCGACGATCGCGGAAAGCCGAATGTGTGCGCACCATTTAACCCCGGGTCAATTGACCCTACCCAATTTGACTATTAAGTCATTATTTTTGGGGGGTTAACACTAGGAAGAAGGAGATATAAAGAAACGATGAATTGGTGATGGTTTATATGGATGTAGTTTTCCAACGGTCCAGCTCCTTGCGAAAGCGGTGCACAACTGACTTATCTCTCGTTCGTGACCCGACTTCAGGGCTCGCAGGGTGGGGGAACATTTAAGGCATCATCTGCTGCCCCTTCATTTGTGGCACCGGGCAACTGTTAATGCATTGGGTGCGGACCAGCAACCGCCACCCCAAGCGCAGGGGGAACAGTGGTGGGCAGATCACCACAATCTTCATACAATTTACACATCTATATTTTCCAACATTTTTCTAATGCAACATATATTACAATTTTTTTCTTCTTGTTTAAAGGTGAAAAACCTCTTGTTAACATCATCATCTCTTATATAATGGAATACACTGATATGGTTTTTACGTTGGGTATGTGAAAAAATGGTACAGCTGGTGCTGTAGAATATGAAAGAGGTTATCCCAACGGCAGGATTCCAGATTTTAAAACAATTAGTGGAACATTGCAAAAACTTCGGGAAACTGGCTCACTTCCTAGTATTCATACCAGCCACAAACATTTGGTACAACACCATGCTGATATTGATGAAATTAAATTATAATTAATGCTGTTCAACATAATTCAGGTATCACTACTCGACGTCTTTTAAGAAGGGTCGGAGTTTCACATTTTATGGTGTGGAGAACATTTAATAAAATGAGTTTTAGCCTTACCACAAACAACCAATTCAGCATCTACACCCAGAAGACGGCCTACGTTGTATAGTGTTTTGCAATTGGTTGAATACAAATTCTCAGCTTTATAATATCATTTTATTTACCAACAAGGCACATTTCACTAAGAATAGTGTCAAGAACTTATGCAACAAACACACCTGGGCAGAAATCAATCCCAATTAAACAGTAGAATACAATTTTCAGCACATATTTATCATGATCTGTGGTGTGACTTATTGTACTTCCAGCACAATGGTGCGCCTCCCCATTTTGCATGAGCCTTTACCCTGAGCAATGCATCACACATGAAGGTCCCACACTCCTGGCCCCCACGTTCACCAGATCCAACAACATTAGATTATTGTGTTTGGGGATGGATGAAAAGTATTAAGTATGAGAAAAAACTGAACTCTCATGAGCAATTAATTGCCCGAATTATGGATATTGTTGCACAAACAAAGAACAATCTAGCAATACTTAAAAAAAGCAATAAGTGTGCAGAGAAATGTATTGAAGTTATGGTCTTATTTCTGAAAATATATTGTAAATTTTTGGTCTATAATATTTCATAAAATAATTATTTTCTAACTTGTTTTGTTTTCCATTAACTGTATTTACATTAATTTACTCAGAAATAAATCCTATACATGTTTAATTTAAAACCATGATGCATTTATTACCTTTTTAACAAAGTTATTCTACACCAAACTTCAAAGTGGAGCTTTTTATAATAGCCTTGTTTCATTTATAAACATTCATGAAATCATTTATCAAACTTCAAAGTGGAGCTTTTTATAATAGCCTTGTTTCATTTATAAACATTCATGAAATCATTTATATCACTTTTAATTTCATTTTAGTGGAGAGTGTTTTCTTTTTCCGTCTGGGAACTTAATAATCACAATTTCTATGAATTAATGTTTTAAAAATTTGCAATAACTATGTTCCTCGGTTGCTAATTTTGTTACCAATATTATAATTGCAAAATTGAAATTTTGGGTTACAATTTGTGACTCTCATTTTTAACATTGTATACTGTATAAAAGTTACCATAAACTTAAAATAATAAAATTAGGCAACTAGATATATACATACTATCAAACCATGATCCATGTAAAGCTCGGTAAGCACGACCTGCTTCTTCGGGTGAACTACACTTAACAAAAACACAACCTTCTTGTGAATTTTTGTCAACTACTACATGTAGCACTTTAATACCTTCACATTTCTCCAATATTGCATCTTGAACTCGTGTCACCCAATCTTCTCCTACTTCCCTAAATATAACAAAAATATTTTATGAAATAAATTAGACTATAATATATTTACAGCTAAATGCAGCATACATTTTTGGTTTACAGATATGAGATTAATGACAATACAATTAGCATTAATATCTCCATGAATAAACTGTATTTTCTAAATATACAAATTTATTATTTTGACTTTATTAGAATTAGCACTTCTGTTATCAATCAGATTTCTAAAAATACACAGCTATTTCAATGCAAATTATTCAATTTAGGAAAAGTTCATTAAATATTCATTAATCATGAGGATCTTACACGTCAGGTTCAAACATATGACGAATCTTCAGGCATGGGGTTGGACTAACAGATAGAGAGTTCACGCTTCCCTCCATTGTCTCAAAGGCTTGACCTTGCCAAACTTTGCGTCTACTTCACATGAAACAAAAATGGTAATTGTTAATTAAACATATCCAAAAACATGTATTACAGATTAGGCTCATCAGAATGTAGCCTTATAAAAAAACATTTGAAACATTCCTTCAACTTTCTTACAAATACAAAACCAAATTCAAACCAAATACAAACAAAATATTCATTGTCTTCTTCTCAAAAGTGTCTCTATATTACTTATATATGAGAAAGAAACAAAAAATGCAATTTTCTATCATTAGTAAATTTTTGATGAGATATATTGATGATAAAAATATTTAAGAAAAAAAGATACATATTTAACCCTCCTCCTGGCGCATATTAATTTGTCTTAAAAATTCTTCGTTCGTTTAAAAATTAATAAAATATATTATTTGTATACAAAACCTAACTTATAAGATATCATTTTTCTCAGAAAGATGCATAAAATTCATCTATGTAATAAAAAAAAAAAAATTTGAAACGGTTTTGGAGTAAGTATGTTAGATGTCAAAAATGATATTAACTTTTTTTCAGAAAAACCCGTATCACCCAAAATCAATAGCTTACTACCTATTTCTAAGATATACACAATTTTTGTGTATTATTTGTGAATATATTTAGGAAAAAATATATATAAATTTCTTACATTTTCAAAATGTAAAAAAATATTTTACGTAAAAACTGAATTTTCTCTTTATTTTTTCAAAAAAACATTAAAAATAGTAAAATATATTTTATACAGAACTTCTATATATCATTATGTCCAGAAAGGTGCATAGAATGTAGGTGAGTAGTGAAAAAAAATGTTAGATGTATTACATTTGGAGTTTTTTGGTCAAATACCAAAAAATCAAAGATTAACGGAACAGAAATTTCACAAAAATGGTAATGAATAACATACTAATAGATTTATCGGAATTTTTTCAACCATTACTTGACATTTGTAATATATTTGTGAATATATTTAGGTAAAAAAAAAAAATTGTTACATTTTGTAAATAAAAATGACGATTTTCCAAAAATTGATATTCTGACGCTTGAGGTTAGGTTTGAACTCTTGACATTTAGGCGTAATTAGTAACTTTCTAAAGCTAGGCCTAAGACAAAATCATTAGATTTTACTAAGACAATATACTTTACAAAGAATAACACACATATTCACTTGTATAATCATATAAAACACTAAATATAAGAAAATATGCATATAGGCTACACTTACAACTTGGCTTTTAGGTTATCCATATATAAACGGTACATTCACTCAAAAACATAAACTTTAGAAATAAAAACACATATATTGTAACTTGTATACACAATTTATATACAATTTGTATACACAAACCTTCAAAATAAAAGAATAATAAAAATATTACACAAATGCCACGCCCTTTTGCGTCTAATTTATTTCACTGCATCTCGGAATATAACCGTTGTTTTGGACTGAATAGAACCTACAGAATATATCAGTTGGTATATCAAGTGGTACCAACTTATAGAATGAAATTTCCCCTACAACATACTGTAAAGAAAAATACGTTTTTAAAACAAAGAAAAGGGATTACGTCTATTCCTAAACTGCACCGAATGCCAAATGAATTTCGTCTCGTCAAGTTTGTTCTATGTTCAAGTAGAAATATCTCTGGATCTATGAGACGCAGAAAAATTTGTAATCTACGGTTAGAAAGAGAAACATGTGATCTATAGAACAGTGTTTTAGTTGACTTAAATGACAGATAAATAGAGTTGTAATCATATCGGGGAAAATGGCGTCGCGTATTACAAAAAAGGGAAGAGTTAAAATTTATGATTTTACGCATCAAAAATATGTGAACTTCACCAATTTTTGGAATATTATTTATAACATTTTGTGGTATTTTTTTGTGAAGTGAGCCATGACTAACGTCGCGACCACTTTTGAAGGCAAAAAGTGGTCGAGCACCAGTTGGAGGGTTAAATAGAGTCAAAGTTTATTTCTTATATCTGTAGTACAGTCAAAGTGGGAAGGGGACAGAACAATAAGGAATAGATAGTGTGGAGGGAGAGTAGTGTTATGAATTAGGATAGTTTTAGTTAGAAATAGAGTCAAAATGTGCTTCTTATATCTGTAGTACAATCTGAGGGGTAGAAGGGATACAACAACAATAAGGAATAAATTGTGTGGAGGGAGAGTAGAGTTAGGAATTAGGATAGTTTTAGTTAGAAATAGAGTCAAAGTGTGCTTCTTATATCTGTAGTACAATCTGAGGAGTAGAGGGGATACAACAACAATAAGGAATAAATTGTGTGGAGGTAGAGTAGTGTTAGGAATTAGGATAGTTTTAGTTAGAAATAGAGTCAAAGTGTGCTTCTTATATCTGTAGTACAATCTGAGGGGTAGAGGGGATACAACAACAATAAGGAATAAATTGTGTGGAGGTAGAGTAGTGTTAGGAATTAGGATAGTTTTAGTTAGAAATAGAGTCAAAGTTTTCTTCTTATATCTGTAGTACAGTCACAGGTGGGGGGGGGGACACAATAACAATAAGGAATAGATAGTGTGGAGGGAGAATAGTGTTAGGAATTAGATAGTTTTAGTTAAAAATAGAGTCCAACTTCTTTTCAAGAATGACAACAATTATTGTGACGGAGCTGGAAAACTGACAAAATTGCTTACCTTGCAAGCCAGGCACACGTCATTGATGCTACAATGAAATATAAACTTTTGGGTCGGAGGAAACGTAGTCAGTGGGCCAAGATTGATCAAATGGAGGTGCTGGAGGAATTCTTGAAGATAGACAGACGGACTTGTCATGTGAGCTTCCTGGGAGATTGAAACTTCGGACGAGCATCCATAAAAATTGTAAATAGGGTGAGCAAACTTCGTGTATTAAGAAATTTGTAAATATTTCAGTCATATAATTATTAAACTATAACGTAGAATCAGATCTGAGAGTCTCAACAATTAGTCATTCTGGATTAATTGTAATAAGAAGATCATAGCATTGTAATAAGATACAAGATAGTTATTCTTGTTAATAAGTGTTAAAAAAGGTTAATTGAGTACTGCTCCATTTGATTATATTGAAAATAAAGAACCTGGGCAGAAATTAAAGAAACGAATCCTAACAAATGGTCCATCGGCCGTGCTTTTAGTTTTTACTAAAAATAACAGATAAATACTAAAGATTTTTACTAAAAAAATATTTTTTTTAACCATGTTTTAAAATTAGTTGAAAAATTAGTAACATAGTTGAAAATTATTGTTGAGTTTTGTTGAATTCTTATTGGCCATGGGTTTAGTATTTACCAAAAACTCTATTGCTTTATTTTATTATTTGTTTTTTTTTTGACTGATTGTAGACTTGAATTTCACTTATTTAATAAATGTTAATTTGAAAAAAAAAATTATAGGCCTACACAATTAATTTATCTTTATTTAATGTGTTGTTTCGTTATTTTTAAAAATTGTGAAGGATTACTGGTTTATATTAATTGGTTAAGTTTTTGAATTGTGATTGAAAGTTAATTTGTAATTAGTTATTTATAAACTTTGAGAGAAATTTGAGAAATATTTTGTATTTTGAAGTAAAGTTTATATGAAATTTGTTACAACGCTTTTAGGTTGTCTAATTTTTGTTTAATCTGCTGACCTTATGTATTCATTATACAGTTTTTTGAATGATAAATGACTGAAGTAGCTATGGAGTTACAGACGCTAAAATTGTTGCTTTCGTTTAGAATATATAATTCCTTTACAATAGCAAATTTCTAAACTAGTTTTATCTAAACTCTAAATTACCAAATATAATATGAAAAAAACTTCAGAAGAAAACTAATTTCCTAAGAATTTGATTATTTAATTTGTGAAATTTGAGAGTTGATTTACATACACAAAATTAAATATATCAGAAATGTAAAACATAAAAGATTAATGTAGGAAATCGTACTGATGAAAAATTCATGTCAGCCAGTTTCAGTAAATAAGCTACCTACTTTACATATAAAACATAAATCAAATAAAAACCTTTGTGACAAATTAAATTAAGACAGAATTTTTTTTATATCAAAAATACATAGAAAAGGAGAACTTACTACAATAAGCTTTAGATTAAACTTTGCCATATCGTGTTTATAATTTTGTTCTTACAAGTTAAATAAACAAAGCAGACCTGTGGAAGGAGAAAGACGGGATGTGATCTGTAATTGACAGAAAATAAACTTGTTTCATTTATCCTGTTGCCTTCTACATGTGTGAAATAAAACAAAACCAAAATTACAAGAATTGGGTAATAAATATATTTTCCGAATACATAAAATAACATAGTGGTTTAAAATATTTTAGATTAAAATATATACGATCGAAAAACATTACCAAAGTGTAAAACTACCGACAGGAACCGAATGACTTCGGTCTCTATTAATATGTTATTGAATAGACAAGATTTTATGTGATCTACTGCTGTTGTTGTTTATGACAGGAAAGGAGAGGTAGATTGAAATACACTTTTATTAAAAACATCAAACTGCAACTTAAAGTTTTACAGTCCCAACAATAACCTTGGATTCTAACAGTCTATAAAAGAATATTAAACATGTGAGAATTAGTGTAACTGAATAAGCGAAATGTCATTTCAAAGCATAGAACAATATGGTAGTAGTTTGGTTTCCATTTTTTTTAAAAGTCCTTTTTAATTAGGATTGGATAAAGTTGTGATTTAAAAAAATATTTATCTAATGAAGAAATTCAAAACGTAAAAAGTAAACCACATTCTATATTTAATTACCTTTCAAAAAACAAGTAAAACTGAAGCATGTTTGCGCAGAATTTGTATGTAGTTAGATGGTAGAATTTATTCATCTCAAGAAGTTCATGCTAGAACAATGAAATTTTAATCATTCTTGTAGAGCTTAAAATTCGAATTCAATATTTTTAACAGAATAATATACTCTACAATAAATACAAATGTTGTTATATATGCTCCATTTTCTTCATCTGCATCTTTTCTACTAATTAAATATTATATAAAGTGATAAAGAAAAAACATCAAATGTGTGTGTTTTGTAATAAAGGATAGAAAGTAATGTTATGTTGTGAGATTAGGCCTAGATGGGGGAACTAATTAACCTTGAACTGGTTAATGAATAATAGTTTCTTAGTTAATAAGATATAAATTGCAAAACTATTTAACGCAAGAAAACGGCAATTTTTTCACAATCAGTATCATTTTTTATTTATTATCAATAGGAAATAATTAATTAAGAATTCGCAATCCAGAAACGAAAAGTCTTGACGTTTGCTTCGCTTTAATTCAACATAGGCCTAGAGCTGATTGGATGCGCAGTCTGAATTTTATGACTTCCTAGATTAACAGCGGATGATTGGTTAAAACACCAGACATTTTCCAAATACAAAAATTATTACAATAGGAAACAATTGAACTCAAAACAAACAGGTTTAGTTTACTTAAAAAATTATAACTTCGAATTCATAGTAGTTGTGTTCCATTAAGATATTATAAAGGCTGATGGTTCAGTCTAGAGAGACTAAAAGCAATGCATTGGGTTTTGGAAGTAGAGCACTTTCACTTTATTTATGACAAGTTGAAGGGCTCTTTCGGCAGTTGCCATACCCTGAGTAGCCACACAGATAGCAAAATTGTCTACAAATAGAGAATAGCGGACAGTGCACATTAGTAGTAATGCTGTTAATTCCCACAGCAAACATGGTCACACTCACCATACTACCTTAAGGAACACCATTCTCTAAATGGAAATTATTCGACAACTTAGCTTCAACACGCACTTTGAAATATCTGTTTCTAAGGAAATTTTTTATAAAAACAAGAATATTTTCCATAATTATACGCCTAGATTTTAAAGTATTCAGAATTCCTCTTCGCCAGGTCAAAAAACACTGCAACCAGTGTCTGACAATAGAAAAAGGAATTGTGTATGTCAGACTCTAATGAAACCAACTGATTCCTACATGAAGACCCTTGTTGAAAGCCACATTGTCCATTACAAAGCAGCCTGTTACTTTCGAGGTACCAAATAAGACGTTGATTGACTATTTTCTCATTAGTTTGTAAAGCACACTAGTAAGAGAAATGAGTCGGTAACTATTGAGTTCGGTTTTATCTTTACCAGGTATTAGAAGAGGAATTAATGTAGCCTCCAATCAAGCATCGGGAAAATATTGCCCGTCAAATATACGATTGTATATTTTAAGGAGAGAGTCAGCTTCTACGAAGTTGGAAGGTGATAATCATAGAATACATTATGTTGTCAAAGCCTGGAGCAGAATTCTGTACCCAATAACATAGCAGACTCTAATTCCTGTAAAGAAAATAGTGTGTTTAATAGACATTCTTCCGATGAAGCTACCGTGAAAAGAACTGCCTTTTGAGACTTTTATAAAAACAAAAGGCATCGCTGTAAGCAGCAATTGATGAAAAGTTAGCAAATGATAAGCCCAAAATATTACCAATATCATAATTATATGTTGACAAAACTCCCGTTGCTTATATCCCAATAAGGGAGCAGAAGGAGGAGGACCACAAACAGAATATAACTTTTTCACACTGTGACATGGGTGTGGTTCTTGTACTGGGCCCCAAATTCATTCCTACTTTTGCGTGCTTTGGCTCGTAGAATTTTATATCTTTACATATTTTCACATGTAGGTTTTCGGTTAGAGTTTTACGGCATAAACGGAGTGTCACTACATTCATCATTCTAGCATAGAATTGGTGGACGTAGTGGTTTCTTACCGTCACCAATAGTCAAGAGTAGCGTTATTTAAACGACGGCCGTTTCGGCTATTCTGCCATTATCAAGTTTTCAGGAGGAGTCACTCCGTTGTCATGAACACTTAAACACATAGTTTCACATGCATCTAAAATAAATACATTCATTACGTCACACATTAAAACGATCGCATATCTGGTATGCCTACTGTCTAGCGCTCTACTGGTCTGTTCACTGATAGCATAATCTTGATATTGGTTAAAGTTTTGGAGGGGGGGATCTATTTCAATTCTTGTCTGTCCGTCTCCGATATTACCGTGTCAAACAATATGTTGGAATCAAAACCTAATTTCTCATTAAGTATTAGTCTAGATGTGGTTTTGAACATCTTGTAAATTTCGTACTGTTCTAACGCAATTTAGTATTTTTCCTTTTTCACATCGATGTAGTATTTTTCAGTCATCATTGATCGTAGAATTGTTGTGGTTGTTATTGATGAGGTGCTCTGTATACATAGATTCTACTTTTTTTGGGCATTTTATTAATCTAGCTGTCGGTATATGTTCTTTGTACCTCATCTTGAAAGATCGCCCAGTCTGTCCTATGTCGTTTTAATGTGTGACGTAATGAATGTATTTATTTTAGATGCATGTGAAACTATATGTTTAAGTGTTAAGTGTTCATGACAATGGAGTGACTCCTCCTGAAAACTTGATAATGGCAGAATAGCCGAAACGGCCGTCGTTTAAATAACGCTACTCTTGACTATTGGTGACGGTAAGTTTCCTATTATATTAATTTATAACAATAGTCATTATGGCAAAAAACATAAATTGTAGTGGTTTCGTTGACGTTTTCGGAAGATTGACGTCCGTTGCTGTAAGGATTGCTGAAGTAAATGACTGTACTGCTTCATTTATAAGAACATTATTATTATTATTAATAGGTGATATAAATTCATCAGTAAAATTTTCCTATTTTACTTTATATGCAAAATCCATCTGGGAAGCTGATCATTACAGCGAGAGAAGATAGAAAATGTAAGCTTCAAAGGACTCTGATCACTACCGTAGGTGACAGTTAGAACGGAACACTCAAATTTAATGGCATGATATAGACTGCAAAATGACAAGTCAACAGTTGTCCAACCACTTGAAGAAGCTGCCAGATGAGTTGGTAAACCGTCGTTAAGCCGAATAAATCCAAATTGGATCGAATCCTATCAATGCGGTTCCCTCTAGGGTTTGATGACCATATTATATAGTGGTAAGTATTAAAATCTCCCACCAAAATAAAAGAAGTAACCAACTGTCTGATAAGGTCTCCAGTTCCACTATCACAAACCTGTAATTAGGTGTCTGGTACACACAACAAATGGTCATTTTGTATTATGGTGCAGTGATCGTTATTGCTACTGCGTGCTACTGAAGTCCTCAAGGTTCACAGACATACCACAGATAGAGTTGTGGGCAAGTATTGCTACTCCACCCTTAGCTCTGTCTTGCTGAGACAAAAGCAGTGAAAATTGAAAACCCTCTCAAACTAAATGAGTGGGGTTGGCAGAGATGAGTCTCTTATATGCAAATAACTAAAGAGAATGAAACCTTGAGATTTTCAACATGACTTCACACTGATAATGTTCCATTGTATCAGGCTATTTAAGTTTAAATTCTGGCCATATTTTATGATTAAGATATAATAAAAATAATAATGGATTCGTTAACAATTATCAATTAAAAAGGGTTTGGACTTGTATTATTATTTCCACCTGTCTGGTTTGAAAAACCACCAGGTGGTTTAATAATTTTTATTTTTATTTTTGAAGTCTCAGGGTCAAGCTCCATAGCAACTTCAAAGAGAAAGTACATGCATCTCTTGTTCCATTTGCTCTCTTGAGGGTGTAAATGCAGTACCAAAAGTGGACTTACACGCCTCCATGTGGTGCAGAGTGGGCAATGTACTGATGTGGCTGAACGTTGTGTAAGATTCAATGCAGCGAAAGTGTAAGATGTTATCCAACCCAAGCCAAGGCAGAACAGCATATGCTAATGGCTACATGGGTAAGGGAAAACTTAGTCTTGAATATGTAAACTCTAGATACCAAGCAATTTCCAGTTTTAACCTAGCATTACTGATACATGCAGGGCTCTGTATAGGTGGACGTTTATGTCCCTAGCCATTCGTGCAACTTTTATGGACTCAATAAAATCAGAAAAAGTAGATGACCTTAGAGAGCTTGGAAAAGACAACTCAAGAAGAAGTAACCAGATAAAGGTGGAGGAAATTGAGGCTGAGAATAACCCCGTGGAATCTACTCTCCAACCTCTGCAGCAGTATGTAGGCACTCAGGGAGTGCCAAATTATCCTGTTGTAGAAGACCATCTCCAACCCAATGAAGGAAGAGGGTAGTTCAAGGAAACCTTCATCATAGCAATGCGGCAACCGCTGTCTTGAGCAGGAACAAGTCGATGTCGCCCTTATACAGGTACCATGGGTAATTGGTGGCAGAATTGTAGAGCTAGCCATCAGTGGAGGTAAGCTAGTATACTGTATGATAAATCTACTAATAAACCTAGAACCTGTATAGTAGTTAGGAATAATTTTGAGATATGCGTGTTATCTTCTTTATGTTTCAGAGATATATCAGTGGTAAGCACTGACCTACGTATGGGCTCAAGCAGTCGGAAGCTGACTTTCACTTCTGTTTACTTCCCACACAATCTAGCTGCTAATCCACCACCGTCAACTTCAAGAAGGTGGTAGAACACTGTGTGTGTGGGGGGGGGGGGGGCGTTGAAGTCCTGGTGGGAGCAGATGCCAATGCACATCACACAGTGTGGGGAAGCAGTGATACCAACAATAGCAGTAAGTCTTTACTTTCTTATATTGTAGCATCTAATCTTATTTTTAATATGGTAAATACACCTATCTTTGTTACTAAGGCTAGATGTGATGGTTTTTTTTTTATCTAACACTGTGAACCAATGGTATATACAATGCTGTAAGTAAATAGTATGTGTCAGATAAGCCATCTATGTCAGATCATAGACACATAGAGCTCCAAGTAGATAATAGATTAGTTAACAATTTTCAAAATACCAGGAACACTAGTTGAGGGGCGTATGAGGAAACCCTCAAAATTAACCTTTAAGTGTTTGGGAGGTCAAAAGGTAGCTCATAAGAATTAGAGCTTGCAGTGGTAGGTTGTCTAATATCGTTGTGGACTCCTTTCATGAAAATTGTCCTCTTACACACAGAGTAAATTGGACAAGCCAAGTGGTGGACTCAATCACTTTCTGACCAAAGGAGACAGGTCAGGTGTCTGTTTAATATAGACAAACAGATGAGTAGATGGGAGGTTTATTTCTACAGTTTACTCAGCAAAGATGAAAGGGGTGCCTTTACGTAGGCCAGTACTTCAAGAAAAAGTTAAAATCTTCGCTGAAATTTTAGGTGAAGATGGAAGAAACTTTGTCACAAGCAGTGGATGGCTTAATAGGTTTAAAAATCTCTATGGAATATGGCATCGAAACTTATGTAGAAAGAAGATGTCAGCTGATCATGAAGCAGTAGACATGTTCAAACAATTTGTTCAAGCAAACAATTTGTTCCAAAAGTCAAACAATTTTTGACTGAGAAAAAGCTACCACACAAAGCTACTTAAATAATGGACAACGCCCCATGCCACTCAGGAGTTTTAAAAGATGGTGAAATTAAAGTTCAATTCTTCTATCAAACATGACAAGTCTGATCCAACTGATGGACCATGGCGTCATTGAAACTTTTAAGCATCACTAGAGAGGTTTCTTGCTGAGAGACACAATTTACATGAAAGTGAAAACAGAAATAAGACTCATATAGTGCTTGAAATTTATGACAATGAAAGAAGTTGTGTATTGGTGTACTCAAGCCAGGGAAAACATTAAACCTAGCACACTGAAAAAAGCATGGAACAAACTGTTTGATGGCCTCTCAACTTGGTGACAGATCAAGAAATGGTGAATTTGGTCAAGGAGCCTTCAGCGCCTGTGGATGTAGACGACATGGATTCGGAGACAAATCATGATGATCCCAGCCAAGTAATAACTGATGATTCCATTCCATGCACTTGAGTTAACATTTTCATTAAACTTTTATCAGCAGATTTCAATCCTCTAGTTTTAATATTTACGAGTACTGTATGTATACAATTCGACAATGAACAGTATCTGGCGTAAAGTTTTTGATTTTGCTTTCTTATTACAACAGTAAGTTAGAGTAGGAAGCATTGTTTTAGGTTGGCATAATTATTGTTTTAGTTTGCTCTTCGATTTGTGGAGCAATCAACAGACACTACTCCCGGAAATGTGTTATTAATGAAGAGGTGGAGAGATGAAGAGGTGAAGCTGCTCTGAAATGTTGCACTGGACAAACATAAAAATCTATTTTTGATTCTTTTAAGTCAACCTAGATGTACTGTAATTATGTATACTGTAGCTCTATAATAATGTAAAAAAATTAGTCATAAAATATTTAATAAAAATTTTACTTTTTTTACCAAAAAACAGTTCAAACCCTGTAACCATGGCTTAACCGAAAAAATTTATTGCCTGAAACAACTCTGCCCCCCTTAATTCAGATAAGCGGGTTTTTACTGTATATAATTTTTTTCAGAAGGTGCATAAAATATATCTATGTAACATAACGAAAAAAGGTTAGATGCAAAAGGTTTTGCAGTTAGTATGTTGGGAATCAAAAAAATACTATAAAATATGGTCAACTTGTGGTATTTGGACAAATATTGTTTATATTAAAAAAAAATATTAAAAATTTTTTTATATGTTTATATAGGAAGTTTAACACTTTCCTATGAAGTTTTCACTTTTTGTTCACATTTTTTTATTCCTAACATACTTACTCCAAAAACCATTACATATAACATTTTTTTCATTTCACAGATAAATTCTATGCACCTTTCTGAGATTAATGACATACAGAACTTGGATTTTGGATAATGTTACTATTTTTTTGTAAATTTTAAAAAACTATTGAAAAATTATCGGTAACGAAAAAATTAGCACTGGCACTTCCAGAGTTAAGAAATAAGCTCACTCCAGCCAAAATTAATGAACTTGTTTTATAAGCAAGAAGAACCTTAAAGTTATTAACTATGAATATTAACAGTTCCTGTGAAAAACTAATTTGTGCAGAGAAATTGTGTTTTATTTTAAAAATTGACTTCAAAGTTACTGTTCCTGAAAAAGTAGAAAAAAAAAATCTTAGAAGTAATCTATTATAAGTTTAAAAGAAAGGGTTAGTTTTACGGATATACAAGCTCTTGATATTACGAGCCGAATCGAAGCAAGGGCTTAGCTCGAGCTCGAGTTTCAGACAATGGCCTTAAAATTATTGAGTCTTTGATTTTTTGAGAAAATAGATTTTAAGTAAATAGCCAAGCTTTACTTAAGAAAATAAGATTGAATTATTTATGATAAAAGAATATAAGTCTGGTAAAAAAAGATACTGACACAAAAAATAAACAAATTTTTCGTGGAATCATTAAATTATTGCCTTATGTATTGTAGTCCATTATATTATGTAAATACATAACATAGTAAATAATTACAAATATTGTAAAAGAGTAAAATTATCAATTGAGAATATTAAGAAGTTTGCTAAATAATGAACAAAATCATTCTGAAATTCTGAACATGCTGTGTTTTAACCCTAAAAACACACTAGCCCTACTATACGTGAACAGAGGTGGTTTTGTTGTGAAAAAGTGAGCATTTCTCGTTATTGCATAGACAAAAAATTTGATTTTAATGATAAATATATATTCTCCCTAATTTATCTTACAATCTTATTTCTTTGACTGTAAAATTCAATAAGAAAGATGTTTCAAAGAAGAGTAAAGTTGGATGTTTGTACTTGTGTGTGTACACAAGAAAGGTTTGAATCAAAAGTCAAATGCATCTAGCTAACATAAACATAGATAATATCCTAAACTATGTGTATGGACAGAAAACTAACTGACCTTGTTACATTTACATATTATTCATCTTCTTATTGTTAAAAAAGACTTGCAATTAACTTAACTTACAACTTAATTTCTCACACATGTAAATAGTATAATGAAAGTAAAATTATGAAATAATAAATTTTTAATGTTGAATATGAGAAAGTTCCCACATTTGTCGTCACATGCACTTATTGTTGAAATTCTTCCATATTTTAACCGCATTCAACGTCCCCTGATAGATGGTTTTCTTGGATCAATCGTTTAAAATTTTCTCTTTCTAATAGTTTTTATAAAGAAAATTTCACATAACGAAAATACAATCTCAGTTATAATTTTGAAATTAAACTAAACTTTGAGTTCATTTGTTTTCCATTGTAATTATTTATATTCACAAAATGTCAGATGATTCATCCAAACATCCGCTGCTAATCTAATTGTAAAATCTTGACTGTGCAGGTGCACCAATCTCTACATTTATTCATACAATTCACACTCAGTAGTGTCACAGTGGCAATAGTATCTACAATTGACATATTATTTAACATTACTGATTTCCTGTAATCAGCAACAAATAGTTTTCCATTTTTTGTAATAATATAATGTCCTATAAAATTAAAATTAAATAAACAACGAAATGCACTACTGTATTAATTTTAAGTGTGTTACATGGTTATAAATTCACGGTCAATGTTGATTGAGAACCTGTTGTTATTCAACTCTGTAGGTCTTGAAATACGATAAAGCAAAAGTCAAGAAGTTTTGTTTCCTGTTTGACAATACTCAATTAATTATTTCTAATTGCAAAATAAAAAATTACACAGATTATGAAAAAAATGCTGTTTTCACCTGTTAAATAGTTTTGTGTTTTATATTATATGTATAGCCTATTAACTAAAATTTATTAAGTTGCATTGTACTATAAAATTGTAAACAATACTTTCTGAATACTACAAATTTACGAAAAAGAAAAATATTAAGTGAAAATAAATGTTTTGTATCAATGTATTGATAAAGGTGGAATGAAATAGTTCAAGGCCAGCTAGTTCCCAATCACATTGCTCTCTATCCTTTGTGACATAACACATAACGTTTGTTGCTTTTTCTTTATCACCTTTCTTTTTAAATTTATATATTTAATTACTAGAATAGGTATATCTAAAGAGAATTGAAACATGTGTAACTACATTTAAAGAATGCAGACAAGAGTATATTATTCTATTAAAAATATTGAATCCGGATTTAGCTCTGCAAGAGTGATTACAAATTTCATTATTCTAGCATAAACTTCTCCAAAGGAATAAATTTTACCATTTAACTATGTGCAAATTCCATGCAAACATGCTTTAATTATACAGGGTCTCCGAAAAAGAATGCCGGGATTTCGAACGGCCGTTGCTTGAGGACTATTCAAGACAACTAAACGATTTAAATGTCAAATAGAAGAGAAAAGAACAAAGTTTTGTTTTCTGTGTAGCATCCTTTATTTAAACATGTTTTCATTACAATTCATAAAACCTAGCAATATTAGTTTATAATAGAACATATATATTTTTCTCTGGATCTAAATATGTATGTATATGTTTGTTATACAACTTGTTGGGCTGAATTACCAATATTTGTTTTGAAGGTTTGTGAAGACTCTCATGTAACATACTACACCAGTAAACTGATTATAATTGACACATAATAATAATACATTTATTACTTTATTCCTCGTTCTACAATGGTTTAATGCTAAGTTTAAAGACATTTAGTGAGGTTAATGAGCACTATTCGTCAATAATCATAATCGTTAATCCCCAATTAGTAAAATTATTCGTAATCCGTAAGCCACGAATCGTCTCATCGCTATAGTAGATTTGTTCTTTAAATGTTGAATATTATATTTGGTAATATTGCAATTAAGATAATGTTCATCCATAATACTAATAACATAAAGCAAAAAAATATAATTTAAACAAAATATATCATTTCGAATAGTAAAACTCACTTCAACAGGTCTAGACGAGCCAAAACCTAAGGGCATATTCCATAAAAGTACAACATGAAAAAGTTACAATTTATTTTACATGGTATCATTGGTACATATTTTGTAAGCTCTTGATGTAAGAGGAAATGAAATAACTTTTTATAAAGAGAAATTTTATAAAAATAGTTAGTGTAATTCAAAATAAAAGAGTTCAGTTTCGACTTATAATTTCAAGACACTATAGTTGTACAAATTTATAGAATATCAGCTGAGTAAATTTAAAGGAACACAATATTTTGGATATCATCAATATTATATAAATATACAAAAAATTGTATTAATCAAAACACTGACCCATTAGTTCGAGTTGGAAGCCAGTGCCATACATGGAATTCTTCTCCAGCAACTTGCTGTATTTCTACACGAACTCTTGAGTCATTCTCTTCTAAATAAGCAACTGCTTGATTCCAGATACTTGCCATTCCTAAGCAAGTGAGAAATTAATTTTAATTAATAAAACTTTTTTAATTTAATTTCCTAAGAAAAAAATATAATTAATAAATAGTACAGTAACAGTTTTCATTTGTAATAACACAAATTATTAAAATTGTAAATAATTGAAGTTAAATGATAAAAGAGATGAATGCTTCTATTAAATTGTAGAATTTCAAATTATGTAAAATTTATACACGAAGATAAACTAGATTATCAGCCCAATTTTCATCATGAAATAAGCTTTATATATAAACATAAACAATCAAATTTGTCAATGCTGAGTTTATACATAATAGATCAAATACAACAGTATCTACTGTTACATTGAAAGAAAATAGAAAAGCATAACTATTACCATTTATAAATTTTGAACCAGATATATACCTTGATACAAATTTTTAACTAAACAAAAACATTCCCAGTCGCATTGGTTACCTATCATAAACACATCGTGTAGTACCGTATATGCTTCTAACAGCATAAAAATGAACTAAATCAAATTTGTTTAAACACAATATTATTGTCAATAGTGACACGAATATTCCACAGCGATTTGGTTATAGTTTAACGAACAAATAATATGCTGACATAAACATAAACTACAGCTGGTAACAGTTGCAAACAATGCCATTTTACATATTGTTTTGAGTTTTTATTTTATTCTAAGTGATTTGTTTAATACTAAATTATTTGCTCATTTATTGTAAATACAAAGTGTTATATTATGTGATTTTTAATTAGTATTTATATGTTGTTATGAACCTGATTTGTGCTTATAAATAATGGCTAGATCCAGAAAGTTTTCTACTGAGACTAAAATAGATCGTATATTGAATGACTTTGAAGATGATAATAGTTTATTTTCATCTGATAGTGAATGTGACGAGGATAATGATTACGCTCAATATGAAAGAGTAAATATTCAATATTCTCTAAATTGACTCTTTAGATTGATACTTTCATAGACTCAGAAAATATCCATTTTGAGGTAGGCATAGGGCATGAAATTGATGCTGATTGGGTAGCTCAATACCGGTAAAAATTCAACGCATAAGGGGTATGCTAGACAAAAAACAATTAACACGTTTAACGATTAAATGTCTATTCATAATAGGTTTAAATAATAATTATTAATAATAATAATAATTTATTTTATTTCTCATTAAATTAAAACATTCTATAATTATTGATTTAATGTCCATAGTTATATTACCGTGACCGGTCTATTAGAGCTACCGAACACTCAGTGAAAAAGTTTTGATGAAGAATTAGAGTGTATAAAATTAACTGAAAATGCTCAATTTTTGTTAGTTAACCACATAAAAAAAATCCTGAAGTTTTGCAAAAACTTCACCTACCCCCAAAAAAACATTTGTCTGTGAAAGCTAACTGTGATCTGTACCAAACAAAATTTGAAAAACCCAAAACTATCAATTGTTGGAAAAATCAACAATATGTAGATAAAACTGGCAAAACTAAAACTGGTAAACTTGGGAAAGAATACAATCTACTTTATACAATAGAAGGTGAAAATGATCCAATGATTGTGAAGGTTCCAAGTGCAATTCAATGTGGACTATCATCACTTCAAATTAACAGTGAAGCTGGAAGCTCGGTCAGTCTAACAGTACATACTTCGTCAGCAGTGCCATGTAATAACAATAACACTTTGATCAGTAAAACTGGTGTTAAAAACCAGAAACTCATTATAAGACTGATAAATTTGAAAATGACGAAACTCAAGGCTTAATTACTGTCGATCTGCAGTGCTTGTATTGATTGAGCACTTACAAACAGCTCAGACTGAAAAATAGCAGTGATAGCACAAGTCGTACTAAAATAATCAAAATATAGTCATTGAAGATTTGTTGTAAACTGCTATATTTATTTGTTATGTTTGCAATGACAAAAGAAGTGAATTAATCATATTTTTCTATCTATTTTGTACAAGTAGTTATGTTTACTTACACAAGCTTTTTTTTACAGTTAATTAAACTTTCCAGTTGAAAATGACATTTCTTATGATTATATTGAGATAATTAATTAAACAATAAACTGTAACTCTTACCTCTTTTTTAATAGGCTGACCTCTAGCTCGCAGCATCAACTACCTTCCACATTTTTAGGTTCCTTATCAAAATCACTACCATTATACGTACTTAGCAATATTGTGAAGAATGGCACAATATACAATAAGTTTTGGTACTTTTGCCAAGGGAACCTTACATGGGTGTTGTAAAAATGGAAATCGTCTTTTTAGCTCCACAAAACAACACTACATTATTACTCTCTCTAACAATAGTCTATTGAATTTCTGTTTTCGATCAGAATCCGGATTTAAATATGAAGTCATCAACCAAGGCTCAATAGCATAGCCAGAATCACCCAATAAAACACAATCCTGAATAATAGTTCTCTCGCAATAATGATGATTCAGATTTAGTAAACATTTTTTATTCTAATACATGAATTGAATCAATATAGCTACTGTAATTTTGAACAAGTTCTTTTGATTAACTTTTGGAGTATATTGTTTTAGGTTATTGTGTATGCTCTTGTAATTTTATTTCTTTGTACTAGTAAAGTGTAAAAGAGAAAATGTCATCATGTTACATAAGAAGCAAGATCCGGAATATTTTCAATCCTAATAAAAACAATTATAGAAATTTGAAGAATAAAAATTTCCTAAAAAACTTAAAAGTCTGAATTGAAGTAACATATTTCTCTGCATAGTTGTGAACTTTTAGTATAGAATCATAATAATTTGTTGAAAATATTTTATGGGCATCATGTAAAACACTCTCGAGGCTAACTGACAAGTAAAGCATAAGTCATAAGCAATAAAAGGTTATCATAAGCAATACCTATCTTATAAGATAAGTATCGCTAGTGAGAAATCGTGTTATAATAACTAAATGGGTGTAAACTAGAACGGTAATGACATCTATCTTATATCATAACACACTTTGCATATCTATTCCCCTTAGTATCATTCAAAGTGACAAGATGTCTAGAGGTACAAGATATCCTGAAGATTTTAATTTCTTACTTTCTATCATTGATAATGGTGGAAAATACCACTGTTATTGAAATTATAAACTGAAAACAACCCTAAAACTAATGTGATATGTTTCACCTTAAGGACCTTTGCAGCCAAATTAAAATACACAAGGATAAAATCATGTTTTACAAGGAAAGTAGTCACGAGTTGCAATAAAAAATGGAATTTTCAGGGCCCATGCTATAAAATTCTCTTGCCAACAGATAATTTTTTGGTGACCAATAAAATGATCTTAAAATAAAAGTTATGCATCACAATCATTAATCGATAAATAAAGTAGCAATTACTACTTTTTCACCATTATTATGTCAGCAGCAGACAGCTTTGCTCAGCTCGAAGAGCCCGAAAGTGTAAAGAGAGATTACTCAGAGGCAGCCACCGAACTCTGGAGCACTTTCGTCTTAATGCTGCTTTGTCAGTATATGGAATAGCCCCTATCTTTAAGACAAAATGGTTTACGGGCAAAAAGATTCTAAGGTGCTGTACCTTTCTACATCAACCATAAAACAGTTTTTGTGAAGTAAAAACTCTATTAACTAACATATTAAATCTGTCGGTGGATTTTATCAGTTAAGAAATAAATCAAATTAAGTTTTATGAAAATGTAAACTTCAATAAACACTTACTTTGGCGTTGTTGGGGCGGTATGAGTTGATCCCGAACATGGTTTATAGCAAGATAGTTGTCTCCTAAGCCAGTTTGTTGATGGTTGCTTAGCAATTCTATAATATTTTCAACTAAACGGAATACTTCTTTCTTGTTCCGTTCATGCCGGTCCACCCACCAACGAACTGCTTTTTGTCCTCCATAGATAGCGAGCAGTGCTGTCGAACAATAGTCCATTTATATAACACTGTGTCATTGTGATTAAAGGTATTTATTTTGAATATAGATAATTAAAAATATTAAAATTAAACAAAAAAGTATTGGTCATAATTCATTTATGTTACTTACATGTTTCCTTTTGGTTGAATGAAATGAGATTTTATGTATTATATAAAAACTAAATTGAATGACATTTTAAATGTATTAAAGTGAATTATCTTAAAATGAAAACCAATAAAACCATAAATGTTCCACATGATTAATAATAACAATAAAAATATGATACTTTTATTACGTATGTGAAAGAAAACTAATTTATATTTTTTTAACATGTTTATATTAGTCACATTCCTTTTTTGTTGAAAAAACGGTTAAAAAAACATAAAACTTGTCCTTCTTCTTGATTATTTAGAATAACAATAAACATAAACTGAGTGAAAGACTTTTTTTTTATCAGGAATTATAACTCAAAAATTGTATTTAGGTAAAAATAAAAGATTAAAAACAAATTTTATATATTTTAATTTTGTCTTTTTATTTGGTTCAGTTTAACGATATTTGTCTTTTGGCTAAACCATGTTTTAATAAAATTGGTTCTCTATGACACAGTCAAATTATAACATAAACAACTAATTATTATTGTGTTATATAACAAAAAACATTAAATTTATTCTAAAACTAACTGATGCTTATACAGAAGTTATCTTCATGAGTTGTATTTGACATAAAAATAAATACTAGATCAAGATAAATTTAATCTTTTGACTATTAAAATATAGCACCCTTTGGGCTGAGAAGTTATAATTAATAAAATGGTCTCCATAGTTGTGTCCCCAATAGGACTAATAGTTGCTACTAACACAACCATCAAACACTGAATTTTTAATTTACCATATTTTTGTCATATAATTGGCCTAACAGAGATTGAAGTTTTGCATTTTATTTTCTCAGCAATATTGTAAGTCTGTCAGAGTAAAAAAAAGTAATTATCTGTCTGTATATCCATCAGCACAGATTTTTCACAAACCATTTGAAAAATTAGGACTCACAGGTTTTCTAGACTCTTAATTATACATGCTTAATATAGCTTTTTACTTTATAGGATACTAGCTGTGAGAAAAAAATACAAAATTTGTATTTCCTTAAAATTGCCTACAAAGATTGTGAATAAATTTGTTTCAAATCTAACTCCATAAATTCAACAAAAATCTATTCCTCAATTCAGAACTTGTAATTAACAACATAAAAGCCTATAGATATTGACAGAAAAGCTGAATTGCTGAAAAAAACAGCTGTGATTTGATCGAACTTTGCTGAAATATGAACATTAAATGTGTTCTCTCAACAAATTACTTTTTGTGTACTTACTTCCAATGACTCATTTAAAATGTGAAAAACATTATCTGTGTATATTTTTGAGAATTGGATTATTTTTTTAAACAGTGATAGGCCCAAAAAATTGTTTGGTTTAATATGTTCAAGAGAAAAACCCAAAAATAAATCTCATGTTGTACATTTTCTATACATTTATTAATAATAACATTTAATTTTATTATTGCAAATTTCAATCTGTATTTCAATTTGATTTGCATCTTTGTGGTATTCAAGTCACAATAATTATTAGATAATTTAAATATTACCTGTGTTTATTATGTCACATGATTTCTTAGTCGAATTAAAGGGACAACATGTTTTGTAGCTGTAACTCAATCACAGGATGATTAATATTATGTCACTTCAAAGAGATCGTCGTATATTAAAACGAAAGTACACACATTACAGGTTCAACATAACTAACACATAAAACACCCATAATCTAGAAGATTAAGAGAGAGTGATTTGTAAAAGATTAGCTCTTTAAAGTAACAGACAATATAAAAAATCTGATGATGGAGTTATGGCTCCGAAACATGTCGTCCCTTTAATACAATTAAGAAGTAATGAGATGGATACAAATGTAGGTAACATTCAATTAGTTAATAAATGTATTTCAACGTTCAAATTTGGTTTTTAGATTTTTTAAACTGTGATATTTGAAAAAGGTAATAAGTAGGTAACTTTCATACCTTATAGAAACTGATTAAAGAGAGAATTTAGTTACCACAGTTAACTTTTAGCAAGTTTGTAAATTATATTAATGTTCCCAAATTTACTGGCTGAAAAGGTAGGCAAACTCGTTGCACAGCAGTGGTGGCATATAACTCAAACTAGCATACCTGTAGTACCTTTGACATACTGGTGTCCATGGTTTCCAAACCTTAAAAAACTAACACAATAATATGGATTTTTCGGACATTTACCATCATTTGTATATATAAAAGTAATACATTAAGTTTCGAAAATATAAATCAACTCTCTTTATCAAGTACTAAATCTAGAGCATTAAAGATAAATAACACCAACATAACCTCTATATGGTCATGTTAGAAACTAAAACTAAATCTATAATCTAAGATTAAAGATTAAAGACTAAAGATACACTCAAGCTTAAAACTAGGCCTGAACCATCAAAGTTAAACTAAATACAAACATGTTCAGATAAAACCACCACACACAGGACTATACTACATAAAGAAAGGCAAACCCCGGATAAGAATAATGACAGATTAACCTCTTAAAAGAGGGGGCAAAAGGCTCCACTTTCACTTGGCTCCATCCCTTAACAATCGGTTGTTTGCTGCCCTTTATGTATTGTAAGCATATGTGTGTGATGATTTGTATTTAATCTTAGCTTTGACTGTTAACATGGTCTTAGTTTTAGTTTCTAACATCGTCCTAGGCTATAATTTTTATGCTTTAGGTTTAACACTTGATAACAAGAGTTGATTTATACTCTTGAAATGTTGTATGAGTATATTAGTTTTTACATACACAAATGATGTAAATGTCAGAAGAAGCCATAATAACGATATGAACAATCCATCTTATCAAATAATTTTAAAACCAGAAAAAGGATAATATATATTGAGCATGGACCAACACATGATAACCAAAAATCCCAAATGTAACAAAAATTTCAACATCTTATTCAAATTACATGGCAACAGCTAAATTTTTAACATTGTATACAAGTTCTTTAATTAAGCCGTAATTTATTGGATCTTTGGTTTAATTCGAAACGTATAACAAATCCATAACTGCACCTTGAGTTGTAGCCACAAACAAATTTAAAGGAAATAATAAATCAACTCCTAATGAACAACAAACCTCGAATCATGGAAGTATCAAACAAGTAAAATCCCGAGGGTAAATTCTGAATATTGACAGAAAGTGTGCATTTTCCTTGATTTGAAAGTGTTTAGCCTTATTACATGTAAGATTGAGCCTAAAATTGTCACCTTGGATTATTAGCCTGACCCGGTAAATTTAGTATAAAAATTGCAGTCAATTCCAAAAAGTGTCTCTTCCAGATCTACTTCTCAGTAAGTACTTACCAGAGTAGCCTGTGCCAACTTCAGATAGAACCTGCAGGAATTACTCACCTGTTGAAGTGCCACGAAATAGTTGAGACAGAAAAATGTTTTCTTGAGCATGTGTTACTCCAATGTGAGTTTAACTATTTTTTTATCTAAAAGATTAGCTATATACAGGGTGTTCACCAGAACTGAGTTTTATTATATAATTATGTTGTTTTTTTAAATTTAATTAAGAACAGTCTCATTCTTTAGATATTTTTTTAAAAAATTTTTACTTGTGCCACTTATGCCAACAAATAAAGTATTATTTAACCCTAGAACTGGCAATGTAAAGTTTCTTTGTTTGTTTAAAAATTAATAAAATATATTATTTTTATACCAAACCTAACTTATAGGATATCATTTTTCTCTGAAAGATGCGTAGAATTTATCTATGGGGGAAAAAATTATATGAAATGGTTTTGGAGTAAGTATGTTAGATGTCAAAAAATGAAGTTAACATTTTTCAGAAAAACCTGTATCATCCAAAATCAATAGCTTACCACCTTTTTTCAAGATATACAAAAGTTTTGTATAATATTTGTGAATATATTTAAGAAAAAAAAATTAATTTGTTACATTTTCAAAAAAAAATGTTTTACGAAAAAAGGAAAAATGTTTTGCCTAATTTGAAAAAATCACCAAAATAGTAATATTATTCAAAACACAACTACAAATTATCATTATGTTCAGAAAGGTGCATAGAATTTAGTTGTGTAGTGGAAAAAAAATTAGATCTAAAAAACTTTGAGTTATTAGTTCAGGAATCAAAAAATCATCCGCTGGCCGAGGCAAAAATTCCACAGAAAAGGTAACGTACGCCATAGAAATTTTTATTAATACATTTTTTCAACTATTAATAGAGATATGTAATATATTTTTGGATAAAAGTTGATTAAAAAAAATAATTAATGTTACATTTTCAAAAAAAAGAAGATTTTACGGAAAAAGGTAAAAACTTCGGCCTCATTTGAAAAAATCACCAAATATAGTAATATTATGCAAAACACAACTACAAATTATCATTTCCTTCAGAAAGATGCATGGAATTTAGTTGTGTAGTGAAAAAAATTTTGAGTTATTAGTTCAGGAATAAAAAAATCGTCCGGTGGCCGAAGCAAAAATTCCACAGAAAAGGTAACTTACACCATACAAAATTTAAAAAAAAAAAAATTTCAAGTATTACTAGAGATTTGTACTATATTTGTGGATAAAATTTGCTAAAAACAAAAATCAATTTATAAAATTTTCATTAGTTAGTATCTCAAAAATCAAAAATTCTTACAAAAACCAAAGGCAAAATGCCAAATGGTTTATTTATATAAATACAGGGTGATTCAAAAAAGACTTTACAACTTTGTTAATTCATATAAATTTAATGAAACAAGGTACAGAGCTGGTTTTGGTGTTGTTTTAAAGGAAAAAAACTTCAAGTTTTTTTACCTTAATCTAAAGATGTTCTATGTGGCTTCCGTAGGTTATCCTGCAGACATCCCATTGGTAGTCAATTTCTTCCCAGACCCGCACTAGCATTTCAGGTGTAATTTGCTCAGCGGCCGCGTAAAAAAGTAGGCTTACAATTTATAAGTGGCATAGATGTTTTGTAGAAACAGAGTGCTCAGTGAAACATTAGAAATCCTCAGGTCCTCCAACCACATATGACGAAGTCGTTGAGCTAGTGAGACAATGTTTTGTCAACAGCGCTACGAAATCGACCCGGCGTGCATCTCGTGAGTTGCAAGCGACGGTTTATCGTGTGTTGAGAAAACGTTTGCATTTGAAACCGTACCGATATTCGCTTTTACAAACAATTAAAGACACTGATAAGATTGCCCGTAAGAACTTCTGTGTGGATATGTTAAATCGAGACAACATAATCTTTTCTGACGAGTCAACTTTTCATTTAAGTGGCAAGGTTAACACACATAACTGTAGGATTTGGGGCAGTGAAAATCCACATGAAACATTGCAACATGTTCGTGATAGCCCTAAAGTGAACGTGTTTTGTGCGTTAAGCAAGAGAAAAATGTACAGCCCCTTTTTTCCAAGAGAGAACCATCAACGGGATAGTATAGGTTGATATGTTTGCAACAATTTTTGATACCACAGATCGATGAGGATGACCGAGAACGAAATGTTTACTTCATGCAAGATGGCGCACCACCACACTATCTGACTGACATCCGGAATTTTTTCAATGACCGCTTTCCAGGTCAATGGATTGGCTGTGCTGCGCCAATTGCATGGTCCCCCCCCCCCCGTTCCCCAGACCTGACACAGCTAGACTTTTTCTTCTGGGGTTTCATAAAAGATATGGTGTACGTACCTCCTTTGCCGGCCACTCTACCTGAACTTAGAGCAAGAATTTACGCTGCCACTGAGCAAGTTACACCTGAAATGCTAGTGCGAGTCTGGGAAGAAATTGGCTACCGATGGGATGTCTGCAGGATAACCAACGGAAGCCACATACTGTAGAACATCTTTAGTTTAAGGTAAGAAAAAAACTTGAAGTGTTTGCCTTTAAAACAACAACAAAACCAGCTCTGTACATTGTTTCATTAAATTTATATAAATTTCAAAGTTGTAAAGTCCTTTTTGAAACACCCTGTATAGTCTATATAAATTTATATACATTTTGCATACATTTTGGTAAAAACATAATCAATTTATAAAATTTTCATTAGACAAAATTATTTTTATATGTAAATAAATGGAAATTTGCTAAAAAGGTTAGACGAGATATAACATAACCTATCTCTAGACAGCCTAAGTATTAGATTTCTGACAAAACACTCACTGTATTAGTAACATTCACTCAAAACAATAAATTCTACAAACAATAATGCAGATATTATAATTTGTATACACAAATTATAATAAATTAATAAAACACCTTCACAATAACAGCAATATAATCCCGTCACAATCGCACTACGCCTATCACATGTCATTTTAGTACACAAACAACGCTAACTTGAAAGTCAGAAATAAAACCTAATAGAAACTCTAGGACATAATAAGTGGTACCAACAGATAGAACGAAATCTCCTTTATAAAATCGTTACAAAATATCGATGTAGGTAATTTTTAGTGAACTGCACCGAAATAAAAATGCGTCTGGTTCGGTTTGATTACTATTTGGTAAACTAGAGATATGTCGCGACATATGACAGATAGAAAGATTTGGAAAGCACAGTGTTATTGTCGACCTGTTTGACAGAAAAATATATTTGTGAACATCGGAGAAAAAATGGCATCATTTCTACTTACAACCACACAGTTCAAATCTTTGATTTTACGCATAAAAATATGCAAACTTTAGCAATTTTTTTAATATTATTTATAACGTTTTGTGGTTTTTTTTCTTTTTTTTTTTCCTTCTCCATGATTATGCATCTACAGAATATTAGCTTTCCGACAGTATTTTATTTATTGCGATAGGACCATTGTAAGTTGGCGAAATGTTGAATTGCAAAATACGTGTTTTAATTGAACTATCCGTCATTCATCGACCACATACGTGGTTATATGCCAGATGGAGGGTTAAGGTGTAAAATCTTTGAATAATATTCTTTATATTAAATTCTATTTTTATAGAAGTTTTGAAGGATCTCCTGGTGCCTCAAGCGACCGTCAAGAGTGAGATTTTGTAATTTCAATCTATAGCCTAAAACAAAGCAACTTTCATTACTTGAACTTATATTGATTTAATACTATAGTTTATCACCATTCCTTAGATTGCCAAGTAGCCTCTCTTAATCTACCGGACCATCAAATTGCAGTAGTTCACATTACCACTAGAAATAAAGTGAAACAAGTGGAGAGTCCCCCACTATATCTCCATCCACGACATACCAATCACAAGTAAAGGAAAATTACAGTTTTTGTGTAACTGGAAAAAGTGAATACTAACCTATGGTTATTTAAAAAGTCGACACCATAAAGAAAATTGTATATTTGTATGTTTCTGTGGTTTTGTCCAGGTTGTGTACCATATTTTAATAAGATACTAACTCACATTGCACATGTTGATAGTTTATTAGACAGAATCAATAAGTATGGAAATGTGGGTAGGGATAGGCAGAAGAATATTAGTAATTCATGGTGTAAAAATATCAAGAGGATTTTTAATTTCATTATCATCGCTAAAATTAATTAAAAAGTATGAAATAGTCTGATAAATAAATTATTGCAAGATACCCAAACAACAGTTATTGGAATCTCGTCGACTGACATTACCAGTTCTTAGAGAATGTAAATCATAGATCTGGAGAAACTCTGCATTAACACAAGTTGATAACACAATATGATCGTGGTTTATAAGTTAGCCCATATGTTATAAGTTTATAAATTATACATAATTTGCTCCATTCCAGGGTGTGATATCCACTTTCTAAGTTTATTATGTTCGCTCTGCTCTAGGTTTCTAATCTGTTACCAATGATAAGAGTCGAATCTGTGATTTTTGGACTACAAATTTGATGCATTATCATAATTATAGTGATAATAGTATATCTTATTATACATATAACAGTGCATTAAGAAAGTTATAAGTGCACTTATAGTCAACAATAGAAATTATTGAAAAACTACAGATTTTCATGTAAGAAGTAACTAGTTTGTAACACTGTTTGGTGAGGAGTGTAGTGAGATAAGTTGGAAGTAAGTCTGACTTACTTAATTGTTGGGAGTGTTGTAAGTATGGTTTCTTTTAAAACAGAAACACTTTTTTTTATAAGATATAAAGTACCTGAATAAAAATAATTAGTTGATGTACATTAGTACTAAAATTAAATTTTAACTAATACGGCTATCACAATGAAATTAACTTTTTTTTTTTATTTTTCAATATATGTCTTTGTAGAAGTAATAACAATACACAAATTTAATAAAGCAGAAGATGTATAACTAACTTTCAAAAACTCCCATCAGGTTGCATGGTTATGAACAAATTCTATGAAATAAGTTCCCGTATACAGACTTAATGAAGCAAAAGATGTCCCATTCTGTGGAAATTCAGCTTGCATGCTTAATAACAAATTCCATGAAATAGGTTTCATTACAGGTACTGAGCAAAATTAGAAGTCATTTACAATAGATAAATAGAAACTATTGGAAATATCATGCTTCATGCTGCAAAATCCATTAAAATCAACATAGCATATCATAATCCACCTATTTACAAATATATCCAAACAAGAATTGAAGCTCTTTGCATATAGGATTTAGATTCAAGTTGGTAAAAGAATTGGAACAATCTGATTATGAAAACAATTGCATTGGTCAAAAAAATAATCAGAAGTTTGACAGATTTTTCACAGATGAAGCATGGCTTCATTAACTTCAGTTTGCATGAAAACTCTTTACAGGATCTCAAAAATTGGTGAGTCCAATGGGTGAATTCGTTTTTTCAAAAGATACATTGTAGACCCTATTTTCTATGAAAAGATAATGATAGTTATTGTTCTGTAATTATTACCAAACCAATTTAATCAGTCGACTCACAAAAGTGGGGGCCATTTATGCTTGGTTCTAAAATGACATTTCCTACAGGTCATACAAGTTCAATGGAACATGATAACTTTTGTAAACAGATTATCTATAGGAGTATGTGGCCCATTCAACAAAGGATTTGTCTCTACTAGATTATTTCCTATGGGCGCAGCAAAGAAGAGTTTTATCGCAACAAATCTTGAACAACTAACACATGAATTTCTTATATAAATAGGATTTACAGGTTCAGCTGAGTCAATTTGAAACAAAGTGAAACATACTGAATTCTATACTAACAATTCCAACTACATTAATATACTGCAAGGAAACAAATCTAGTTTTACTTTAAATAAATTATTAAAACTAATTTCTATTTATTGGTAATGAACGTACCTATTAACAGATTAGAAAAATAAACTGACATTTAAAACTCATACAAATTTTAGTAACATTGATTATACGAAGCTCATTTCAAAAGTAAGGGCCGATCGGTTAATAACAACAACAAATTAGAAAATGAAACATTTATTAGAGGTTCCGAATACAAACTTACATAATTTTCTATATAGTAACCATTTCGTTCAAATTTTTTTTGATATTGTGAATTCTCCACATAAAATTCCACTGCCTGGGATTTCACCTAATTTTATACTGAGCCTTCAGATTTGTCTAATCACTGAGACACAAGCCAGTTCTTGAGGTATAGGAAGAGATGGGTATCACTAGGCAGAAGATCAGAACTATAAAGTGGACGATGAAAAATCTTCCCTTGGAATTCTTGAATTGTTTCAATTCTGTGGGAAATGTATGTAGATATGCGTTATCAAGAAGGAAAACAATTTCTGATCTCAGCATTCCCCACTAGTCAATATTTTTGGCTTCCATCGTGCAGCCATTATGCAGAGTATCAGTCACAAGTCTAAACAATTTTGTCTTTGAAACCACTAGAAATTCTATGAAAAGATCAATAATTGTAAAGCGACAATCTTCAGCGAGATCGTCAGTCTAAGTGGTAGGCCTGCCACGGCTCTCTTTATGATAGACATTTAAAAAGCCTTCCTTAAACTACTGACACAATTGCCCTATTTTTCCTTCCCTCATTACAGTAGGCCCATATGTTTCACACAAATGACAGTGAATTTTTGCACCATTATGTCCTCTTGCGTTTAGAAATTTAATCACTGATAAGACTTCACAACTGGTTGGATTGTTATTTTCACTCATTATAACCCCACTATCACGCAAAGGTAAAAAACAATGGACTGACAATATTATGATGGTTACATATTCAATAGATCTGTTGAATCTACAGTGTATGTGCATACTAATCAGTGTTGCCAATCACTCTTTATAACTGATCAGCTCTTACTTTTGTTATTTATGAGTGTTACTATACAAATTAAATTGTTTTAAACTCACGGACAATACTTATAATAAACTGAAAAAACAAAAATCTTGTAATAAGTGAATATTTATTAGGTAGAGTGTAAAGTGTTTTGAAACTAAATTCTTAGTGTAATCAAGAATTGTTACTTTTATTTTGTTATCAAGAAATGATATCAACCAACTGCTAAAGAGATTGCATATGTGAAAACTTTTATTTGTCAATGAGAACCTGATGGTTTGTACATACAGTAGTACATTTCCTTTCAAAAAGATTCTTGCATTCAATGAATTTGATAATCTAGTCAAAAGATATTTTGTATTTAAAAATAAACATGCTAAGCCTGAATTAAAAAGGGGCTGTTTGTGCTGCATTAAAAAAAAAGAAAGATGTACCTCCAGTATTAATTTACTTGTATTTTATGCTAATGAAAAAACCAGTTTTGTTCCCTCACTTAAAAGCATATTATAATTTGGACCTAAGATTCAGAATTACACTTGTGGTGTTATAACCCAATTTTTCAGGGGTAACAATCTTTTCTATACGATATCTATAAAATGTACAGGCGAATTCTGATTTTCACACCGAGAACATTATCGTATGATTTTATAATTAAATCGACAATTTTCTTCAACTTAGATATGTAAATGAACTACAATCACTTACAACTTCAAATCGACTTCATACTTACATTAACAATTTGTATGCTTTAACCCTCCAACTGGTGCTCGACCACTTTTTGCCTTGAAAAGTGGTTACGACGTTAGTCATGGCTCACTTCACCAACTATAAAACACGTATTTTGCAATTCAACATTACGCCCACTTAGAATTGTCCTATCACAATAAATAAAATGCCGTTGGAAAAGTAATGTTCCGTAGATGCATAATCATGCAAAAAAAATACCACAAAACGTTATAAATAATATTCCAAAAATTGGTGAAGTTCACGTATTTTTGATGCGTAAAATCATAAATTTAAACTCTGCGCTTTTTCGTAATACACGACACCATTTTTCCCGATATGATTACAACTCTATTTATCTGTCATTTAAGTCAACTAAAACACTGTTCTATAGATCACATGTTTCTCTTTCTAACCTTAGATTACAATTTTTTCTGCGTCTCATAGATCCAGAGATATTTCTACTTGACGAAACTACAAACTTGACGGCACGAAATTCAATTGGCGTTCGGTGCAGTTTACGAATAGACGTAATCATTTCTCTATGTTTTAAAAACTTTTTTTTTTCCTTTTCAGTATGTTGTAGGGAAAATTTCATTCTACAAGTTGGTACTACTTAACATTCTCTATAGTTATTTTCAGATTCCTCTTTCCAAGACCAAACGTAGGCAATTCTTCGCGATGCAGTGAGATAAATTAGACGCAAAAGGGCGTGGCATTTGTGTAATATTTTTATTATTTCTTTTATTTTGAAGGTTTGTGTATACAAATTGTATATAAATTGTGTATACAAATTACAATATATGTGTTTTTATTTCTAAAGTTTATGTTTTTGAGTGAATTTCGAGTGTGTATATGGAATAACCTAAAAGGCAAGTTTTAATTCTAGCCTATGTGCAAATTTTCTTATATTTAGTGTTTTATATGATTATACAAGTGAATATGTGTGTTATTCTTTGTAAAGTATATTGTCTTAGTAAAATCTAATGATTTTGTCTTAGGCCTAGCTTTAGAAAGTTACTAATTACGCCTAAATGTCAAGAGTTCAAACCTAACCTCAAGCGTCAGAATAACAATTTTTGGAAAATTGTCATTTTTATATAGAAAATGTTACAAATTTTTTTTTCCCCCTAAATACAGGGAGCGGCAGAAATACCTGAGGGTTTTTGTTCGTGCACAGTACGACAGTCGTGTGGAGGGGGTGGTGGGTAGCGCGGCGTTCTCAAGGCCACTCGAGGGAGTTTCAGTTGCCATGGAGCAGTGGTCCAGTGAGCATCGTGCATTCGTCGTTGAGACGTATTTTAAAAGTGGTGGTTCTGTTATTGTCACACAGATTTGATGGACGATGAAACAATACTTGTAATGAGTGATGAGGCTCATTTTCATCTTGATGGGTATGTCGACAAACAAAATTTTTGCTATTGGTCAGACACAAACCCACAAGGGTTACATGAACGCCCCCTGCATAGTTCCAAAGTCACAGTGTGGTGCCGGGTTACTAAGAAGTGTGTTATCAGGGCCGTACTTTTTTGAGGAAGGAGGGCGAACAGTTACGATAAACCAAGAACGTTACTTGAGAATGTTGGACACTTTCTTCGTTCCTGAACTTAAAAGAAAACGTCTTGGTTTGAAGAAGATGTTGTTTCAACAAGACGGAGCAACTGCCCACACAGCAAATGCTGTAATGGGTTATTCGAGGATGAAGTTTCGAGGCCGCGTCATCTCTCGAAACGACGACATCGCTTGGCCCGCTCGTTCCCCCGACCTGAGTGAGTTGCGACTTTTTCCATTAGGGTTACCTCAAATCGAAAGTGTACGCAAATAAACCCCGTACGCTAGAAGCTATTAGACAAGTGGTTACGTCTATATCAACGGACATGCTGAGTAAAGTGTTTGACAGCTTTGCTGCGAGACTTGAGGAATATATGCTGAAGAATGGCCACCACTTAAATGACGTTATCTTTAAATAATGTAGACTTTATGTTTTGTGTTTTTTGAGACTATACATTGTTACATATATGTTTTTCGCAGTGTTTTTTTATTATTTGCTGTCTTTTACTGTTCTTAATATATAATAAATATGCAAAAATGTTTATAAACATTAGAGTTATTCTTATTTAAAAACCGTCAGGTATTTCTGCCGCTCCCTGTATATTCACAAATATATTACAAATGTCAAGTAATGGTTGGAAAAATTCCGATAAATCTATTAGTATGTTATTCATTACCATTTTTGTGAAATTTCTGCTCCGTTACTCTTCGATTTTTTGGTATTTGACCAAAAAACTCCAAATGTAATACATCTAACATTTTTTTTCACTACACACCTACATTCTATGCACCTTTCTGGACATAATGATATATTGAAGTTCTGTATAAAATATATTTTACTATTTTTAATGTTTTTTTGAAAAAATAAAAAGAAAATTCAATTTTTACATAAAATATTTTTTTACATTTTGAAAATGTAACAAATTTATATATTTTTTTCCCTAAATATATTCACAAATAATACACAAAAATTGTGTATATCTTAGAAATAGGTAGTAAGCTATTGATTTTGGGTGATACAGGTTTTTCTGAAAAAAAGTTAATACCATTTTTGACATCTAACATACTTACTCCAAAACAATTTCAAAAAAAATTTTTATTACATAGATGAATTCTATGCATCTTTCTGAGAAAAATGATATCTTATAAGTTAGGTTTTGTATACAAATAATATATTTTATTAGTTTTTAAACGAACGAAGAATTTTTAAGACTAATTAACATGCGCCAGGAGGAGGGTTAAACAAGTGGTGATAGATAAAGGTCAACTTTATCTAAACATCCTCTGAAGCCATTAAAATATTTAACTGATGACGTTGCCATAGGTTCCCATCAATCTCCACAGGATGAATTAATTATAACCTTTTATAAGAAGTTTTATTGTCATTTTCATTATTAAAATTGTCTTTTGTCTATAAATTATGAAAAGGATAATCTAAGTCTAGATGATAACTAACGGAACTATTAAACACAGTTCCTGAAACTTACAGGGAAAGATGCACACACATTTCTAGTCTCCAAATCTACTGTTATTCTTTATATTAGATCTAAAATGGTGAACAATGATAGGTCAAGTTTTCTTATTCTGAAAACATTCCCTATATTCCCCTACAAATATTTATTAATAATTGGACAAATATAATGTTGAGTGGTAGGCTAGGCTGTTACATTTTATACAAAAAACACCCAATTGAACATGGGATTTTGAAGGTATGAAATATTCCCAAAAACCATTGAAAACTTTAATTTTAAAAATACCTTGTTGTTCTGATGTAATTAAATAGATTCAAGGATTTAGTTGATTTATTGAAAAATCGCCTCTATTGAACACAATTTAAAGTAATTTTACCTATCACTATCTCCATGAGAATTTATACCTTGATCTATCATTTTGCAAGGGACTGAAAAAGATGAATCCGGGAAAATTATAAATGTAGGAAGGTCTCTAGAAAAATCGGGAGGAGGGAGACAGAAAAAATTAACTTGTGATAAGTATTTGATTATTAATTTGTGAAATTAGAGAGTTGATTACGTACACAAAACTAAATAAATCAGAAATGTGAAACTTAAATATCTAAATTGGATGGAACCTACTTCACATATAAATCAAATAAAAAAACCTTCATGACTAAATTCAATGAAAAAGAACTTCAGTTTTTGTTGAATCCAAACCACATAACAAATGGAAAAAACCTACTACTAAGCTTTAGATTAAACTGCATTTTCATGTTATAATTTCCTTCCATATAAATTAAATTGACAGAAAATAGACATGCTTCATCAATTCTGTTGTCTTCCATATGCATCAAATAAAACAAAACAAAAATAATTATGAGATTTGGGTAATAAATAAATGATAACAATATTTCAAAAATTTATCAAAGTACAGAATGTGAATTGTGCTATACTACTTTAACCCATTGGCAACTTTTCATGGAACCGATCCATGATACGTATACATGGCCCAAAAACTCTGTCACGGAAGAGTTTTTTTGATGATGCATGGCTTTTAGTAGGTCTATTATTTGTAATAAATTTATTTTCAATCCAAATATAAAAATATTTGTATTAAAATGCCTAGAATATTATTTTACAATTAAAATATTATTTAAAGCACTACAAAATGTATAGTAACTATTTGTTTGTCTAAGAAATTTTAGCCTTGTCACTTTCTTTACGTACCGTAAGTCTTGTATACATTATAGAAATAAAGGTATTTTCTGTAGAATTTTATAATGATGTGACACTTAGTATAGCTTGTCTCTAATAGTGTGGTGCAGAAGTTCCCATTTAAAATTGAAATGGCATTGCATGAATATCAGCTGTTATGAACTCTGACATCGCTAGTTTGAAAATATTGTTTTGATTTTGCTCCAAGTCCAGTTTTAAATATGGCTCATTATAGTGAAAGTGGATTTGATCAAGTGTTTTTCAGTGGAATTTACAAAATGTTAGATAATAGTGATTCAGATTTGTATACAGACAGTGAAAATTCAAGTGATGGGTGGATACATGAAGCAGAAGAGATTGATATAAATGCTGAATTAGAGGTTAGAGGTCCACAAACTATTGATTGTGATGAATTAAATGTAAATAATGATATTTTTGGAATTAGTGAAGAAGACATCTTGTTCAGGAAATCTTGTTGATAATAGGCCTACAGAACCAGAAAAGGAAGTAGGCCAAGGAGATATGGGTTAAAGAGGTTAAGCCTAGGCCTAGGGAAATAAGTAAACAAAATGCCATGTCTTCTTGTAAAAGAGTTATACCCAAAATAAAAAACAATGAAAAACGAAACCTAGTAATTTGAAGTGGCTTGATGAAAATAATAAACCCAAAAATGTATGTTATTATGTGTGATGCTAGTTATTATGCAGTGTGTGTAAAAAGTCTGGAACCGGTTGTTCCATTGATTATTAGACAAATGGCTGCAGGTATCAAAAATTAACTGATGAGGATCAGTACAGGTGCAAAAAAATCTACTTTTTAAGCATTTGTAATTTTCCACCGCCATATTGATTTCTGCCATTTAAATTAAACTTTTTTAAATTAAATGGGAATGGATACTATGACACATCATTTTAATGTGGAATTTCAAGAGGAAATTGATGGTGAAGCCAGTTTTTCATAAACTTATTCACTCATGATTCAGAAGACTTATTATTATCAGAACACTCAACAGCCATTATCAAAACACTTCAATTAAAAGTGTAGGTATGAAACTGTTATTGCATTAATTAGACAAACACCGTATTCTGGAAGAAACAACACAGGTTTCACCAGCATTGATACAACAGTAATTAATAGTTTCCTCTAGAGATTAGTGCACTGCCAAACTGTGAATGGGAGGCATTTTGAACATCTTTTATTAACAGTGGAACTAAAACTACAAGCATGAGATTCACATCAAGTAATTGAAAATTTAACAAATGACAAAATATTTTTCATTAAAAAAGTACTTGGCATGTTGTTATTAATTAACCCTAGAGCTGTTCCTCGACCCTGTTTTCAACGCATGGTTTAGTCTAACAACCAGAAAACACGTATTTTGCAATTCAACATTTTGCCCAGTTCGCCCACTTAGAATCGTCCTATCGCAATAAATAAAATACTGTTGGAAAGCTCATGTTCCGTAGATGCATAATCATTCAAAAAAAACCACAAAACGTTATAAATAATATTTTTTAAATTGGTAAAGTTTGCATATTTTTATGCGTAAAATCAAAGATTTGAACTGTGCGGTTGTAAGTAGAAATGACGCCATTTCTCAGATGTTCACAAATCTCTTTTCCTGTCAAACATGTCGACCATAACACTGTTCTGTAGATCACATCTTTCTCTTTCGATCTGTTCTTTTCAAATCTTTCTCTCTGTCATAGATCGCAAGATATATCTATTTTACCAAAGTAGTAACCAAACGGAATGAAACTCATTTTTCATTGGGTGCAGTTTACTAAATAAGATAATCAATTATTACTTCGATATTTTGTAACAAACTTTACACCATTTTGTAGAGGAGATTTCATTCTATCTGTTGGTAGTACTTGCTATGTCCTAGTTTTTTCTATTAGATTATTGTTTCTTACTTGCAAGTTAGCGTTTTACAGCCTTATTTGTGCAATAAAATGATATATTGTGGTACGTTGCTTGGGATTATTTTCTGATATTTGAAGTTATGTTATATTTATGTATTATAATTTGGGTATACAAATTATAATATCTATATTATTGTTTGTAGAATTTATTGTTTTGAGTGAATGTTATTGTCAGACTTATCTAAACTGAGGCTGTGTAGAGATAGGTTGTTATAATCTGGTCACCCTTTTTAGCAAATTTCCATGTGTTTACATATAAAAATAATTTTGTCTAATGAAAATGTTTATAAATTGATTGTTTTTACCAAAATGTATGCAAAATGTTTATAAATTTATATAGGCCTATCTATAAATAGAGATAGGTTATGATATATCTGGTCTGACCTTTTTAGCAAATTTCCATTAGTTTACATATAAAAATAATTTTGTCTAATGAAAATTTTATAAATTGATTGTTTTTACCAAAATTAATGCAAACTGATTATAAATTTATATAGGCCTATCTATAAAAAAAAATTATTTGTTTATATACCTATTTCTGTGGAATTTTTCCTCGGTTACGGGGTAATTTTGTTGATTCCCTACATAATAACTCCAAAATGTTTCCATCTAAAATTTTTTTCATTACACACATAAAATCTATGTATCATTGTGAGAACACAGGTAATAAAAACTTGGGTTTTGAATAATAATTATATTTTTGGTGAATTTTTGAAAATATGCCTATCTTTTGAGCAAAATTTCACTTTTTATGTAAAAATGAACCATGTCTAATGAAAATTTTATAAATTGATTTTTCTTTTTAGCAACTTTTATCCACAAATATATTACAAATCTCTAGTAATACTTCAAAAAAAAATGTTGCATGGTGTACATTACCATTTCTGTGAAAATCTTGCCTCCGTTACTTTCCGATTTTTTAATATTTGACATAACTCCACATTTTTTACATCTAACTTTTTTTTTTTCACTACACCGCTAAATTCTATGCAACTTTCTGAATATAATGATATATAGAAGTTGTGTTTTCCATAAATATTACTATTTTTTGTGATTTTCTTAAAATAAGCCTATCAATTTCCCTTTTTTCGTAAACCAATTTTTTAATTTTGAAAATGTAACAAATTCATTTTTCCCCCCCTAAATATATTCACAAATATTATACAAAACTTTTGTATATCTTGAAAAACAGTGATAAAAATTTTATTTTGGATGATTCAGGTATTTCTAAAAAATTATAACTTTTTTGACATCTAACATACTTACTCCAAAACTGTTTCAATTTTTTTTTATTACATAGATGAATTCTACGCATCTTTCTGAGAAAAATGATATATTATAAGTTAGGTTTTGTATAAAAATAATATTTTTTATCAATTTTTTAAACAAACAAAGTGAATTAACATGCGCCGCCTTCAGGGTTAATACCTTTGGCTATTTGCCTAACTAATGCAATAACAGTTTCATACCTACACTTTTAATTGAAGTGTTTCAATAATGGCTGGTGACTCATGAGTGAATAAGTTTATGAAAAAGTGACTTCACCATCAATTTCCTCTTGAAATTCCACATTAAAATAATGTGTCATAGTACCCCATTCCCATTTAATTTTTCAAAGTTAAATTCAAGATGGTGGAAAATTACAAGTGCTAAAAAAGTAGAATTTTCGCATCTGTACTGATTCCATCGGTTAACTTTTGATACCTGCAGCCATTTGTCTAATAATCAACCAGTTCCAGACTTTTTACACACAGTATGTTAATGTACTATTTCAAGAAAGCAAATGTTCTTACATAATGGAGGCAATAGTTTTGGTTATTACCCTATTATCCAATTGTTTTCACTCAAAAATGTGCATTTTAAGCCTTGAATCAAAATGACTTTTTTTTACAATTTTTGTGGATTCCCACAACACCCATTGATATAAATAAATTTGTGATGTAAATGAATTTAAATTACATAATTTACCGAAACTATTAATTTTATTCTTAATCTTCAAAAAAATTAATATTCATAAAGATATTTGCCTCATTTTAAAAATAATAAATAAGCATTTTTATTCTATACCTTTTAATCAACTGATTCTGCTTATAATTAAATATTTTTGAAGATTTAAAATGTATATATTATGAACTCCAATAAAATATGAGGTTAAATCCATTTTATTTAACATAAGAGCAGGTTAAGCATTTGTTTTCTACAATGTATAACATAATAAAACATATTTTCAATAAATGTTGACAAAATCTGTTCAGATACAACATAGTTAAGAAATAATAAAATTAAAAATAGTCATTAACAAGAACCAAAATTATAATATAACATATACTGAATAGCATCCAAAGAAAGATAACTTAAATAACAGATTTAATAATTCACAATTAATTAGAAATATAAAATTAAAATTATAAATAAAAATAACTACAATAAATTATGTTCTACACATGAAAATGAAAAAAATATATAACAGCATTTCAGACATGTTGATTACTGACCCAAAACAAGACGTAAGCCACAATCAAGCACCCTGTATGCCATGTTAAGAAATGAGCATGTAATAGGGAGAGCTGGAGAAGGTATATCCAACCCATTATCAGTTATTTCTATGCCCCAATTTGGGTTAGCCTTGATCAGTACTTTGACATTACGCAGTTGCTTTTCCACCTCCCAAACATTCTGAAAAACATACAATACTAATATAATACAAGTTTAGTATTTATACAAGTAGTGTCTACTTAAATTAGAATGTTTTGTTTATATGTAGGCCTATAAGAATCAAGTTTTGAAAACCCAAAATGGGTTCCTTTGTATGCATTTGTATATTCTCCATGTTACATTAAAAGTCATATACCTTTTTCTCCAGAGCTAGACTTCTAATTTTTTGAGATTATGACCTTCTAAAACTTTTAACATTGTATTTTTATTATCTTTTTTTTGTAATTTTTTGTTTTGTTTTTGTTTTTGTTTTGTAATTAAGTCAAAAACAAAATGATTCTTAAAACTTCACGTTAGAAGTGAATAAACATTTAGTTGAATGTGCAGCAAAATTTGACAAAGATATCTCAAGTAATTCCTTATAAAAAAGAAGATAAAGTATAAATAAACAACACTTTCAGAAAATAGGATTTTAAAATATCCATACTTTTTTATAAGGGCAGTTTGACCACAATTATACTCAAAGTTATCCTAATGTCAGATATATCAACCTACACTTATTTATTTTAAAGAACTATTTTTTTTAGTTCCTTACAAGTAGTTATTTAATTATTTGTAAAAATTGTGAATTTTTATGTTCCAGCCGAATCCCTAAAACAAGTTCCCAAATGCTTTAGAAAAACTATTAATTTAATTTTTACGGATAGAAATTTAAAACAATTTCCAGTCTAAATAGAAAAGTGTAAAAATGTTAAATGTACGGCATGATATTATTTGTAAGAGTGTTATCATTATCAATATGCTCCCCCCCCCCCATGATTTTTCATACTGGTGTGAAAGAAAGGTCACTTCCTGCATATTCTTTGTTTTCTTGAGTTTCTAACCAAAAAGGAAATGATGTGACGTTTTTTCTTTTCTTTTTTGCTTCAAAACGAGCAATATTCTACAAATAAATAATAATATAGGAGAGTAATTCCAGAATAAAATAATTATATTGTTCAATTTAATGTTTACATTATCGGTGAATAATAAACCATTTCATCCCCCCCCCCCTTACGTTTATGATTTAGAAATAATTTCAGTCATATATTAAAATGTATCATATAAGTTAAACTACAACATATTACGATGGTATTACAAAAATATTACATAAAGTTGATGAAAATAATTAGCGTCACCCCGATCAGAGTGACAAAATTTCAGTACTTTTTTCTCTCATATATTACAAAAAAATCATAAAATGAATATGCTAAATATGGTGAAACATATTAATTTTACATTTTATGATGGCATTACAACAAATATTACATAAAGTTGATGAAAATAATTAGCGTCACCTCGATTGGGGTGACAAAATTTCAGTACTTTGTGACATAAATTTGAACTTGTTATAAACATCACAATTTCTTCAAACATTGATGTTTAGTTAGCTTGGAATGTGTATTTCTGAAGTACAATGTTTGATTGGCGTTGAACGTCAAAGACAGTCAAATAGCGGCAATAAATAAAACACCTACAAATTGTGATTGTCACCCTGACCGGGGTGACAGTTCTCACATAAGAGTAAACTTGTGTCACCCCGATCGGGGTGACATGGCAGCGAAAGTGTTAATTAGCAATACTAACTGGTAAAAACATATAAGCATTAAAACAATAAATTTAAAATCAAAATATAGTTATTATTTTTAAAGGACACCTTTAAAATTATCATACAATTCCCACTTTATACCATACATATTACATTCCTGTACAAATCTCATTTTTCCAGTTGCTGGACACCCTGAAATATCATTAAACTAAAGGTTTCTTCAAAGAAAAATAATATATAAACATTACCATTCCATTTTTCTCTACAATTAATTGTATCAGTTGATTGTCTGATAATGCAGATGTCTTTTCCGTTTCTCCTCCACATTTAACTGAAATAGCATGATTTTGTAGATCACGATAGAGTGCTCGGAACAAAGACATAGCAGGTCCCATTTCAATATCCAATACACATTCCACCTGCAAAGAAAAGTAGTCTTGAATACTGAATGTTGCCATCGTACTTCACTACAAATATTAGGTTCCTATGTAATTCCAAAAGAAGAATTGAATATTTATTTTACATGTTATAGTTATCAACCAAAATATAACTAGTATGTTTTTCTCTTCACGAGAAAGTAAGAGTTAAAACATAGTTTTTAATTTATTTATTTATCATCATAAAGAGTTAAGTCATTGTAGGTTAAAAAATCATAATTAATTAAATCCACTATTGCCACTGACAGCTGTTTGATATTATCAAAAAAATTTAAAGTACGTTTGCAAACCCTAAAATAATGTACAACAAAAATAATCAAAAATTTTCATAACATTGATATTCATTTACAGAAATTAATATTATGTAATAATTCTATATTTTTGGAGGATAAAACAAAAAACTTTCATTGAAAAATATACCAAGTTTTTTTCCCCCCTCATTTTTTTCATTACTGTTGCAACCAAAGGTTCTTGGTGGAATTCCATGTTTAACCCTTCAACTGCAGAGCGATCCAAACTCAAGTCGTTCAATGATGCATGGTTTAATCTAACGACCGGAAAACGCGTATTTTGCAATTCAACATTTCGCCCACTTAGAACCGTCCTATTGCAATAAATAAAATACCATTGGAAAGCTAATGTTCCGTAGATGCATAATCATGTAAAAAAAAAACACAAAACGTTATAAATAATATTCCAAAAGTTGCTGAAGTTTGCATATTTTTGATACATAATGCCAAAGATTTGCGCTAACAAGTTGTAAACAAAACTAACATTATTTTTTCTAATATTCCCAATTCGATATTTCTGTCAAACAGATCGAACATAACACTGTTCTGTAGATCACATCTTTCTCTTTCGATCTGTGCTTTTCAAATCCTTCTATCTGTTATAGTTTTTATTATATAAAAATTAAACTAAATCAATTCAACTTTTATACTAGTAAATATTATTTTATCGAAATGAATTATATATCACTGTAAAGATAATGTTTCAATCTTTCATAATCAAGTTTAGCAAAATCCATCACACGAAAACTCTATTTTCTAGAACTTGATAAATTTGCTGACTTTTTCGCTAGATCGCTGCACTTGCCGTGTCTATGTAGAAAATTCTGTTCTCTGTGTTCATATGATTTTACGAAATGGTAATACTTGTCCAAATGCCACAAGTTGACAATATTATATAGTATTTTTCTTTCTCTTTCGATCTGTGGTTTACAAATTTTTCTATCTGTCATATATCGCGAGATATATCTATTTTACCAAAGTAGTAACCAAACGGAACAAATTTCACTAGGCATTCGGTACAGTTTACTAAATAAGATAATCAATTATTCAATCGATATTTTGTAACCGGTCTTTACAGTATGTTGTAGAGAAGATTTCATTCTATCTGTTGGTATTACTTGCAATGTCCTAGACTTAATTTTAGGTTATTGTTTCTTACTCAGAAGTTAGCGATGTTTGTGTAATAAAATGACATTTGAGAGGCGTAGTGCATATGTTACTTGGGATTATATTTCTGTTATTCTGAAGGTTTGTTTTATTTATTTATTATAAATTGGGTATACAAATTACAATATCTGTATTATTGTTTGTAGAATTTATTGTATTGAGTGAATGTTATTGTCAGACATCAAAGATTGAGGTTGTCTAGAGATAGAGGTTATGTTATATTTTGGTCTTCCTTTATAGCAAATTTGTAGCAAAATACATTGTGTTTACTAATAAAAATAATTTTGTCTAATGAAAATTTTATAAATTGATTATGTTTTTACCAAAATGTATGCAAAATGTTTATAAATTTATATAGGCCTATCTATAAAAATTTTTTATTGGTTTATATACCAATTTCTGTGGAATTTTGCCTCCGTTACTTTCAGATTTTTTGCTATTTGACATAACTCCTAATTTTTTACATCTAAAAGTTTTTGCATTACACACATAAAATCTATGTATCTTTATGAAAACATAGGTAATAAAAACTTGGGTTTAGAATAATAATTATATTTTTGGTGAATTTTTGAAAATAGTTACCAAATATTCATTTTTTACGTAAAAATGAACCATGTCTAATGAAAATTTTATTGATAAACAATGATAAACTGATAGTTTGTAGTACAGTTGTAGTTGTCACACTGTGGTAAAACACTACAAGTATTAACTTCTTTTAAAACCTATAACAATAATTGAAACAACATTTATTTAAAACTTATCTCTGTGAAATTCCGTTTTTTTCACTGAACGTAGTGAAAGTACTGTTTAAAATTCAACATTCGACTTTTATGAAGTTAGCGAGGCATAACACTACAAAAATAAAACGTTTAATAAACAAAACATGCTTTTTACAAAAATTACTAAATGAAAAGTTTAAAATTTGTGGTAATATAGCTCAAAAAATTAATTCTTCATCAAACTCCATTTGAAAAGTTAAAAGAATAAACAAAACATATTGGAAACAGAAAAAAAGCCAGTTCAGGAGTTATTGAGCAAAATATTTCATGTGGATTATGTAACCTGCATATTTAATAGTCAGTATCATTTAATTGTCTGTAACCACCATTTAAAAAAATAATAGTACCATTAAATAGCTATCATAGTAAAAGTATAATGTAACGAAGGTTGAGATTACGATGAATAAGGATAAAGCTAATATATAAGCCTATAGAGGAGGGGGGACTAAAGAAGAGTGATAAAGGTTTTAAGAGCTTAAGATAACAAAAATTGTAAACAGAGTAACTCCTTTCAGTCATAATTTTTCCCCTTGCTCTACACAAGTAGTTCGATTCCTGTTTGTTTATTTATATTTTTATTGGTTTTACTCATTTTTGTTCTTAACACTTTGAAGCCTAAGCCTGAGTATAGGTCGGGCAGACGCGCCAACGTTCGCCTCCGAACCCCGAGTATACGTCTGGCCTCGCTATATAATTCTATACGATCGCAATGTCGGCATATACTCAGGTTTCGGTTTTTTGTATATCTATTTGATTATTTATCTTTGTATGTCTTTGATTTTCGAATAGTCTGTGCTGTTGATTGGGACTAAATAAAAATATTACGAAGCTGTTACTAGGCAACGTAACACGTCTACGAGGAACACACCAGACGTCTGTTTACTGCAAAGTGACTGACTGAGTAATCACGATTGGTTATGTTTGGTTGGTGTTTTTCTTGAATACTAAATACTTTTTGAGTTATACAAGTAATCTTTTATTAATTAGGCCGAGTATTTTAGTGTTTGTATATATAAATATTTTAGTTATAGTTTACAAAATATGGCAGATGTATTGTGAAAAGTGATACAATTCGCGATCTTTTGTTTGATGAATCTGATGGTGAATCCGAGCCAGACATAGGCCAAGGTGATGGAAATAATTCAATTAGTGACATTTTGAGAGAAAATGTGAATGAACCGATTTTTGGTTCTGATTCTGAGGGCGAAATCGATGACAATAACGATCCAGACTTTTTAGGCCCAAGTGATTTAGAGGACGATGTGGATGACCCAAATGAAGATTTTGAAAATGACTCAAGTTACGACGATGCCCAGCCTGGAAGGAAGGAAACTTCATGGTAGTGCCCAGAATGTTCAGTAAATATATATGTTTAAAATGATGTATAATAAGTCAACAAATAAATATAACAAATATCACAATTTTTTAAAAACATATCAAAAACTCCCAGGCACATTAGGAAAGCAGCGCGTTAGAGTGTTGGGCTTCAAAGTGTTAAATATTTATACTAGCACAGAATGGATGTTCTATACTGTTTGAATCAAGGTATATAGTGTTCAATTTACATTTTAAAGTGTTTATATAGTTTTATTTCACAAACTTTATGAATATAAATTATATTGCTTTATTGCTTTTTATATTATAATTTTGTCAATGTACTTTTACCATGGACAACACCTCACCAATCAATAGTAGTAGTTGCGAACTGTATGCAAAAGTTGAAAAACATTGCACAAACTTTCTCACTCATTGATCCACAAAATCAAATAAAAACCATCCAAAATGTCTTGAAAAAATATTTAGATATTAAATAGAGTTTAAACTTGCTAAGATTCTGTCGTAAACGTATCCTTAGAAAAAATCGTATTTGATTAAAATCAAACTATCGGTCTTCACACTTGGCATATTAATTTCTGTATAGTAGTTATCATTCGCTCTCCTAAAATATTAAACATTATGTGTGAGATCAGGAACTGAAGTTTGGTACAATTCCCATATATGCCTACGATACAATTGTTGTCAGCCCAAGGTCAATGGAAGCACCGATTCACACAACAGATATAAATCACCTGAGTTACTAGTTTACTATTATTTTGATCGAAATAAATTTTTATTAAAAAATATTTCGAGTTTCAATGCATCGGAAACATAATTACATTGTTGTTTGAAGAACAAGGCATAGAGGTAAAGTAATGTTTGTAAAAAAAATCATTTAGAAATTAAATATATTTCTACTATTGTTGTAGTTATGTCTACTACTATAACAAATAGTGGTGCATCTACTGTATTTTGCATGAAGGGAACTAAAAACCTACCAATCACCTTAAAAAATAGAAGAAAAGAATATAAAATAATAACTCCTAGCACTAGAATATTGATAGCATCAGGAACAGAAAAGAAATAAAATTGGTCGAGAGCCCTATAATAGAAAAGATGAAAAAGAGGTATCTTAACTCAAGACTACTTGAAAAAGGTTTAAATTCAGCTAGGCTCACTTGGAATTGTGTAGCCTGTACTTATTATTGACCCCCTGAGGGTTTGAACTAGTTCTATATAACAATGATTTTTTTATTATAATGATTAATTATACTAACCATTAATAAAACACGATTTAGTAAACAAAATTTGTCTGTCAAAATAAAACAGAAAATAATTTATTTAATTACTACCACAAAATATATAAAGAGGAAAAGAAATTTTAGCTGAAAGAAGAATTAATTTCAATAACACTTACACCAACTTTCCCATTTGTCTCACATATCGGTAGTCTAGTATCTGTAAAAAACAAAAGATAAATTATGATGTTATTATATTAATGCAATTTTAATAAGAATTTAAACATGTACCAGATAAATATAAGAAAACATTTTTTTAATTGATTTACATTTATTGAATACAAAGAACAAAGAAATGATAAAAATAATATTTTAATTAGTATTAACTTCTATATTTCTTTTTTATTGTGTATTTTAATGAATTCCTAACAGTATTAATTAGTATCAGATTTTTAATCACAAATTTTAATGAGATTTAAAAAACTGACACATACGTTTTCCTTAACCATAGAACTGGCAATGTAAAGTCTCTTTAAAAATTAATAAAATATATTATTTTTACACAAAACCTAACTTATAAGACATCATTTTTCTCAGAAAGATGCGTAGAATTTATCTATGTAAAAAAAATAAAAATTATATGAAACAGTTTTGGAGTAAGTAGGTTAGATGTCAAAAAAAAGGTTAACATTTTTCAGAAAAACCTGTATCATCCAAAATCAATAGCTTACCACCTTTTTCCAAAATATACAAAAGTTTTGTGTAATATTTGTGAATATATTTAGGGGAAAAAATAATAAATTTGTTACATTAAAAAATATATATACGCAAAAAGGGGTTTTGTTAGGCTTATTTTCAAAATTCACCAAAAATAGTTACATTTATGGAAAACACAACTTCTATATATCATTATATTCAGAAAGGTGCATAGAATTTAGCTGTGTAGGGGAAAAAAATGTTAGATGTAAAAAATTTGAAGATATATCAAATAGCAAAAAATCGGACCGTAATTGAGGGAAAGAATTTCACAGAAATGGTAATGTACACCATACAAAAAAAATTTGGATTTTTTCAACTATTACTAGAGATTTGTAATATATTTATGAATATATTTAGAGGGGGGGGAAATTGTTAGATTTTCAAAAATACAGAAATTGCTTTACGAAAAAAGTGAATTTGTTGAATTTATTTTCAAAAATTCACCAAAAATTGTAATATTTATGGAAAACCAACTTCTATATATTCAGAAAGGTTAATAGAATTTAGTAGTGTAATGAAAAAAAGTTTGAAAAATAATTTTGGAGTCAGTATGGCAAAGAACAAAATAAAACACACACAAATCAAAAGCTAAATTTCACTTCAAAGTCCAATTGAGCATAGAAAATTTTGTTTTACATTTTTTTCAAGTATTACAAACGTTTTCTAGTATAAATGTGAATAACAATTGGTAAAAATAAATCATTTTCTAAAAATTTCAAAATATAAATAATGTTTTCCCGTAAAAGTGGGTATAAAGTTAGGATAGCTTTGTAACCTCGACAACCTAGGCCTAACTTGTAACTATCTAAAGCTAGATTTCACTAAAATAATAAACTCTACAAACAATAACACACATATACACTTGTATAATACACTTATACACTTGTATAATCAAATAAAACATTATATATAAGAAAATAACTTTTAGGCCTAGGCTTGTAACTTTTCTAGGATAGCCCAAATATAAACCATTCAAAAACTAGAACTTCACTCAAAAAAATAAACTTTAGAAATAAAAACATATATTGTAACTTGTACACACAATTTATATACAATTTGTATACACAAACCTTCAGAATAACAGAAATATATAATCCCAAAACAATAAGTGCCATGCTTTTCCATGTCAATTTAGCTCACGATTGTCACAAACTTGGCTATATACCGAGTGAAAAACAAGAAACTGTAGTCTATATCAAGTAATACCAACTAGTAGAATTAAATGTTCTCTACAACATACTGTAAAGATCGGTTACAAAATATCGATTGAATAATTGATTATCTTATTTAGTATACTGCACCGATCGCCAAGTGAAATTCGTTCCGTTAGGTTTCTACTTTGGTCAAGTAGATATATCTCGCGAAATATGATAGATAGCAAAAATTTGTAAACCACAGATTGAAAGAGAAAGAAAATACTATATAATATTGTCAACTTGTGGCATTTGGACAATTATTACCATTTCGTAAAATCATATGAACACAGAGAACAGAATCGTCTACATATTCCCGGTCTCGGCAAGTGCCACGATCTAGCAAAAACGTCAGCGACTTTATCGAGTTCTAGAAAATAGAGTTTTCGTGTGATGGATTTTGTTAAACTTGGTTATGAGAGATTGAAAGCTTATCTTTACGATAATATAATATCTACTAGGATAAAAGTTGAATTGAAAAAAATGTAATTTTTAGCGTGTAAAAAGGAGTTAAAATTCTTGATTATGTTTAATTTTTATATAATGAAAACTATAACACATAGAAGCACAGATCGAAACAGAAAGATGCAATCTACAGAACAGTGTTATGTTAAATCTGTTTGACAGAAATTTCGAATTGGGAATATTAGACAAAAATGACGTCAGTTTTGTTTACAACCGCTGAGCGCAAATCTTTGACGTTACATATAAAAAATATGCTAACTTCACCAATTTTTGGAGTATTATTTATAACGTTTTGTGTAGACTCATAAATCCGGACTATTGTGGCGGACGGCCGGTCCGGATTCCGAAAAATCCGGATTTCCCAGAGTCCGAGATAAGTCGGCCGCGGGGCCGATCCGAGTGGAGATAAGCCGCACGTGTAATCGTTACCGGCCCATGCCGATACCCAGTGACACTTGTTACACCCTGACACAATAACTATTGGTACTGTTACTTTAATGTACATAATACAGTACTGGACTACAATTAACACTTTGAAGCCTAAGCCCGAGTATAGGTCAGGCAGTCGCGCCAGCGCTCGCCACCGAACTCCGAGTATACATCGGGCTACGCTAAATAATTCTATACGATCGCAATGTCGGCATGTAATCGGGTTTCGGCACTTTCGTATAGCTAATTGGTTATTTATCTTTGTATGTCTTTGATTTTCGAATAGTCTGTGCTGTTGATTTGGACTAAATAAAAATATTACTAAGCTGGGCTCGCCGCAGAACCCCGAGTATACGTCGGGCCGCGCTAAATAATTCTATACGATCGCGTTTTCGGCATATAATCGGGTTTCGGCACTTTCGTATAGCTAATTGGTTATTTATCTTTGTATGTCTTTGAAATATGTCATTCATGCAATGCGGAAGATCGCGTGAAAATTGAAGGCGCTAAAGCGACAAATTGTTATTTAAAATTTTACCGTCCGGTCCGGATTTTCCAGAGTCCGGATTTTCGTGATCCGAATTTATGAGTCTTCTGTATTTTTTTTTTTTTTTTTTTGCATGATTATGCATCTACGGAATTTTAGCATTCCAACGGTATTTTATTTATTGCGATTGGGCGATTCTAAGTAGGCGTAATGTTGAATTGCAAAATACGTGTTTTAGAGTCTGTGAACTAAACCATGCGTCCACACTCGACCCGAACTCGGGTCTAGTGACGGTTCTAGGGTTAAATCAAAGCTGTATGGAATCCAGAAGTCAAGAGGAACAAAATGACATTTCCAGATTTCCTGATATGGGAATTTTCAAGAAAGTTTACAAATTAAATTCCAGAAAATCAGACATTACAGGAATCCACCTGAAGTAACCCCTACCACACAATGGGGGAGGAGCCAAGTGTTTGGATTTTGCAAAAGCAGTGCTGTCAACCGATGTACAAATAAACTAAATAATAATTAGTTATTCAACAACTAATTAAAGTAAAACAAACATTGAAATAACCAAAAGGGTTATAATAAAAACTAACTAAAGTGAAATCTTGCTAAAATAAACCAAATTAATCAACTTTAAACGTCATAAATCAAAGGGAAATGTTCATAGAAATTGGTACCAGTGGAACAGGGAATAAGTTTTGAAGGTCCATTTCAAAAGAATTTTTCTTCACTCTTCATCCAGCTCCTAGAAGAAAAACATCTCTAAATAAACATATACAATAGAACCCCTCTTAACCGGTCTAGTCGGGACTGACACCCGGGCCGGTTGCCCGTTTTACCGGTTAATCCGAGACTCCCGTGAAAAATCGGTTTTCGTTCAAAGAAAGCTTATTTAATTAGGTAGCACTTAAAATTATGCAATAAAGATGTTATTGCAACTCATTTTATTGTACATAAATGTATCGTATATATTATGTTATGTATATTATACATCAAACATGAACAAATTAAACACTACAAAGCTTTTTTACAGATTCCCCCCTGTCAAGTCTTTTGACACATTTAACCACGTCTCAAACGAACGAAACCAACACAAGCTTCCAAGAAAAAGAAATGTTATATTTTCCATAATGTAGGCTATACTAAATTGATTCGTGGAAATAAAGCGGCCCATCAAACATTTTTGTCTGTGTATGTCTGCTATACCGACGGGTGCCAATGCCGCAGTGTTTTTATGCCGCCGACAATGGGATACGCTATCGCCAAAGTCGTTTGACTCGCCGCTGCTTTGGTGCCGCGGTGTTTTTACGTCGCCGACAATGGGATACCGCTATCGACAAAGTCGTTTGATATCGCCGCCGCTTTGGTGTTTCAATTACAATTTATTTTCGGAAACTCTCATCCAACCAGTACACTACGATATAGGTCGGTTAATCCGAGGACCGGTTAATCCGAGGCTGGTTGACAGAGGTTCTACTGTAGTTGTAAAAAGAGCACCAAATAAAGATTACATGTTTTTGTTTGAGGATCGCCTCAACACATGTTTCTCAATTAACCTCTACTGTTTAGTTATTATATCAGTTAAATAGATTGTGGTTTTGTTATTAATGTAAATATATTGTTGAAGAACTCAAGTCGGTTGTTTTTGTGTATACGTGTATATATATATATATATAAATCAGTCATATAACCGGGACCATAATACTAATCACGGAAGGATTCCCAGACCATCTAAGGCCACAAATAAAAAAAAAACAAAAAACAAAAGGCTTAAATTGAAAAAGGGAGATATTGAAATGTATAGAAAAAATGATGAGGTATCCCTGTTGTAGAAATATATCAACTTAGTAGCAAGAAGTATATGAAAGGAGGCTAAGGAAGAAGAGGAAAAAAGCCCAAGGTGGTGTGCAAATATAATAAATTCATGGGTGGCATGGATGTGGCTGATCAATATATATATATATATATATATATATATATATATATATATATTGTTTCACGAGAAAATACATCAAATGGTGGAGAAAAGTTTTTTTTGACTACTAGAAACTGCCATGGTGAACGCATTTATATTGAACAATCAGGTTACCAACCAAAAACAATTATGTCAAAGACAATTCAGAAAAGTTTTAGTGAAGCACTAGTTACAAATAAATGAAATTCTAGAAAAAGAGGAAGACCATCAGATGTAGTAGTTGAAGAAAGACTCCACGGGAAATTACATCTGCCATACCCCCTTGAAGTTAGAAAGATTGTGCAAAAACCAAAAACCAAAGATTGTGCAGTGTGTAGCGATTATAGGTCTGGACAGCAAAGAAAAAGAACCAAATTTTATTGTAAAATCTGTTCAGCCAACCATAACTACATATAGTATGTGCTTTGAATTATATTACTCACAAAAAACTTTTAAAACTAAAAAAGTAGTTTGTGACTCACATTGTAGCAACAGTTCATGCAATTTTGTTTTTATAATAAAAGTATATTAATTTTTTTTTTTTTTAATATAAAAAATGCAAAGATATATATCGGTTCCTTTATTAAAATTATATAGTTTTGTAGAAATAAAATATGCTTGAGATACAATTTTCGTTTGTCATTCTTTCATCCTATGTACAAATTGTGGTGAATGGTCTAAATTTAATTCAGAGCTGGTGCGACAGAACAGTCAATATGGCTGCCGTCCTACCCAGGAAAATTACGTGGCCAGCACTGCTGGCCTCCTGAGCTGCACGTCTGGCGACATCGTAAACAGTACCGGGTACACTCAGATAAATGAGGCCAGATGAGCCCAAAGGGTTAAAATTTCTTGGCAGCTTCCATAGCTTATGCCGACACTTCTACACAAATCGTAGATTGTTTGACGACGGTCTTCGTGAATGAGTTGTTGAATTTTTTCAACATTTTCATCGGTTTTGATCATGGGAAGTTATCTTAAAAGATTAACATATTTCAAGAAAAGTTCTGCCAGCCTTGAAACAAGTGTACCATTCAAGAACCTGTGTTCTGTTTAGGGAAAATTCTTCAAAACTTCTCGCAGCCTTGCAAAAGTTTCAGTAGGCGATTTACCAAGTTTAAAACAAAACTTGATGCGAGCTCATTGCTCGAATTCATCAGGCATCATAAAATTTGCAAATGAACGTTAACATATTATTACAAAACACAACTCCTAGACCGAACACAACTTCACAATGAATCGAAACTCAGCACAATAACTCATTAGATATTGCGTACTCAGATGCTAGCACGCCGTCTTGTACAGTCACGTCCAACAGCAATGATGAGTACAGCCCGGGGAACTTTCTGATAGTACTATTATTAAATAAATTTGGCACAATATTTTTTCTCAGCTCAGAAGAGGTTGCTAAGAGCCACAATTACAAAAAAATATATATAACTACTAATATTTGTTCACAACATCCTAAAATGCAGCTAGTTATTAAAATAACACAGTATTAATAGTTAATTTTATAAAAAGAGACAAACTATACATACCAGCTTGTCCAATTGGTGCTTCCTTATAAGTCACATTCAAGTATATTACTGTAAGGCCACCAAAAAATATAACTAAAAAGAGAACCAGACCCATTGAAACTGTAGTGGTATTTTTCCATATTCGTCCACTGTCAGCTTTATGTCCATCATCTCTACGTAGTCTACTGCAACAAAGAAGCAGTAATTACTGATTTATTATCATACAACCTCTCAAATAGAACTTTTAATTCTACAAGAAATGTTATTAAGTTTCAAAAAAGAAATAATTACCTACACGTAAAATTATAAACACTAACTAATCTTTAGGTATATTTATATTCATATTTGGTAAAAGGGATAGAAGGGTATCTTGGATATGAAGTATGAAGGGTTTCATTTAATTTATTTGTTTAGTGATGGACAAAAAAAAACAACTATATAGCTAAAAAAGTCACCTATATAATGAAATAACTAGTTAATATAAGTCCTAAACAAACAATTTAGAGTGAAAATTAATTATAAAATTATTGATAAGGTGTAATATGATGTAAAATCTTTAAATTAGATTTTTTTTTTTTTTATTATTATATTTTATTACACCTAAGTTAAATACAACCTAACAAGCAATTTATTCTGAATACATGGTTTTAAAAATGATATGGTTCACCCAGCTCTAGTTTATTAAACAGAGTCCAGTTTTAGTCTCGCACCAAGTCAATGGGCTTTGTCCTCTTCAGCCTTCGCAGGTCCTTGCTGGCGTTGAGGAGAGGGAGCATTTCTATATTCTCATGAGCTTCCAGTCTCTTACTGTGTCTTAAGGAGCATACCTTAATTTCCTCAGCCACGGTATTGATTTTTAAGTCACGATGGATGTTGTCGCTCTTCACATACCATGGAGTTTTACAGATTTGCCTCAATACTTTGTTTTGAAATGTTTGTATCCGCTTGATGTTTGACTTCTTAGTACAGCCCCACAACTGACTACCATAATTCCATACTGGCTTTAGAATTTGCTTATATAGTAGCAATTTGTTATGCAATGAAAGTTGTGAGTATTTACCTAACAACCAATGCATCTTCTTGAGTTTTAGATTCAATTCCTGTCTCTTCTTTTTGACATGTTCCTTCCACCTTAATTTGGCATCGAGCGTCATGCCTAGGTACTTTGCTGAATTCACATATGGTATAATCTGCGAGTTGATAAAAACTGGGAGTGATAGTATTTTTTTATTTGTAAAATTTACAAGGACCGATTTCTTTTCATTTAGTTTTATTCTTCATTTCTTTGTCCATTTATCAATAGCATCAAGAGAGCACTGCAGCCCTCTAACGGCATCCTCCACATTATCAGCAACTGACATTACAGCTGTGTCGTCTGCAAAGGTGGCTGTTGTGATGTTCTCCAACTGTGGTATGTCTCGTGTGTAGAGTAAGTAGAGTACAGGGCCTAGGACACTTCCCTGTGGTACTCCAGCATGGATTTCCCTCAAATCAGAGCACTCATCCTCTACTTTAACTCTGAAATGACGAACTTCTAGGTATGATTTTAACATCAGATACCAGTCATAACTTAGTGAGTTATATAACTTGCATTTCAGTCCTTGGTGCCATACTTTGTCAAAAGCTTGTGACACATCCAAGAAGACGCTTGAACAAACTAGCTTTTCTTTTAGGGTTTTTTCTATGATGTTGGTGATTCTATGGACCTGGTCTATTATAGAGTGTTTTCTTCTAAATCCGAATTGATGATCAGGTATCAATTGCCTTTCCTCAATCAGTGGCAGGAGTTTTTTAAGCAGCAGCTTCTCAAATATTTTTGATATTACCGGTAAGAGAGAGATTGGTCGGTAACTTGTTACCTCATTAGGAGGTTTACCCGGTTTTAAGATCATAATAACCTCTCCTACTTTCCATTGACTAGGAACATGCTTTAAAGTAATAGCAGCATTAAAGTGATAAAGAAGAATCTTCTTTAACGCTACTTCAGGTAGTTCCTTAATTACCCTGCCCGTTATCAGGTCATATCCCAGAGCCTTCTTCTCTTTCAAGTCAGTCTTGATTATTTGTTTTAATTCCTTAAGGATTATTAACGGAATTGGTACTATATCTCTTCTTCGATGAAGAGTAATGTTTTCTTCTGCTGTTTGACGTGGGAAGGGTTTGAATATGTCTTCCAAGTAGCTTGCAAACAATTCAGCTTTTTGACTCGAGTTAACTGCCCATGCACCATCTTTTTTAATTGGTGGATTTTGTCTTATAGGTCCTTTCAATCTTTTTGCGATTTTCCACAAGGAGTAATCAGTGTCCTTATCAGCAGAGAGTCCACTGAGAAAGCAATTAATGGTTTTGTTTTTGATTTCCTTTATTAATTTCCTAATGCTATTATTTAGGGAATTCAGAGTTGTTTTATCTTGCGGGTGTCTAGTTCTGTGCCATTTTTTCCTGGCTTTACGTTTTTCGTTAATAAGTTCTCTAATTTCAAGCGGATAGCTAATTTCTTGAAACGTTTTGCCTTTCTTAGCTGGAGTGTAATGCCAAGCTGCTTGTTGTATTACTTCTATAAAACTATCGACATCGTTTTCCAATTCATACGGTGTTTTTAAAGGTGTTCTTAACTGAATTACTTGAACAAAGCTCATTTCGAAATCCCTCCCAGTCTGTTCTCCTGCCGATCAATGATGAGGGTGCCGATTTGAGTACCACAGAGTCACTAACTGTTAGGATGATTGGAGTATGGTCCGATGAAAGAGATTCGTCACCATCAATATGCACATAGATTCCAGACATGCCCTTAACAACAAACAAGTCAATAAGATCAGCGATTTTATCCTTATCCGTTGGCCAGTATGTAGGACTACCCATGGAGATAAAACTGCATCTGTACTCACAGCCTACTTGATATAGCTCTTTCCCTTTCGTCGATGTTAATCGAGATCCCCAAAATGTATTTTTAGCATTGAGATCTCCTCCAAGTATAAAATGATTTCCGAATGTCATAAAGAGATTTAGGTAATCATTCTTATTTAAGTTACTTCTTGGTGGGCAGTAAATGGCTGAAATTTTGTACATCTGTTTCCCTAGACAGATAGATACTGTGGTCACCTGCATATTGAGTGTGCCAACACTTAACTCTACAAAGTGTTTGATATTTTTACGAATTATAATAGCAGATCCTCCTCTTGCTTTATTGTCTGGATGATTTGAACAATAAACACAATAGTCTGGCAATCCAATTCTGGTTTCACGCACAAAATGAGTTTCTGAAACCAAACACAAGTCAATTCTCTGTAAATTCAAAAACAGCTCCAATTCACCAAGTCGTCCTAGGAGTCCATTTGCATTCCAGGCAGCAATTCTCACGGAATCTATCATTTCCGGTTTTTCCTATCATTTTTTTTTAGCCCCTTCTCTATCTTATTTACTTTATTGAAGAGCTGCTCGTTAGTACGTTCTTGATTGTTCAATATTTTTACAATTAGTTTTAGGGTTTCTTGGACAGACTCATTTTTCTCTTCACTGTCACCCACAGCTTCAGAATATGATTTTACTGATGTACCCTGAGCATTGTCAGCCTTTTGATTAAGATGTAGCATTTTCAGAGTCTTAGAATTTGTTGGCCTAATCGGTGCTTTCTGCTTGGTTTTCATCAATATATCTCTTTTTTTCTGAAGCTCTTTTGCTATTTCACAGCCTCTGTAATTGGCAGGATGTTCCTTCTTACAGTTTGCACATTTTGGTGAAGTATTCCTATCTAAGGTACAGTGTGTTGTAAAATGTCCACCCGCACACCTTACACATCTAGGATCTCTCTGGCAGTACCTCTGAGTGTGGTTAAAATCTTGGCATCTTCTACACTGCAGTATCAGACGAGAGTTTCTACGGAGTGGCTCAATTTTTACAACAATGTTAAGTATTGCCCTAATATCGTATATCTTATCTATATTTTCACTCCTATCGAATGTAAGCATAAACAATGGTAATCCTCTTTTAATGATTTCAAACTGTCCATTTTGTTCTTCCCTTTTTTCTTTTTTTATAATGTTCACCACGTCTAGGACGCTGAACCCTTTGCTTTTCAGGTCTTCGATTATTTCATTCTTATCGCATGAAGGATGTAAACCTCGGGCCATAACTTTAAGTGACCGATCGTTTTTATTTTCATACGTGTGCCACTGCATTTTTTCTTTATTCAGTTTTGCTGCTAAAGCTCTAAATGAATCTGGGTCAGAAGTGTTAATTTTCCAAGCGTCACTATTAAGTGCAGTTATTTTACATTCTTGTAAGGTACCCTTTAAAATTTCTTGGAGTTTGGAAAATTCGCTCACTCCTGTTACATTAATTGGTGGAGGAGCAAGCGGCTTGCTTGGGATTTTCTGTTGAGTTGGCTTTACGCCAACTTTTCCAGTGTATACTGGAGACTCCGGTGTCATGTTGGGGCTATTAGTTGCTTTCCTTTTTTTAACTCTTTTATTCTTTCTTAGGGTCCAATCTGTTTCCCTTGCGAGTTCTTCCTCATCAGTATGGTACACTGTCTCCTGCTGAACCGTAGCTGATGAAAATGCTTGACTTTTTTCCAAAGTTGCAAGCTTAGCTTCCAACTGTTTAATGCTATTACGTAGACATTCAATGGTTAGTTCTAATTTAATTCTGGCCTTCTTTTCTTCTTGCCATTCGTCGTAGTAACTCACTTGGAGAGCACTAGACATTGGTGGAGATGTCCTTTCCTGGTTTTGCAACTTGTTACCTAATCTTGATGTACTTCTCACAAGCGGATCTTTATCAGTTGGAGACCTGTTTAAAATAGAGCTTCTCTTAAAGGGATCACTTTCAGGCAATGGCTGCCCCCCCCCCCCCAGAATCCTTGGGGCCGACCTCCGAAGAGGGTGGATTTATCAGATTTCCTGAATTACCACCTGGGGTATGTACTACCGTATTTGTTAAATCCATTGCTTTCGAGAACCTTCCAAAGAAGAAAAACCGAGGAAATCCTCAGCCCCCAGTACAAATCTGCTCGCTGACCCAATTTCCCGCTGGGATTGGTTACCCAACAAATTAGATATTGTGATGGTTTTGAGATCGTTATAGTCTGATATTTTGTTTAACTTATGTCTATAGTTTAACTGTTAATTTTAATAATGATTGATTAATGTTAAGTTTAATCTTGACAAAGCACCTGATAATTTTACAGATTGTCTGAAGATTTAATGTTATGTGCTGATTCAATAAATGAAATGAAAAGAAACAATAAAAAGTTAATAACTATAAATTAATATATAGGGTGTTCGAAAAAGAACTTCCTAGTTTTAATTCGCCCTAGAATATGTACAAAGTGACATACACATGTACTGTCCAAGTTTTGTTCACATAAATCCGGGAATTCCATTCCTGCAGTTGACAGGCCTGCTTGACTTTGCAGCGGCAGCGCTCACTTCAGGCATTCAGTGCAGTGTAATGGCTACTCCGCAACAAAAGGTGCAGTGTGTTATTTGGCTTGTGCAAACTGAATCTGTTATAACAGTGCAATGCAATTTTAAACGTCAGTGTGGTGGTAAACCCTCTACAGCAAAATCTATCCGTAATTGGATAAACTCTTTCAACGACCGACAGTGTTTTGAAAGCGAAATCGCCAGGTCAACAAAGAGCTTCTGAAGCTACTGTTGAACAGATCCGTGTTTCGTGTGTTCGGAGCCCAAAGACGTCATTGACCAGACGTGGTCTACAATTAGGAGTGCCTAAAGGTACTTTGTATGATGTGGTATGTAAAAGACTTCATTATGAAACAACAACATAACAGGTTGCAAACCTGTAGAGAAGCTCTGCAACAAAGATAGGAACTACGATAAATGCAACAATTAAAGATAATGTAGTGCTGTAAAAGAGCCCTGCAAAGGTTAACAATGTTAAAAATTCATAAAACTTAATAAAAAACAACAGAAATAATATTATTGGGCTGTAAACAGGCCCTGCAAGAATTGAATCTAAATATTTCAAATTTTACCAAAAACATTCAGACAACATAAAAAGGACAATACTCTATCAAGGATATCACCATTATCACCAAGTTATATCGCCTGACTCAAATTGGGTAGGGTGTATGTTAATAAATAGACACATCTGTTAATAAAATACAATCAACTAAAAAATGTGATAAAACACCTTGACAGAATGGGCACTGTATTAGATTCCCGTATTCCATCAGAAATCATAGAATGACCGATCCGAAAGTGAGTAACCATCACTTTCTCATAACGACTACATGGACTAGTATGGATGTAATACACAGACGGACAATATCTTTTACTTATTTCAACTTATTGGGCTCTATATTTTCCCATTCTTCTTCCAATTGCCTAAACAAAACAAATATAACAATTGATTCAAAGTCAGATGCCATAACATGTTGCGTCACTGGCATCTGACTTGTTGATTCATCAGCTTTTGTGTTTCCCGTAATTCCACAATACCCAGGTATCTAGCAAAATGATACTCCAAGATCCCATAGCTAAAGTCTGTGTATGAAACACAGAATATCTTTAACCAAGGAACTCTTAGAATACACATCCTGGATAGCCTGTTAATCACTTTTGGAAACAGAACATTAAAGATAGTGACTTGGGCACATTTGGAATGAATATTAAAGATAGTGACGGAAACAAGATGAAATGGTATTAAGGTTTTTCAAAATAGCAAAGAGTTCGGTAGTAAACACACTAGAAGTTGAGAGTAATCCATATTTATACATCTATATTATACCGAATGAATATTATGCACAACCAATTTTATTGTCCAGTTTAAAACCATCTGTGAAAATAATTTCCAAGATTCGAATCACAAAGAGTGAGATCTTAGACAGATCTAATCACTCAGCACTGTTAATAAGGAATCATAGAGCAGGTCCCCGCCTCATTACGTCCACATTCCTTTTCTTCACTTTAATGCATATAGATTCCATGGACAATGCTATAGTTGTCACAACTCGTGTTGATGTTTGAAATTGTACAGGCCATGCATGAGTTTACTAGCCCATCGTGTTAAGCAGTTGCAGATGAGACTCTGGGATTTGGTACACCCTTGGATCACTTTTGATTATTTCCAAACCCCAGAACTCTGGGGTATAGAGTAAATATCCTCTTTAACTTAAGATTGATTGGGTATCAGTTCAGACCTGCAACTGAAAAGGGAAGGTTCCGAAACCTCCCTTATTGCAAACACTTCCTGACCAAGGACTGAAGTGGGTGGCTACTGAACAGAAACCGTGTAAACATCTTCGGCAGAGGAGGCTCACATCAGCTTACCAGATTCAAAAGTTGTCACGCTTTGGTCTGGCAAGCACTCTCGGACATGCTAAGGCTCTGTAGGTCAAAAAATCCCTATGAATGTAGAGTATATAATGTATACCTAAATGAGTAAATAATGTAATTTGTGATGAGTAAATAGCCTCTACCAAATCTGAAACGTATTAGTGTTGTTATGTGTTTTTATTTGGAGGTTTGTTAATTATTCCATTTATCTACAGTTCGGGTTCAGCGAGGGACACTAAACCCCTTTCAATAGGTACAGCTAGTCTGCACACCCTTGCGATGACAACCCTAAGATAAGGTGAAAGTGTAAGAAACTGTATAATATAGGTGAACTATAGTTTGATTTTTCGGGGATGGAACCTGGCGGCTTAGCGACCCTTACTACCACACACACAATAATTAATTAAAAATGTTGTTGTTGTGCTTTGAGAACCAACTGATTATACGCTGCAGGCAGGCAGGCCGGGGGCTGCGCGCGTTCCTGCCAGTGTGCGTGTGAGAGCTAAGGGTCGCTAAGCCGCCAGGTTCCATCCCCGAAAAATCAAACTATATATGTATATGACTATACGGATAATAGTTTATGTTGTTGAGTGGTAAGTGAGTGTTTGACTGGGGACAGCGAGGGACTCCAACCCCCTCTTATTACATGCAGCTAGTCTCCCCCCCCCCCATATAGATTGTTTCATTTGAAATGTACATTAATATTATATATCAGGGTCTGCTCAGCAGTTTACAATGCAATAAAACACAACAGCAGCAAGCCACACCATTATGACTTGAGCAAATGTAGTTTATATTTTATCAAAAAGATATTAGGAAGGGACGTGACCTAGACAGAAAGATGAGAGGAGGTGTTACTAGTTGCACAAAAATTAAGTATTTTCGCCAAATAAAACATTTATTTACAAGGAAGTTAACAACAGAAGTATAATATTGAAAACATAATGAAGGAATGTCGTGATTAATGATAAATACAATGAGAGTGATCCTTTTAAAATAAATTAAAGGATTTCCATTTAACTTTTTATTATGCCGTATTAATATTATTATATTCAATGGAAAACCGTCAGTTTATATTTTGTAATATTCTTTAGGTAATTTGTATTTTTTTAATTTCAAATTTATTACTATCATTTTATTCTCGACAAGAAAAATATATAATATTTAGATTGGATGTAAATAATTATTTTTAAATGGTTTTTAATTTTGGATATGAAAATCTGAGTATGGATAACCATATAATTTGTAACATTTATTAATGCCATAATGTGATCTGACAATTGTGTTAAAGCAATCTGATTTGGGTTACTATTGTTTCTTTTCAGTAAGTCTTAGCTCGGTTTGGCCATCTGCGGAGGAACTGCTGTCTTATTTAGATTTTTTTTAAAAGATTAAAACTAATGCTCTCATTCAAATGAATGTAAAACAGTTGAAAGAAACCATAGTCAGCAACTATTAACTTAGTCAATGTGTACATAACTATCCCATACCCTATGATACCAGAAAGAATGGTGAATAATGATTGCTGTAAACTGACCGACCAATTACAGAAATCAGGTATATATAACATCGAATAAAGCTGTCAAGAATGTTTGACCATTTCAATTAATTTTTGTATAATGAAAGGAATACAATAAAGTTTCATTAAAATTGAACATTCTATAAATGCTAGTTCGTTATGGAAGACGAACTGAATTGTGGAGTGATGTGTACAATTTAATTTTTACTTTGAATTACACAATGGTTTATAATTTCTGTATAATATTTGTCTCATATGAAGTAAAATATACACATCTAAGTGCAGTATAAACTATTCATTATATTAAAAAGTAATAATAAAAAGGTGAAAAACACTTAACAATGTTAGTATTATTACATCAGCTTAATGAAGATTGGGTAGCACAATACTTGTACAAAAGACTCCTACATTTAAGGTCAAAGTGACAACATAACAACAATAGTATTCTACTTTCTGACCCTTAGGAAAACGAAAATCGACAACAAAAGTATAACGGAAACACCCAAGAACTATCAACTAGTTACTAAGCGGATGTCGAATCCTGGACAACATACAATATCCATGATGTTTTTTATTTCATTTTTTAATGAATTCTCTTGTAAAAAAATGCTTATTTTCAAATTTCTGGATCCCTGGCAAAATTCCTGCTTTTTCCCAATGGAAAAAATAACTGATTTTTTCCGTTTTTTATGGTCAGTAGACACTCTGGTTTTCATTTCCATACTAAAAATAAGCGGAATACTGAAACCGTTTTGGTATTTACGAAAAATTTGTGATTAATGAATATTAAAATTAAAATAGACACGTAAGTCAAACACATGCATGTTTCATTATGAAATTAACGTTATTTTTATAAATTTATAAACTAACTTAGCCTAGGTCATTATTTTAAAAACAATTCACATACATATTACGAGAGGTCATTTTTTAAGTAAGAACCGTTTGTGCATAGCAACCGCGCAGGCTGTCACGTGACCCCCCACTCAAGGTTAGCCACTCTTGCCCAGTCCCCAACTATGCAGTCAGTTGATTTCATGTCTCTGCCACTGTTGGTTCTATCATAATACTGCTTTTGTTTGTCGCTGTGTTAATCAATAAACCCGCCGATTGTGAAATTCGTTCGGTTATTCAAACCATAACGCTGAGAGATACTGCGAAATACTAACCAAGCTTAGGCGCGCTATTCAAAACTGCCGGTGGAGACTTCTGTCTAGCGGCGTCGTGCTGCTTCACGATAATGCTCGGTTTCATGCTGCAACAATGACCAAGCCACAACTGGACAACTTTTGACGGGAATTACTGGACCATCTCCCCCTACAGCCCAGACTTGGCACCATCAGACTTTCATGTGTTTCCTTAACTCAAAGAATATCTGGGTGGAAAGCGATTTGAAAATAATGAAGTGTTGAAAGAAACTGTTACTAACTGGTTAAATGCTCAGACGGCAGAGCTCTATGATCAGGGGATCCTAAAGCTAGTGCCACGACTTAACAAATGCTTAGATATTCTTGGTGACTATGTAGAAAAGTAAAAATATGTTCAAACTTAAGTTTTTGATACAATTTATGTTCAAAAATAAAATTGCTGTTACTACACTTAAAAACGGTTCTTACTTAAAAAATGACCCACGTATAATGTAATAGAAACATTATACACCTTGGGATAATACAAAATTATAATATTTTTATTATAAGAACATTCTCTAATACCTGCTTCTGATTTGAGAATAAGAATAAGCTGCTGGCACGTCTTCATCATCACTCTCTTTAACATCCAAAAGTTTAGAAGTTAACCCACCACTCAAACCTAGAGAAAAAGGAATATTCATCATTATTACACCAACCTTCATATAGTTTTATTTTTTTAAAGCATTAGTAGAACTATTTCTTGTTAATTATTTTAAATCAGCTGGTCATTCAAAAAAATTCCGCACATTCGGTGCATTACGAAAACAAAAATTGTTGATATAATTTTGAGATAATGTATGGGAAATATATATACATTTTACTACACTATATATGACCATGTCTCATTAGATTTTTTTTTATGGGCCTCATAATTATATGTATTTGGAAATGGGAGTTCCATTACATATGCTTATATAATGATATTATTAGTCTCCGAAAATATCTAATTGGTAGTTATAAGTTTATTCTAAAAAAAACAATAATAAACTTCAATAGGTCTACTACAATATTGAAACCAGTTAGAGTATAACAAGTTTCAGTGAATGTTGATACCAACATCATAAAACAACAACAAATAGTATATATATATATATATATATATATATATATATATATATATATATATATATATATATATATTCAAAAACCAACTAAAAAATTAAAAAGAAATATATTCAACATTAGTTATAAAAAAGGTAATTTAAAAAAAAAAAAAAACAACTAGTAACTAAAAAGTATTAAATAATAATTTTGTACAATAACAGTTGCAACTTCATAATAATTATATATTCTTAAAATGTAAACTACTAGTTGTAACAGAAACAAAAATGAGTGTTTATATCTTGCTTTTTTTGAAGTCGATGCCATGATCGATCAAGCAATGAGCCCTTATACTGTAAACTCAATCGATCGTTGACTTAAAAAAAAAATCAAGATAATTATTATGAAGTCGCAACTGTTATTGTAAAAAATTATTATATAATACTTTTTAGTTACTAGTTTTTTTTTTTTAATTAGGTGAAGTGGGGTAATTGGGATCAGAAAATCATATAATTCAACTTTACTACCTTGTAACATGAAAACGGTTTGCACTAGAACCATGCAATTTTCACCAATATTTATTTAGTTCTTTATCTTTTTGGGTATTTTTTTATAAATTTTACCCTTCACTTTAACTGTTAATTTTTTGCGTTTAAAAAAAGTTCCAACTGTGATCCCAATTCCCCGGTAAAATGGGGCAAATGGAATCACAGCCTCTATTTTCCATATAAAACAATGCAATTCAAGTTGAGGTATTTGGAATCATAGCTTAAAACATCTATTTTTTGGAACTATTTTTATTTTTTTTTTAAGAAAATTTAGTCAAAAGTTATAAACTTTATTGTAATGATAAATCCAGACGCCGCGAATTAGAACTTTTGGTACAATTGTAATATTAATGAAATTAAGATAGAAATAAAATATTTCACTCACCTTATACTGAAATTAGTGTTAAACTTCATAAATGAAATTATTTTCAATTGTCTTTTTATATAAATTGTCCATAATACACTATCTTCAAAAGTAAGTAAAATTAAATAAAAAAGTTTTTTATAGGCCTAAGTTTATATAAAATTTCTTGTGAGTAAAATAACCATTTTTAGTTATGAATCAGTCCTATCACTAATCTATTTACATATTTACACTTTAAATCTTCATCTTTACTGAATATTGTATCCTGCGAAGGATAGTTTGAATTGCAGTTCCTCACGACGACCAAGTATAGGCTCCGGAAGTCGTACCACTATGTCTTCTAAATTTATGTTGGAAACATCATCAGTTTTTGGCCAAATAAAAACAGTACCATGGCTTTCACACTTTTTTCTGGTGCATTTTACAATTGGTTCCTCCTCCTCAAAATCAACTATTTGTGCTACGTAATGTTTTATTGTTGATTTTCCTGCAAATTTCACTAATACCCAATTCCCAATTTTATATGTTGTAGGCTTATGTGTTTCTGATGTGTCCAACTCTTCAAAACTATTGTCTTCCAATTCTAAACACATAGCTAAATCTTCCATTGTTTCTATATCATCACCACTGTCTGAAATAATACATTCACTTTCAGAATCGTCAGAGTAGAAGCTTTTTTCTATGTTAGTCTGGGTTTTCTTTTGTTTTATTTTGCTCGACTTTACAGTTTTATTTATAATTTTCTTCCTTTTCTCACTAATTTGTACTTTTTTCGGTTTTGTCGTTTTCTTCTTCTTCTTCTCTTCATCTTTTTCTTGCAAAATTATATTACCTTCTGGTTCTGTGATTACTTTTGCTCCTTTTGAAATTTTCCTTCTTTTTTTATTTTGAAGATTAGGACATTGTTTGACGGTGTTTAATAATAAGTCCTCAAATGATACATTGAGATCTTCACTGTTAGAGGTTTGACTGCTAGAACCAACAGAAACTAGAGGCAAATCTTGCACATTGGTATTGTCATTTTCATCTGTAAGTTTGTGTTCTGTGATGATATTACTTGTACTCGGTCCAGGGTTTTCATTTGTGTCTTCTTGCAAATTTATGTTTGGTATGTCTCTGTTTTTATATCGTTGAAGAGCTTCAGGATCAAATTTCTCTTCTCCAACAACATTGCAGTTGAAAGGGAACACTCCTCCCTTTTCAAAGCCTTTTTTTATAATTTCTGGACTGGTTTCAGACCACACTGATCCTACCAAAGTGGCAAAATGTTTTTTTGGAATTTTAATGCCTACATTTTTTCTGTGGAAGGTTGACAATTTATTATCCCATCTAACTTTGAGGCTTTTGTAGACAGCTAAGTCAAGAGGTTGAAGGAGATGGCTGCTGTGTGGAGGAAGCTTGAGGATTGTTATGTCATTTTTAACAGCAAGAGATACGATGTTCTCTCCAAGGTGTGTGCTGTGACCATCATAAATAAGTAGAATTGGTCTCTCTGGAACACAGTTTGGTATAAAGCTCTTTTCAAAGTAGTTATTGAAAATATCAGATTCCATCCAACCATTTTGAGATGCTGCATATGTTGTTTTTGGAAAGGTGTCTTCTTTTGAGGCCATCCATGTATCCCATATATTTTTTCCTTTAAAAATAATTAGGGGTGGCAGCTTTTCTCCTGCAGCATTAGCACCAAACAAGACTGTTGTGCTTTCTCTTCCTGGACCACTTACAATTCTTGAAGATGGCTTATTTATTTCTCCTACAACTTTTGTTTTAGATGCATCCAGGCAGAAACTTGTCTCATCAATGTTATAAATCTGATTAGGTTTGTCTTTGACATCTAGCTTTTCAATAGTTTTTGCAAGTAAATCAAAATACTGAAAGACAACAAAAGGGTCAGTGGCTTTTTTACGCGCATACTCTAAAGATTGTGGTTTTTTAATAGATAACCTATGTCTTTTTTTAAAGGCCAGAAACCAATCCTCCCCAGGAACATTATCTTTGAATGGAGTTTTTATATTGTTTTTTTAAACAAATTCTCCTACTATTTCTAACACTTCTTTCCTGCTTAATCCCCAACCCCACTTTTCCATTAGCTGTAAACATTTTGCTAATTTTTCTTCACATTCTAAGGGAATTGCTGTGGGTCGTCCACATCCTTCACCTGTCTTTCTGGTTCCCTTTTTAGCGTGTAAAAGAGTAGAAAATGGAATAGAATATTTTTTAGACACACTTCTAATGGAATAACCTTCCGAAATCTCATCAATGGCTTTTAAAAATGATTCACTGTCATATGTTTTTTTTTTTTTGTTACTTTTTTTGGTATAGTTTCTAACCATTTTGAAGAAAAAGAACACAAATGTACAATAATATTAAACAAAAACACTTAGGCCTAAATGTTAATCCTTTAAATTTTAACACACACTATCAAAAACAGTTGAACACACTATCTTCTACCTGAAAAAAATAAATTTGGTATGATGGGGTAAATGGGATCAGACGATCCCAATTACCCCAGTTCCCATGATTCCAATTCCCCCCATACTGTTGATTTACTGGGGCAATTGGAATCATGACTGTAAATTTTTTATGGTGTATTGTAATCAATTTTGAAGATAAGCAGCCAATTCTACACACTGAAATATCTCAGTTTAGAAGTTTTTATAAGTTTGTTGCCACTGGAAGCCAATCGGCAATAAAAAGAAAAACCGAGTATAAATTTACTCGAAAAGTATAAATGTAACAAAATTTTTGAAAAATAAAAAAATATATAAATAATTTTTTTTTAAAACAAATAATTATAGGAAATGAAACAAAAATATCCAAATTTTAAAGTGTACTGTTTTTTATATTTTTATCTTTCAAATTAAGCTAATTATAGGTCATGATTCCAATAGCCCCGTGATCCCAATTACCCCACTTCACCTACCTTTTTTAAAAGTAATGTTGAATATATTTCTTCTTTTTAGTTTGTTTTTTAAGATAGTCTTTTTTTTTTCCAGTACCAACTGCATCTTTTTGCCAATAAGTAAAAAAGACAACCATCTTAATTAGTAAAACTGTTAATTGCTTATTAAAATAAATATTGAATGTTTTTTAAAAAGCTGTAAATTTTGTCAAAATAATATTCTTGATTGTGCCCATTTCTAGGAATTTTTAGCAAAATCCTATAATACTGCAAAAAAGGACACTATGAAATTTTTTATTCTATGTTGTTTATTTCAAATAAGCCTGAGCAAGGTGTAAAAGTACTAACACTATCAAATTGGATAATATTACAGTTGTGTAACTAAAAAGACATATAAAGAACAAAGGTTCCTTCCAATTCAGTATTTATATAAAATGCCCGACAAACGTTTATTAATATACTAGGAAATTGATCAATTTCATTAATTTTTACAAATATTTCAAGGGTTTCATGTTATATATATATATATATATATATATATATATATATATATATATATATATATATATATATGTTTACACTGATATCTGCAATAGAAATAAAATGGCGGCTGTTGATAGATTATGTAGTTTAAACAACAGCGCTGCCACTGGATAACAAGATAAAATAAAAGCTCCAAATGTTTAAACAGCTGGTTATTTTAAAACAAACAGCTGTTTCTTTTATTTCAGATCATTATATTGTTGACAAGTTTTATTGTGTTTTCTTAGGCAACAAACATAACCTAGGTTGTTCTAGCTTTTTCCCATGTTCTTTACGATAAGCAGAAAGTTTTGAACTGTGCTTGGTCTATTACTTAATAATGACAAAGAAGCATACAGAATATTTCAAGCTACGAATCCTAAGATTAAATTTCTCTCAGTCATGTCCATCCCAAAGTGGAGAAAGCTCTTACTTGAAACTGTTAGTGTACAGAAAAAGTATCACCGACATCCACCTGATTTAGAAGTGGCCGAAAATGTATGTGCTGCTATTCTAAAGTCTTCTAATAAACCCACATCGATTCGAAAAGTCGTACTTTGTAAAGTTTGTACTGGTGTGCCTAAGTCTACAGTATATCGAATAATCAAAAAACATGGTGTGAAGTTTTACAAACCTCAAAGAGTACACAGGTACATGACCCAGACAGAAGAGTGTATGAAAGAAATCTTACAATTTGATGAGTGTGTGTGCGAGTGCGAGCGTACGTGTGTGTGTGTGTGTGTGTGTTTAACAAAATTCAACTATCATTTACAATAAGTACTGTTGAAACATTAAGCCTAATACTCCTCTGAAAATCGTCATATTTTAATATAACTATAACAACTTATATAATGTTCAATGCACATGCTTCGAGTGATACGTGAATTGTGATAGTCGATGTTTACATCAATGGTTATTAACATCATATAACCACCATCGTACAATTTTATTTATGTTTGAATTTAACGATTAAAAATTATATTACATATATTACTTTCCTTTAAATTGACTTTAAAAGTGACCATTTGAGAAGTGAATAAGCAACTTCCTGATTTCCCACTGTAATACATACATAATTTATGCAGTGTGAATTTGGTAGTTTTTAATTTCATTTTTACAGTATAAAGGTTTGTACTGAATGAATTTCATCAATTTTTTTACTCATTCTTCTCATAATCATTTTAATAAGCATATATCTTTACATTTTTTTTTTTTTATTTACATGTGTAACCATCATAGGCTTCGACCATCATAGGCTTAACAAAAATAAAACTTCGAATCATACTATACACATTATTATTTTAAACCTACAGTACTACCTCGTTTATCCGGACCTCGTTCAACCGGATGTCCGGATTATCCGGATCGACAGTGTCGCCTTGAGGTAGTAGGGCGGGTTGTTGATGCGCTGGGAAGAGAAAGTGGAGGAGCAATGACCTCCGCGCCACCAACCGGCGCGACAATGACCAGTGACCTTGTCTATTGTCTACGCCGGCGGGTATTCTGTCACGTGCTAGCAACCAGAATACATCATTAACATATCGTGCTGTGCAGTGTTTAGTGTCATTACATTTTTGATCGGATACGGTTAATAGTATTATATTCGTGTGTTAGCGTTTGTGCATGGAAATGGTAACAAAACGAAAACTTAATGTGCTTACAATGGCCCAAAAGTTTGACGCATTGAATCGTATAGACAGGGGCAAATCTTTAAATAAACTTGCTGCAGAACTCGGCGTAGGGACATCAACTGTGTCAGATTGGAAGAAAAATTGTAAAAATATTGAAGACTTTTGCTTCAAAATGATCGCTAAAGACAGGTTGGAGGGTAGAGGAACTATAAAAAATGCAAAAAATGAATCGTTGGACGAGGCATTATTTATGTGGTTTAGTGCTCAGCAAGAACGTGGTGTTCCGATTTCTGGACCGAATTTGGCTGAAAAAGCGGCAAGCCTAAACAAAAATTACCAAATCCTGATCCAAATTTTACAGCTAGTCAGGGATGGCTAGAGCGGTTCAAAAATCGGCATGGCATAAGACAATTATCTGTGAAAGCCTACGTCTAGTGATCAGGCGGCAAGTGAAAAGTTTAAGGAAACTTTTCAACGAATTATTTCGTCTGAAAAACTTTCTTCTGATCAGATTTACAATGCTGACGAAACAGGACCGTTTTACCGAGCAAAACCTTAGCTTGTAAAACTGATGAGGCAGCCAAGGGCTACAAAAAGAGCAAGGATCGCCTAACTGCTATGGCTTGTAGTAATGCTTCTGGAAACCACAAAATTCCCCTAGTGATAATTGGCAAGGCAAAAAATCCTCGAGCACTTAAACATGTAAATCGTGCATCCTTGCCTGTGGTTTATCTAAATCAAAAAAGTGTGTGGATGGACAGCTTTATTTTTAAAAAGTAGTTCTTTGAAAATTTCGTCCCAGGTGTGAAAATATTTCTCAAAGAAAAAAACTGCAAGAAAAAGCGATTTTGTTTCTTGACAATGCACCATCTCATCCTGCAGAAGAAGATCTCATCAGTGGGGATATTAAAGTTCAATTTCTCCCCCCAAATGTGATTCCAATTTTGCAACCTATGGATCAGTGTGTGTTGGAAAATATCAAGCGTGTTTATCGCAGGGAACTTTTAAGCAAATTAATTGAAGAAGAAGGCGAACAAAGCGTGATTGATTTGTTAAAATCTGTAAATGTCAAAGACGTGATTTACATGATTGCAGACGCTTGGGATCATGTTCCAAAAAGTGCTCTACAAAAGTCTTGGAAAAAATTGTGGCCAAACATATGCAATATAATTGAAGAAATGAACCCTACCACTCCAACAAATAAGTGAATCAAATGAAACCACTGTCACTAAAGAGCAATTGATTGGTATGTTTGCAAGAGTTGACGGTTGTTCCGATGTTGATATCAACGACGTCAATGATTGGTTGACAGACAACAACAAAGGAGGTTATGGAGTCATGACAGATGAAGAGATAATTGTAACGTGTACATCTACGCAGGGAGCAGATGACAGCGAGAGCGAGGAAGAGAGAGACAGCGCACGGCCAGAGATGACGCACGCGGACGTAACGACACAGCTGGACAAAATCATGGCGTACTTGGAGCAACAGCAGGATACAACGTCGAACTAATGATGGTGAAACGTTTATGTGATCGTGCCGCATTGAAACGTCACACCAAATTGAAACAGAGGAAAATAAATGACTTTTTTGTAAATAACAACTAAACCCTGTGTAAATTAAAAGCATGTGTAAATATTTCAGGTGTGTAAATAAAATGTTTTTCGTGATTTACAGTATTGTGTAAATTGAATGACTTTGTAAATATTGTGTTTTTTCATGACCAAAAGAAAATTATAAATGGTAAGTTATCATTTTATATTTTGTTTTATTTATCTTTCTATAATTCCGGATTATCCTGATTTTTGATTAACCGGATCACTTCCGGTCCCAATTAGTCCGGATAAACGAGGTTTTACTGTAAATTTTAAAAAAAATTTCGCTACACAACTAAATTCTATGCACCATTCTGAAGGAAATGATAATTTGAAGTTGTGTTAGTTATTTGAATTTAGTGAAGAAAATCCTTGAAATCGTTTCTAACCATTTTATTTTCAAACAAAATAGATCATATTTGATGTCGAAATATTGTTAGGAATTAAGATAATTTTAGTTAGAAATAGAGTCTAACTACTTTTTAAGAAACCAGAAAGACAATTATTGTGACAGACCTGGAAAACTGACAAAATTGCTTACCTTGCAAGCAAGGCAGACGTCATTGATGCTACAATGATATATAAATCTCTTGGGTGAGAGAAAACTTGGTCAGTGGACCAAGATTGATCAAGTGCTGGAGGAATTCTTGAAGATAGCCAGACGACTTGGCGACTAAGAGCTTCCTGGGAGAATTGACACTTCGGATGAGCATACAGTACATAAGAATTGCAAACAGGGTGAGCAACCTTTGTATATTAAGAAACTTGTAATTATTTCAGAGTCCGAAAATTAAACTATAATGTAGAATCAGATCTGTGAGTCACAACAACATAGTAATGTATTTTAACATAGGAGATGGTTATTCTTATTAATAATTGTTAATAAAAGTTAATTGAGTTCTGAACCAATAGATTATATTGAAAATAAAGAACCTAGGTAGTTTAAAGAAACCAATCCTAATGATACCCATTTGAAATACTAAAATCCATTATTGAAGTCTAAAATGAGAAATATACAAGAACAGGGTGTTTCAAAAGAAGAAAACATATTTTTGATGAAGTAAATTTATTACTTCAAAAAATTAATATAACATTATATAATTATACAAAATTCAAATTAGCATTATTCTTTTATTATAAATGTTAAAAAAGACTTCTTCCGTTTGTAATGCAGGTTCAGACATGTTTTATAATATTTGCAGCCACTATTCATAGTGTTTGCTCAGTAATGTTTGAAATTTCACTTTCAATGTTATCCTTCAAATCGTCAAGTGTATGTGAAGTGTTTTGAAAAACATTAGCCTACTTTTTAAATACCCCCAAAGGAAAAACTCTGCAGGAGTACTATCTGGGGATCTTGGAGGCTGCAATCCTTTTGATATTACACAATGGCTAAAAAATTCCCGTAACATATCCAGCGTTTTATTAGAACTATGACACATTGCATTATCCTGCTGGAACCAGCAATATCGTTTGTATAAATCTAACAAGGCTATAAATTGGTATATTAAGTTGCGATAAACTACAACATCTACATATTTGTTAAAGAAATTAAGGCTATAACACAACGCCAGGAGATTGTACACCAAACACCAATTTTACGTGCATTGTAGTGGTCATTTGTGAAACAAATGAGGATTTTCAGCGCTCCATATTCAGCTGTTTTAGTTGTTAATGTAACCATCCAAGTGAAATTATGCCTCGTCACTAAAAAAAACACGATATAACATTTAAATACCCTTGTCATTAACGAGAGAACACATCCAACGACAATACTGTAGACGTTTACCGTGGTCAACTACTTTCAGTTCATGAACGACACCGATGCAGTAAACATGCAGTTTTAATTTTTTAGTAGCCCTCAAAGCGGTAGATAGTGAAAGTCCAGCCCAAGAAGATAACTTTCTTAGTGAAAGTCCAGCCCAAGAAGATAACTTTCTAAGTGATTTGCTGGGTGAGCGATTCAAACGTTCTTTCACATCGTCCAGAATTTCCACTGTTAACAGTGATGGTCGACCTGTGCTTTCCGATCATATACACTGCCTGTCTCATGAAATTTATTAATCAAATACGATATTGTTGACTTATTAGATATTGAAGAATTGGGAAAGTGTAACTGGAACAAAGACAAATACATACTGAGTGCTAGTAGTACTAGTAGTGCATTAAAATAACACATGACGAATCAACAATGAGATTTTGCTAACTGATACTTGTAAAAGAAAAATTTACGTATGCGTAACTTATACCTTCTTAAACTTTGGTTTGCGTCCTTTTTTAAACACCCGGTAAGAACTAGACTGTAACGCTATCAAAACAAGCTCTCTTCTGGTTTTCATAGGTTACGCAATAGAACGAAATCGCATATGGTATGATGCAAGCACACTACATGTCACATGGCAGCTTAATTTTTATATATATATATATAGCCTTTAGCAGATATAGTCACCTAGCCAGACCTAATAATAGGTCTGACATAAACATCAATCAATCAAACATTCATTAATTTGACCAACATAGTCATACGTATTAACGTAGGCATTCGTACAAATCTAAGCAAAGCTAGAATTCGTACTTTTATGTTTATTTTATACTTAAGAAATAGATTTTGGTACTTCCGACATCGGATAAGATTTATTTGTTTCAAAATAAAGTATTTAATGATTTTATTCACTAAATTTCATGGCAATGTAGAATATATAATTACAGAATAAAACATTATTCTTACATAAGAATAATTTTGACGAAATAAATTGGTACAATAAATAAACATCATATTCGCCATGCAGAGTGGTTTTTTTCTTTTCCTTTTATCTATTATGTATACAATATTGTTTATTTTCCCATTTTATTGAAGTTATAGTCAGAAGATATTAGGTAAGATCAGGTTATATGTTAAATATATATTGAAAGACTCATGAAATTATTCAGTTTAAATCCAACGTAGGTTTAAAAATGTAAGTTAATAAATCTTGGTTCTAATTTTATTCGTACCTAGATTTTTAGTCAAACAAATTATGCACAAAACAAACATATTTTCAATTAGTTTGTTAAGCCCTAAATATTGAATGTCAATGAATTACATTGTTAGCCTATTACTTTTTTTAAATCTGCTGATGAATTTAAATAAACGTATTTCTAAGCATTTAAATGTTAGTTTTAATTAAATTTGTTACAGTAATTTTACAGCTATCTGATGTACTAAAAGATATATGCATTTGTAATTAATATAGCAAATATATTCTAATTTAATTCACACAATAATCTAACTCTTTTCTTTAAAAAGTAACAAATTGCAAAAAATTAAACCATGTGCATAGTCTCAATTCACATCATCGGTAACAAAAACATCAAAGTACACAACACAAATCGACTACTACTACACATTAAAAAGTTATTGATTGTAGATGATGGCGGCTAGTATTAAAACAAAATACTTCGTAAAATATCTATTAATTTTTTTTTTTTTTTAGATAGCTTATTTAAAATAGCTTTCAATTGTCTGATGGTTGTGGCTATTTTACCTTTGGACATCATAGATAATATTTTAATTTTTTTTATTTAAACAAGGTTCTATAAAGGTAAGTCTATTTGGTAAGTCTATAAAAATTTGTCTAATTCTTTTATTGCATATCTTATTTTAAAATTGTAATATTATATTTTAATGTGAAATTCACTTTTTCACTGAAAAATTAAAAATTGAAAATTACCAAATTCACATATGCATAGATTATTTTACACATCGCAATGGGAATTCATAAGTTCAAAAATGACTTCTAAAACGTACACTTTAAAAGCTTATTTTAAAAGAAAGTAATTATTTAACCGTGATATTTCAACATAAAAATGAAAAAGAATATATATAATATAATTTTAGAATAGGCTACTTTGTTAATTTATAGGCTTTGACTACATTTTAACCACTGACGGACCAATATCATCTAGCCTAATATCAAGATTTATGTATCGTATGACACATGCACATTACATGTCAATGAGTAATTTTTATTAAAATCTATTTTTTCATGGAATGTTATCGTTGTCATTAAGACCTACCGGGATGTTAATGTTATGGACGAAATGGATGAAGACCAGACACACGATTAATTAAAAAAAATTTAATAGGCTACTTTTAATTTTTTAGTGAAAAAGTTTATTTCCAAATTAAAATATGATATTACAATTTCAAAAAAGATATGTAGTAAAAGAATTAGAGACAATTTTTTTTTTTATAATTTTTATATTGACTTACTAAATAATTGTCTCTTGAAAAAATGAGTAAATATGTAGTGTACTTGTCTTGGTGATTTATATATATATATATATATATATATATATATATATATATATATAAATGTAAATGTGCGTTTGTTCAAAATCGATAATCTCAGAAAGTTCTTCACCGATTGCTTTGAAATTTGGACACAATATTCCATTCGAATCCACGAGTGTTTCTATATACTTTTTGAAAAACTGTAGCATCTAATGAACATAAAAACAACAAAAAATATGCTCAATATTTAACAAAAATGCAAGCGCCATTACATATGTTTATGGACTATAATAATAACAGCTGTAGTCAACTGTTTCCTATATTTCCATTATCAGCTGATTTCAAACTTCAAACAACTGTATATTTGGATTTCTATCTTTTAAGATAGGATTTTGTGAACAACGACATCTGTTGAAGTAAAAACAAAACACACTATACTAAATATTTTCAATGTTTCCAAATGTATTGTTGTTAAATAAAATGTTGATAGATTTAATTAACAAAATAAATGTTTAAATCAATTATTTTGTAAGACATTCCTTTAGGACAATAACATTTACCATAGCATTAATTTCGTGAGTATAAATAATTTGTTGTATTTTTTCACCGTCTTTCATTTGGTTAAACCAGATTAAATAAAAAAATTACAATAACTCAAATAACATTTTTTGTCATAACCTATTTTCATCATTATAATATTAATAACTATATTAAACCATTTGATTTATCAATATAAAATTAAAAATAATTAAAAGGTCATATTTTTATCTTTCTTTTAAAATTAAAAAATCTTTATAAATACAAAACATAAAATTGTAACAACTAGGCCTACAATTCAAAAAACCCATTTATTTTATAATCTAAACTGTATTACACTTCCAAATTTTATAATAACATAACTATATAATTAATTACTTCTAAGATAATTAATATATCAATATGAAATAAAAAACACTTAAAAGACAATATTTATATCTTTATTTTAAAATTAAAGAATCTTTATAAATACAAAACATAAAATTGTAACAGTTAGGCCTACAATTTAAATAAAAACTTATCTAAATGTTACATAAATAATAACTTTTTTAAAACAGGTTATTGTACACAATGTTATTTTCTCGGGAATATTAATTAGGACAGAGATTTTGTATTGTTATAAATAGGCAATTTTCAATTTATAAAATATATCATTTACCATATATAAATAGGCATACTATTAATTAAATTCTAATAGCCTATGTCTTTTTTTTAAATTAGATTGTAACATATTGTTTTTATAATTTTTAATATCTTAACGCAAGCTTTTATTTGTTTGTCCGTGTTGAAACATGTGTTGGTTCAATCTAGGCCTAACTTAAAAATATTATTTGTACTAGCTGGACATCCGAATCAACTGTTTCATCAGTTATTTTATTAAATTGGCTGCTATGGTAATGAATGCAAATAGGTAAATTCAAGAAATAGCTTTCTTCACGTTATGTCAAAATGACGCGTTTGCGAAAACACTTCTGTATTCAGATGTACCTACATATTACACATGGAACTCGAGTAGAAAATCATTTGAACAACGCAAACGAGGAGAGCGAGTCAACGGACTACCTGGCATATTCAAAGAAACTACGATAGGCAGACTATACACAGTGCATCCCAATCAAGATGAATGCTTCTTTCTTCATATGCTGTTGGTAAATGTGCCCGGTCCAACTTCTTTCCAGCAATTAAAAAATGTCAACGGTGTTACACATGCCACTTTCGGCAGTGCATGCCAAGCTCTGAATTTATTGGAGAACGACCAACACTGGGATGTATGCATTAATGACGCCTGCAACACATCACACCCAAATCAAATTCGTGCATTGTTTGCAATCATATTGACCGCCTGCTCTCCTTCATGTCCAACAGAGTTATGGGAGAAATATAGATCGCACATGGCTGAAGATATTTACCGTCAAATACGTGAGGAAAATACAAATATATACATATATTGTACCCACAAGCATTGTTAAAATAAACATATTTTAATTTATGTCTTCATTTATGTCTTTATTTATGTTTTTTATTTATTTTCCATTTAACCAGATGAGCCACAGCAACGCGTGGCCGGGTACAGCTAGTATTATATATAAATATTAGCCAGACCGAGTAAAGGAACTAAAGGTGGTAATTATGCAATCGAATTTGTCGTAAAATTTAGTGAAGAAAATTGTTGAAATAGTTTACTATTTATCTTATTTTGAAAAAATGAGATCATATTAGGTGTCGCCAGACATTTTTGAAGTAGGCTAGCTAAATAAATTAGTTCCTACTAGAAAATAATAAATGAAAAAGTAAGAAATCCAGGTTTGGTTATTTTATTACAAATAATGGAAATCTAGCACTGGTCAACACTGGTGGTGAATGCCTAAGTTTTTAATTATGAATACATTATTCAAATTAGTGTATGTATCACCTCTCTCGATGTATATTTCTCATTGCCAAAAGTATTTGTTTTATTAGGCCTGACTAGGTGAATAAATATAGTCACCTGCCCAAACCAATTTGTCATAAATTCTACCATCATACAATGTCAAAATATTATGCTATAATAGCCTACATATATCCTAATAGGCTCTACCTATAATAACTAGCCGGACCTAATGAAACAAGTGATCAGTAATTATGTATTATACCTTCCCCCCTCCCAACCATTTTAGTCTTTAAAAATTATGCAAACTTATACTATTTACCTTATTTGTCATTAATCAGATAATTTTGTGACAACGCTACACAATTTTCGTCTTAAAATCTATTAATATTGAAGAAAATCATGCTATTATACAAAAGGAACAGATATATATTATGAAGTCAGAAGCTTAATTTTTATATGGTTTACGCAATGCGAATTACATCGCGACTGACATTATAATATTAGAAAAAATTGGTAGATTTCAAAAGGTTTTGTTGGCCATGTAACAATATATATATATATATATAGATACCTTCCCAAACCGATGTCCTTTATTTATTTGTATATATGTAACAAACTTCACAGGAAAAGATATTCACTAAGTTGACTAACGTAGGCCTAGTACTACAGATGATGAACACATGTAGTAACCTAAATACACCTGAAATTCTTGTTTTTAGAATTGTCATTTTCTACTAAAAGTATTGTATTTTGGTACTTCAAAAGTATCTTCCAACATCAAATATGATCTAATTCTTTCGGGAAATATCTATTGTACATTATCATCGGATTTTAATATGAAATTCTTAACTAATTACCTTGTATTCAAAGAATCAGATAATATATCTGGTCAAAACCTATTTCTAACCGAAATATATATAGTCAGACAGACCTAATGAAACAATCGATCATAACATTCATTGTCTTGATGAACGTAGTTATCAATATTGTAATATTTTAGTGAAATAAAGTGATATCTGCAATTAAAACATTAATTATACTTAAGAAGCAAGGTATGTAGTAGATGATAAAAAAAAATCCTGAAAAATTACAAGTTACCTTTATGTAAACACCTTTTTAGAAACTAAAATCTGGTAGAAGCTTTAAAGCAAAATTACTGTATTTTGGTAGCCTACTTAAAAAATGTCTGGTGACACCTAATATGATCTCATTTTTTCAAAAAGGTAGATAGTAAACGATTTAACAATTTTCTTAACTAAATTTTAGGGCAAGTTCGATTACGTAATTAAAAAACTTTAAATAATTAAAAAGAAAACTGGATGGGACTCTACTAGAGAAATAATCATTTAAGTAATAACTTAATCATGCAATATAAATAGGTTCGCCACAATACATGTAAATTATAAGAAACCAAAACAAAACTTACCACTGCCAATTCTATTAGGTGATGTTGCCGACAGCTTCCGAACAAATTCTGAACTAAATGGTTGAGAACTTTTAAACTGAGGTAAACCATCATTATTACTGACATTCGCAGGACTCAGATTTGAAGAGCTGTAGTTTAAAGGAGACTCGTCATAGTTTGATGTACTAGCTGCCGACTGAAATCTTGACCGAAAATTTTGAGTAAATCCCAAGTCAGTTAATGGGGAAAAAGTTGATCCTACATCATGTGGTTTATTGTGATTTAAATTGGGAGACCCAGAACTTGTAGGCCAACTGCCAAGCTTTCTATCATTTCCTACATCAGAATCTGAACCTGTATCATATGGATCTGTATTTACAATTTCTGCAGTGTAAGATCTGGGTAGTCTATAATTATTTGTTGGAGAATATGAGTTTCTAATACTGCGTCGAGACAAATCCCGATCTGGAGAGGAATTTGTAACACTGTTATAATTTGAGTTGTGATTTAAAGAGAATCCTTTCTTTGAAGGAGACTCCTTGGGTTTTAAAGTGCTACTTGCAGTAGGGAACAGGTCACTGTTCAGAGAAATGTCTGTTAGACTATTATTATTGACAACTGATTCTTGTGATCGAGTAACAGATCTCCGTTTATTAACAGTTTTCGGGGGTGGTGGAGGCATGGATTTACGGCTGTTAACTTTAGCATCATCTTCACTATCATCTTCACCAGAACTAAAACTAGACAAACTAACACGAGATTTACTATCTTTTTTATCCCCTCCTGGAACTTTTGACTGATCAAGCAAATATTTTAACTTCTTAACTAATACCTTCCTTGTAGTTGCTGTTATAGGACCAACAGGATAACCTAATTCTGTTAATTTAACCCGAATTTCACCATCACTTAAACTTTCAACAGACGCCATTTTAAGAAATTCACGGCATTATTCTTCAACTCTCTGCACAAACAGCTCTTCTTTAGTGAGGTAAACGAAAGCACACAAATTAACATGAACTTATTTGAACGTATATTACTATCTAGAAAGCATATAACTTTTTAAATTTGCAACTAAATTTTTGTAGGAACAGAAAATCCAGAGAAATTGGATGTTGTTATGACTATAACTAAAATAAATCGACCTAATTCAAATTTTTGATAGTTTATATTTTAAAGTTCCGTATAGTGAATTTCTATTATAAAATTTAATGATTACAATTAATAACTGTTAAAGCTGACAATTAATATAATAAAGTTCATAATAACATAATGTGTAATAATGTAATTAGAGTTGTCATAGAAACAGGGCTCTTTTATGTTCTCAAAACAAATGTTGATAAAAATATGAATTTAATGAAATAATGATTCTCTGAATCTACTCTTACAAATATTTTAAAAAATATGTATATTTTTATTATTATATTATATTGGCTACTAAATTTTTTTTCGCTTGAATCTTACTGCCACATAAGAAAAGAATCATGTAACTGTAACCTTAATATTTGTTAAATACTAGGTTCACGTAAAATAAACTCCTTTGTATTGAATGTAAAATTATGAATTTCTCAAAATCATTAATTTATTTATTTATTACGGTAATTAATAAATCTTACCACACACTGTTTTACCTTGTAAAATGTGATATATTGAGTGATATATGGATTATACTTTTAGAAACGTTGAATTTGGAACTATTTAATTCTACTTTTATGGTCTAATCATAAACATAGTATTATTCCTTGCACACAAATAATTATGAATTAATTATTAGGTGTTGTATTCATCACGAGACTTAAAAGGATGTATTGTAATATGATTCCAATTTGTTTGGCACCTGTGCCGCGTTGCTCCGCGTTCATCAATGGGTACAACCTACCATAAAATGTATGGTAGGTACACACCTCCACTCAGCCATATTAGTATTTTTCTGGCTTAGTGACTTTGCGTCGGAGATGCAAGAACATTCTTCTTAGAATACCTTACATATAATCGGATATAATATAAACTTACTTCTAATTATATTAAATTTGCATGTGTGTTTATTTCACACTGAACTTGAGTTAGTGAAATAAAGATTATTGAAAATCTTAAGATAATTAAAGATTGAGTGAAACAAATGGACTATGAATTAAAAAGTTGAATATATGTTAATTAAATTATACAATGTATATAATATGTAATTAATTAATATATTTTGATGTAAAATTCTATTTATATCTGTATATTCACCGAATCGGTTTCAATTCAAATAAATATGTATCACTATGTAAACTCCACAGTATCTATATACAGTATATAGATATGCGAAAAACCCTAAAAAGAAAAAACGACGGAAAGAACCCAAACATATAATATAGCCAAAGAAATGCATACGAGTACCACAAAAAATGGGTTTCTGGGCCAATCGTTCTTTCTGCCTCTCCTCTCTCCTCTAATCGAGTTGAATGGAATCAAGCGTTAATTTAACCTAAATGATGATTCATTATTATACTAGTTGATAACTCAATTTATTACTAGGTGATTAGATAACTCCTTTTTTATTAGGTGATGACACATTTTTAAATGAGACCGATGATTCTTCGCTCTTACCTCCTTTCCTCCGGAAGAAGATCCAAATCTATATAGTATGATGGATAGTCTAAATATGAAATCACCAAGACTACAAAACGTTTTTATTAAAAACAAATGAGTTGAAAAGATTTTGCGATATTTGTAATACAAATATTTCATAGTAGAATTGGGTAAAATATGAAAACGAAAAAGCATTTGAACTCCATATTTCTAATGTTAACTATGCCGTTTTTAGAATAGCTTATCTATACAACCCCCCCCCCCCTAAACACTTTTCAAATATCAAGAAATAAGTTAGGTTATTTGACTAACTTATTTTCAAATTTAAAACCCAGAAATGTCTTACATTTTTACAGTGTGAGTTTAAGTAACTCCGATATTAAAGAGAACACCTACCGATTTAAAAAAAAAATTTCACAGGATAGGTGGAAAATATTCAAAAGACAAACGGAGAAATCCGCTCTTCGCAACAGTGTGCGATTCTTACTCACTAAAAACCACCTTCCTTCCTGTTAGTACCCCTATCGCGTGGGACAAGGAAACAGGAAAGGTTTTCCATGTACCAAGTAGAGAAGCTCTTTCCATGGGCATATCGAGATTGTAAATGTGGAAGAAAGCAGAACGTTATGTATCCGCGCGAAGGGCGATGTAAAGACCTGACTTGACAGAGTCCAGTCAGGTAAAACCATGCGACAGATTATGCAGGAGTCCAGGTTTAGTAGATGTGGCGTGCAAAGTAAAGGATGGGAGTTACCTTACAAATACCTTGTTAGTGAATTTATTGGAGGAGCTACAAGCTATATCTTCTTCTGCTGCCTACTCTATACAGTCTATACTGAAATAAGCGTGCAAGATTAGACTGCATGCAACTGCGTCCTGGTGGCGACAGCTTGGCTCATGCTACCACCTACCGATAGATTTATTATGATGTATAGTTCCGCATTTTGGCTACTAGATCGCAGCACCTAAATCGAAAGTAGTAGTTTACGTTAATGGAAATGAGCTCAGCACAACAGCACGGAGCCAAGTACATTTAGTGTTAATTGTAGTATTTATGTTAAAAGAAAATTTGTTTATTGAATGTATATTATGTTAAACACAAACGGGTTATCAGAGTATATCACTTGAACATTATGCACACCACGGAGTTCAAGGACGTGTCCGTACCGTAAGGGCTACGTGAGAAACTAGGTACGCCTTACGGTACGGGTCTACCTCGTACCTTTAGGTTAAGGATGAACTGAAGTGGTACGTGTAAGGTAATAATAAATAAATCAGTCAACATGAAATTAAGTTTATAAGACGGAAATATGTACATTGTATAAAGCAAAAACATAACTATATTGAAAATACAGAGGGATATTGAAAAATAAGTATTCGAATAGGAAATCAACTATTCGAATAATAGTATTCATTTAAAACTATTCGAATAGTTTTCTGTACAATAAGACAAGATCGGAATAAATACCGGCACCAATTTATTTGATCATTTTGAAAATTTTAATAATACCTCCAAGTTTTAAATAAAATTAGTCACTATGAAGAAATATCTATTTATCAATAGGTTTTTCTTCTTCTTTTTTGTATTAGTGCAAAGAACGTTTTTTGAAGTGAAAATATCTATTGGTGCGTTGGGTCTTTTTTTGGGATGGACTTTTTCAATAGAAATCGCGTCACGCACAGTACCGTAATGCAACTTTTGGGATGGACCTTTTAACAACTTAACGGCACTAAAAAAAAAAAAAATTACGCTAACCCCCTAATATATAAGCGTTACATACTGTTTATACAAGTTTTCACTTCTAACGTGTGGTCTTAAGCACATCCATTATATATATATATATATATATATATATATATATATATATATATATATTAATTATATATTTCTTTATTAATAGACCAGGAATACTGTGGCCACAAACAAAGAATAATTATAATAAAAAAGTTATAAGTGGCTGAATTATATTAGCATTAGTGTTTGTTTTTTCAATATAAACGAAATGATAAACACGATTAGTGTTCAAATATTCAAATAGCCTAAAAGTACTTGAGCGTGATCTTTCTATAAAATAGTAATCTAGCCAATAGTTAATACCACAGTGATAAAAAGTATTCACTATTTAGATTAAGTATTCGTGTGTAACGCTGCCAATAGAAATTGATTCTATATGTGCATAAGTTGTAGGAGCGTAGAAGCTTGCCAGAAAAAAAAGTATTCAGTAAAACTTATTTGAATACTTTTCTTACTATTCGAATAAAAGTGAACTATAATAAAATTGGAGTATATGAATATTTTTCTATTCGAATAAACCATTACTATCTTCGGGGCTTGATATATGTTCACACCACGATTGGTCTCTTTGTAAAGGCCAGTCCCTAAAATAATATACCGGTGAATAAAAAGTCAAGAACCCCCCCCCCCCTCTAATATTTTTCTAAGTAAATATACAGAGATATCCTTTTGGTGGTTGTGCAATCTTAGCAGGAAGTTTCATTTTATGATTTTGAAAATTTTGAGTGTCCCCCAAAAATGGGGGATTTTGGGGGCAACTCAAATTTTTTAAATGTAAACCTCCTTCAAGTGACACCTCATTTTGAAGTGTTTACAAAAACTTAAAGAATGGTGAAAACCGGAGTTCGCTATCTCTTCTCTATTCAAAATGGTAGCCAATATTAGCATTACATTGATTTTTTTTTTCTTATCTTTTTAATGTGTTAAATCTAATTGAATAAGATGTTAACTATTTAGTTATTCTAATAATTAGGAAAACAATTGTCATAACTTACATGCCATGTTGCCAAGTCAAACCAGATGTTCAAACTGAAGCCCTCCTACTATTTGGCAGTGAGACAAGCGTAGGGTGAACTCCTCTCTCACGTTTTGGAAAGTCTGAAGTGGTATGTTGTTGCAGGCCTCAACATTTCTGTTCCTTAAGTCTTCAACATTTTCTACTGGTTTCTTATAAATTATGGATTTAATATGACCCCATAGAAATAAGTCCATAGGTGTAAGGTCTGGGGACCGCGCAGGCCATTCTATCGGACCACGACTACCAATCCACTGACCACGTAGTTGAGTGCCTAGAAAATGTCGTACATCACGATGAAAGTGTGGTGGGGCACCATCCTGCTGGAAGTGAACAATGTTTTCGTCAAATTCATGTTCATTTTCCCTAGTAACATTAGTTATTGCTAGGAAAATTGATTCCCGTAACATTTGCAAATACATGTCACCATTTAGGTTCCCATTAATAAAGAATTGTCCTAAAATGTGATTCCATAAAATCCCGGCCCAAACATTTAATTTTTCTGGGTACTGGGTGCAGGATTCTCGAAAAACATGGGGGTTTACTGAATCCCTGTACCTGCAGTTGTGTTTGTTTACAGCCCCATTGACAAAACAACTGCATTCATTACTGAACACAATGTTTTGAATAAACAATGGATGAGCTAAAATTAAAGCTTCTATTTCCTCACAAAATTGAAGACGACGGTCTGGATCATTTTCATTCAACTCATGGACAAGCTGAATTTTATAAGGATGAAATTTATTTTTCTTTAGTAAACGTACCACAGACATTTGGGAAACGTTACAAATATTTGCTACTGATCTGGTGGACGTCTGCGGATCTTCAACAAACTGTGCAACAATTTCAAATTGTTTGTCTTCGTCCAAAGAAGGACGACCTGATCGTGGAGCATCTGAGATGGATCCAGTTACTCGGAATTTATTCACTAAAGTTCTTAGGTATTTCCTTGTCACAGGTGTATCAGGATGTGCAACATTGAACCGCCTTTCTGCCTCATGATAATTTTCATTTGAAGCTCCTAAAGTAAATATCATGTCCTCTTTATCTTCGTGACTTCGTGGCATTATTATCCGTAGGCAGTAATAATAATTAGAGGAGATAATTTAAAAATAAGAATGACAAAGCTAATCAAAATCAATAATAGACACACATTAAACAAAACACTTCACGAAACAGTAACACACAATAATGATACCAACACTGTATTTATTAATACTACAATGTTTTTGACAGTGACAATTATTTCATTACCACTCTAAAGTATGACATATTCTGATGAGATTGAAACAAAGAAGGGGCTGGTTTGTACTAAACCGTACTTCAAACTGGGAAAGTCCGCAGTACTAAGGTCACTCATTGCAAACAAACATCTTATCAGTAGGCTTTACAATCTTCATTGGAATCTTTGTCCTTTGCATTCCTAACTGATATAGAACACAGAAAAAAATAACCCAGTTGTTTCAGAGAAAGTAACTTTACCTTGAAAACTAATGTAAGTGTAGACTTTAATAACATTTGACGGGCTACCATTTTTGATAGAGAAGAGATAGCGAACTCTGGTTTTCACCATTCTGTAAGTTTTTGTAAACACTTCAAAATGAGGTGTCACTTGAAGGGGGTTTACATTTAAAATTTTTGAGTTGACCCCAAAATCCCCCATTTTTGGGGGACACTCAAAATTTTCAAAATCATAAAATGAAACTTCCTGCTAAAATTGCACGACAACCAAAAGGATATCTCTGTATATTTACTTAGAAAAATATTAGAGAGGGGGTCTGAACTTTTTATTCACCCGATATATTATAATAATGTAATATTTATCATTTGATTATATATATATATATATATATATATATATATATAAATGGTACAAAAACAAAATTATAAACAAAGAATTAATTGTATGTAAGGTGTTGAAAGCTCACATACGCAAGATATTACGTGGTTTATATTACTAGTTCATAATAAATTAAATAGTCATTTTAACAAAATTTTCTATCAATATTGTCAAGCATGGTAGTTATATATTAACTATTATATTATAAACGCAATACTCAATTTTAAGTTTTAACTTAGTGAAACTACGTTTTTCAGCTTCATTTAGTTGTCAACTTTATTTAATTAATACATTACAAATAAAAAACGAAAAATGATTTAAAAACTCAGTTCTGTTTAAATGTCACAACTACGTATTTTCAAAGTTACAACCTAATCATATATTTTTTCTTTCCATATGAATTTTTGTTCAATTACTTCACATGACACAAGGATTTACAAGGAATAATAAGGACACAATTTATTATTATTAATTGCTTTTTTCCATTTGTTCACCGTTATCAATCTTCCAACTACAAATTTTTGAATTTATTTTCCTGTTAAGTGGTTTTTGGATCCACACAATTTAACTATGGTTTTTTTATTTCTGAAATTTTAGTACTATATCATAATAGTAAAACATAGGTTAGTGGTTAAAAATATTTGAACAAATAATTAAATTCTCCTAGACAACAATAATTGTTTTTTTTTGTTTTTTTTAAATAATTTTAATTTTGTGATTTAATATTTTTATGTTGTTCCATTGATTGCCTAGTACATATTCTCAAGGTCTAGACGCCCTTGTTCTTTTGCCGTTTTTCGGTCTTAAATCCACCAGACCAGGTGTATGAATGTGAATGTGTCTTACATATGAGTTAGACATATGAGTGTAGATAAAAGGTGTCTTTTTGAAGTTTATTTGGTCAATTTTATAACTTTATTTGTTAATGGCTTCAGTTGACAATCAAAACGTAAAATCTAAGAGACCAGCAGGTGAATATGATTTGCTTATATTAATTTATTTAGGAAAAATAATTGGTTAAGGTTTAAAGAAGTTATCCATTATAATAGGCTAAGTGTATTTTTGTATTTCCAAAATTTGTCAAATTTAAGGGTCTAGTAAAAACAAAATTATACCTATAATGGGGAATGATTTTACACTATAAAATTTGGTAAATGTTTACTTAAAGATAACTTGTAATTTTCGGAGATTTTATTTTTTATTGTATACTACATACCTTACTTCTAAAGAATAAATAATGTTTTCTTTGTACAGGTCACTCTTTTTTCCCGAAAAATCATGATTTCAAAACAATGAAATCGATGGGTTTATAGATTATCCATAATGGCTAATGTTTACATTCACATCTCATATGTTACTAAAGAAATGTCAATGCTTATATCTCATCTTTATTATTGTGGAGGTCACTCTTTTTAAAAAAAATCATTATTTCAAAACATTGAAATTGACGGGTTTATAGGTTATCCATAATGGCTATTGTTCACATCTCATGTCAATAGTCATATCTGAGACCACTGATCAAGTGATATGTTGTCACTCTTTCGTATTAATTAATGTAATTTATTACTACGCAATTTAGTGTCTATTGCAAATACAAAATTAGTGTGAATTCTTAATATTATTTGTTGGAAGTGTCAAGGATGTAATTTATTATTATCACCCAATGTATTAAGATAAGGCAATTGATATCACAGATGAAATGATATGCTGTGAATCCTCCATATTAATGATCTAATTTCAAATTATTAACTTAAAGTTACAAAATGTTTGGTCAGGTGGTTATACATACACGAGTTTAAGGTTTGGCCAGGTGTTTATATATATATTTATATATTAGCTGTCGAGATAATATACACCTGGCCAAACCTGTCGATATATATATATAATTATATCGCAAAGTAAGCAAATGATTAACTTCAATAAACATACGAAAGACACCTGGACATACCTCTTGTGATATGAAATAACAAGGTAGTCTAGCGTAGTCATTGTGTAATACGAATGCGTCTAACCATACAGTATTAACATTATCATTATGTTTTAACCTATAAATATGTCGGATTTGGTAGTTTTTAGATTGTGATTTTTCAATGAAAAATAGTGACCTATAAAAGGAAAACATTATTTATTCTTAAGAAGTAAGGTATGTAGTATACAATAACATAAAAAAACTCGGAAAATTACAAGTTACCTTTAAGTAGACATTAATTTACCTAAAATTTGAGTATGAAATAAAACCAGGGTAAATATGGAGAGAGGTCGTCCGATCGATTTAAGTATGAAATCTCGGTGATCCTGCTTCAAAATAGTGTTTTTTCCAGCAAGTAGAAGTCGTGCGGAATGAGAAGAAGCCTGACCTCAATTTTAGAAAGTGGTTGAAACCTGTTTTTAAGGGGTGGTGGTAGTCACGTATCCGTAACTCAGTTCACGTCAGGGCTTTCCAAAAACATCGTCAGATCACTTCGTATACTTCTAAGTATTCTATATGTTGTGTTTCGACAATTGTATATACCGTACCTAATATTTAACTATGAGTCAGTCTGTAGTTCCTATTTTTTCTAATAGGAATGATGTTCTTAGTATTTTATTTAATTTTGCCTAATCGAACATTGCCAATATTTACTATTAGATCAAATCACAAATTAGTTTTTTAATCACTTTTCAAGGACGATATTTGATGAACAATTTTAGTTAGGCTACTATTTTATTTTTAATTAACATCTGGATAATCTTGTGGGAATAATAGGGTCTAATTCCTGTTTTATTTTTGTATTTTTGAATCCATTGAAAGTGAACAAGCTACAGTTGTTGCTGTGATAAGCGTTTGAATTTATATTTAATGAAATTATAATTTTTATCTCTGTATAAACATAACAAAAATGACGTTTAGGCTTTGTAAGGTATAATAAAAGAGTGGCAGTTGGGAATATATAATACACTTAAATAGTAACTTCAGGAATATATTTTTATATTTTTGTTTTTTGTTAGAACAAGTAAAGTATCACGAAAAAATATAACTTACAAGCTGGGTACAGATATATATTAAAAAAATTTTTTTAATCGCTCCCCTTGACACTTTTTTTTAGTTTAGTTCCATTTTGACATTAGGCTACATTGAACCTGACCAATATAAATATTTAAATTTTCAAAATAAACTTTCTTTTTCTTTTTTTCATAATATAAAATAATTTATACTGTAAATTCTAGCAAGAATGCAAATTAAAAAATTAAATAACATATTATATGGTAATCATGTGCTATTAAATTCAGATTTTATATAAGTTAATATTATTATGTAGCCTATTTAAAATATATAACTGAAATTAATTTGCCATGCTAATATATTTAACACAATTTGAAAAATTGAAAGTAGTTTTTAATTTTTTAATTGTATACACATTTTCATACCGAATACTTCCTATTTAAAATAGCATGCAATCAATAAAGACCTAAATATTTATTGTTGCTTAAAGGGATCTTAATACCACTGTATGCATAACATTCCTGACAGAGTTACAATAGCTTTTAAGACATTTTAATGGCAAATGTAATTTGACTTTTTTTAAACTCTCATTTTTCGTTATTCAAAATGCTTAACAATGTAAAATAGTTAATATGCGTTTCTCTATTTTTGAACTATGTATTTCCTAAGTGGTAAAAAAAAAAGAAAAAGTAAACAGAATACTAAGTGCAAGTAACGTATAAAAAAATATTTGAAAATTACTATTTAACATGAAAAAAACTTTTTCTTTTGATGTAATTAAATATAGCTATAATGTATATTATAAATATTATCTGTTTCCAGTGTTAAAAAGGTTTGTTAACATTGGTACGTGTTTAGTGTTTACTCAATGTTTTCCTATTAGAGTAGTAACGAAGCGAGGCTGAGAACAGCCCCTCCCCTCCGCCGCTTAACCTCCCCATCGCTAAACATTACCCTCCCTACACAGCAGGGTTCACACTTTCTGGAAAATCAGGGAATGTCAGGGAAAGTCAGGGATTCAGATAAAGGTCAGGGAAAGTCAGGGAACGTTTTTTAGAAAGTGCCGTAAATCAGGGAAAAAGGTAAATTTACTGACAGAGTCAGGGATTTTCAGGTGCTGTGCTCTGCTGGAAATTTTTGCGAAAATACCAGTTATTGTGTTTTTTAGTTATTGATGTCTTCAAGATCAATGGTTGCAATTATTGGAAGTAAGTCCCATGGTAAGTAAAATGATTTTGTTTATTTACTTTTTTTATTGATAGTTTACTGGATGCCTCAGTATAGATTGACCGGTCCGTGGCTTCGCATGCCGTCTTAAAAAGAGGCTACAATAATTGCCATAAATGGCTACATTTCATTTATTATTATTATTAATAATAATGAAGGTGTTAATATTTTTCTTTTGTTTTGTTTCAGGTAAATTGTTGAAAGCTTGAACAAAAATGGCATCGAAGAAAACCTTTTACCATGACCTATGGTTGGACCCTAAAATCAACCCTCAATTTGCTGGCTGGCTAAGCAGAGGACCTAACTCTTCACAGGCTCACTGCGACATTTGCAGAAAATCTTTTGATTTATCAAACATGGGACGTCAGGCCGTAACTTCTCATTGTAAAGGAAAAACTCATTTGAGTTTAGTGAAAATAAAAGAGGACCAACCTTCTCTTAAAACCTACTTTTGTGCATCCACAAGTGTCTCAAGAGAAAATATTAGTATTGCTAGTACAAGTGAAGTTGGGGTTCAGCCATCTCATCTGGAAAGTGAGCATATGGAAAACATAAACAAACCTGAAACAATGAAACCCACACAGTCAGTTGAAACATTTTGTACACGGGATGATGTAACAAAAGCAGAAGCAATATGGGCTTTAAAAGTTGTATCAAGTAAGTTTTCATTGAACTCATGTTCGGATGTGGGAGAGACATTCAAACTAATGTTCCCAGACAGTTCAGTTGCTTCTAGGTTCAAAATGGGTGCTTCAAAATGCAAGTACGTTATAAACTATGGTCTAGCTCCCTATTTTTCAAATGAACTTAAAGATAAGTTGAGACAGTGTGATGACTATGTTGTCTGTTTTGATGAGTCGTTAAACAAGATTGTTCAAAGGGGGCAAATGGATATTTTTGTCAGGTTTTTTGACATCAATATGAGTAGGGTACGTACAGAGTACTTTAACAGTGTTTTTTTGGGCAGGGCGACTGCACAAGATTTACTAGACAGTTTCATTGTGGGGATCCAACCACTGGACCGAAATAATATTCTTCAAGTTAGTATGGATGGCCCCAATGTCAATTTGAGTTTTATGAAAAAACTACAAGATAGAATGAAAGAAGACAATCCTGACGGGAAAAAACTCATCAACATTGGGGTTTGTGGATTGCATGTCGTCAATGGAGCAATTGGGACTGGTATGCTAGCTGTTAAGTGGTATGTGAATGACTTTTTGCGTGACGCATATTATATTTTAAATGATTCTCCTGCCAGACGGGCAGAATACATTGAGCTTACTGGAAAAACAGTGTTCCCTTTAAAACATTGTAGTACTAGATGGTTGGAAAATGTACCAAGTGTTGACAGACTCTTGGAAATATTTGATGATTTTAAGAAATTTGTTGAATCAAGGAAAAATTTGAATACTAAGCCACTGAAAAATGTTTCAACACAGTTGAAGGATATTTTCCTAAAATGTAAACTAGCATTTTTCAAAAACATCTCCTTAGAATGTGTACCATTTTTAAGAAAATTTCAGACTTCAGATCCCCTTGCTCCCTTCTTATTTTCAGAGTTGCAAATTGTTGTACGTAACTTACTAGAGAGGTTTGTTAAACATGAAAAAATTCCACTTACAGTATCTTCACTCTTTACCCTAGACCTTCAAGACAAGACAAACTTACGTGATTTGAAAAACATTGATATTGGTTTCCAAACCAAAAGGTTTCTTAAAGAAACTAAAGCGAGTGAAGCTGATGAACATAAATTTAGGTTGGAGTGTCAAACTATACTTATCAAAGTGACAGAGAAGTTGCTAGAAAAATGCCCTATAAAGTACAAAACTGTTCAAGGGTTGTCTTCGCTGGAGCCTAACGTTATATTCAACCAGGCAGAACAAGGTAAACTTAGATTGAACATTTTACTGGAATCACTCTACAGTGCTAATAGGATCACTGATATTGTTGCAGAAAAAGCCAAATCACAGTACAATATCCTGTGCAGTGAATCTCACAACACATTCGTACAACAATTTAAAAGCTATTTAGACTGTGCTAGTTCATCTTCAAGACTGGATGACTTTTATTCAAGTTTATTGATAGGTAAGCTAACTTATAAGGAAATTTGGCAAGTAATTAAACTGGGTTTGATCTTAGCTCACGGAAATGCAAGTGTAGAAAGTGGTTTTTCAGTTAACAAAAACCTGCTTGTTGAAAATTTACTTGAACATAGCTTAGTTGCCCAAAGAACTGTTGACAACGCATTAAGGTTTTATGAAACCATTCCAAAAATACCAATTACTCAGGCCATGTTGAGCAATGTCAGAGCTGCCCACAGAAGATATGAAGAAAGTCTCCTGGAGGCAAAAATTTCACAGAAAGAAGAAGACAAGAAAAAGGCAGAAAAAAGAAAAATATCATTAGAAATAAAAAAGCTTGAAGAGATAAGAAAAGTGAAGAAACTTGACGCTTTGAGAGAAGAGGAAGAAATCAAGTCTAAAATAACGATGTTGGAGAAGAAGAAAAAGGAATAACCTATTGGGTCGTGATGTCAAAGGTTTTTGGAATTTTGCAGAGACATAGACTTTTTTAGTTTAGTAGTTTACTAAACTACATACATTACATATACATTTTCATTGTATTCATATTATTTTAATCATATTTTATTATTCATATTTTTACAATAATATTGTATAGTTAAAATTTCAATTAAAAAATAATAAAAAGGAGAGCGATGGACGGCTATGGGGATGGTGGAGGCCGCTTAAAAAAAACTTAAAATTTTATCCTTCCTGTACATTTAATCGAGGGTCAGGGAAATTTGGCTTTTCCAGTCATGGAAAGTCAGGGAAAATCAGGGAATTCATGATCAAAATAAAAGTGTGAACCCTGCACAGGCTTCTTCTCGTTCCGCAGGACCTCTAGGTACTCATTTTCAACACAAGTGGTTTTTTATCTCTCACAATTCATTAGCCTATTTACTTAACAATCTTTGAAATTGACAAATTTGTAACATTCAATTGTATAGCCATATTGAAATCACTCATGGGGCGCATGTGCACTTCATTAAGTTCTACTGGTTGATATTACTAGAGGTCATTTGATATGTAGTGGCGCTTGACCTTCATCAGGCAAACAGGTTCCCGTCACTTTTTAGTGGTGGAGGAAGCGAGTGAGTCAGTGTTCTGCCCTCCTTTCGTCAGTAAATTTCTATACAGTGTATTACAAACAACTTCCCCACTCCGATCCAGACTGCTCTTCCTCCAAGTGCCACTACATAACAAATGAACTATATGCTTCTATGATATTCATATAAGATTCATGATGACTAGGTCTCTGAAACCCAGACCTAGTAAAAGAACTATAGGTTAAGTAATATATATATATATATATATATAATGACCTTCCTTGACCTGTAGTTCTTTAACTGGGTATGGTTAGGTGACCTCTTGCCTGACCTGGTTAAAGTGACAGTTCTTAAAACAGAACTATTTGTGGCAAATAAAAAAAAAAAATTGGTAGATTTTACTTAAAATTGATGAAATATTTGTCGAAAAAACCTTTATCTACCACTAAACAGTAATTTAAAATCACTTTTTGGACAGAAATAATGAATTGTGAAAGATAAAAAGTGAAATCCATCGAAATGAAATATCAAAATGATGGATAAAACGCTATTTTGAAGAGGAATTGACGATATTTTGCACTAAAATTGATCGGACCATCTCTCCACATTAAATACTGGTAAATATATAGTGTTCCATTCGTTGCAATTTACTAGCAAAATTTATGCAATTTGTGTTCTTTTGCATAATTAAGTTTAGAACAATCTTCTGTTTCACCAATTAGATCATCTAATTTATTGCAGTACACTTTTTATGTTTCACAATATATAATTTCAAGTAAAAATAAGCAATAGCCTATTCAAGATTTTATGACATTCTAAAGTACGCAATCGCGGTAATCCTCTAGGTTTCATAGTGAAATGACTCGTAGGGCCCATGCTTATTACATTGCATTTCACAGGTTAATATTACTATGCTGCAGGATTTAATAGTCATGAGAACTAGGTCTCGGAAAAGATGAATACTGTAGCATATATAGCTTTACCTTACCAGACCTAGTAAAAGAACGCTGAGTAATATTTACATGTTAGAAGAGAGTTAATGTGCATGCATCTAAGAACACATTATTGTTTTACCTATGTTTAACTTATAAAACATACATGCATAGGCTCATTTGTATTGTGGACATTGAATCCAAACTTGGAAAGGTAATTGTTTACAAAGAAAGTTACCAGTATTTTTGGCGAGTTTTTTTTAATCATGTTCTACATACCTTATATCCTAATAATAAAATAATTTTTCAAAGCAGAACTAACTTTTTCACCAAAAAATCACAATTTCAAAACTACAGAATTGAAATTTATTGAAAAGAAATATATATACAAACTACAAATAAATAAAAAACTGCTCCAAGGTTATAAACCTGTTAGGGGCTTTATTATGTGTAAAACTTATAAATGAATGTATACTAAATCTAAATTAAACATGAAATAAACATAAAAAAAGAAAAATAACATTATAAAATTAATTTTCATTGGCTAAAATTGACAAAACCGCAGCTGACCGAACCCAGCAAAATAAACAATAAACTTACATAAGGTTACGAATTACAACAAAAGAATAAGTAGCTTCCTATTAGATCTACTCCAGGATATTTAAAACAACAGAACTGTTAGGATTAGATAGTTACTAGAATAGAAATATATAATAATTAATATAATTTAAGTAAGAACCATACATGAAACCCAGAATAGCGACAGGTATTGCGAAACTATTAAAAAAATGATGAAATGCTTACCTAGCATGGGCAACCTACATAGCAAGGCAGGTCGAGGCAATATAAGCAACGACCCAAGAGAGGTGGGGATCTATCGATCAACAGCGTGAGCGAGGACGTCAGGAGGAACGTTTGAGGACAAGGGCACGAGGGTATTATTGGCGAGTTGGAGCTCCCAATAATACAAGCTGTAGTAGCGGCTTTTGCAGTGCACAAAAGGGGTGAGCAAACAAACAAAGTATCAGCACAAGTAATCAACAATTTAAATATATTAGATTCATTTCACAATAGCTGGAACTATTCTGGGTTGATCATTTTTAAATATTCATATAGATAGGTTAATTCAATTTTTAAAGTAATCATTGTAAAGTAATATGAGATAAGTTATATAAAGCATATGTATGTTATTTGAAATAATTGAATGAGTTAGGGAGATGTATTGATTCAGTTTTAAATTAATATTTGAATAGAAATAATTGTAATAATATTTGGAAATTAGTGATTGTAAAATGATATAAAGTATTGCATTCTTTAACTTAATAAAAAATACTGAACCACTGATTTTGATATTTAATTGAAAATAAGAACCCAGGCATATTTTTGAGGGCCGTTCATAATAAAATGGTGCATCGGCCGTGTTTTTAGTTTTTACTAAAACTTGTTACTATATGAAAAGAATTTTGTTTTTGTAATTTTTATGTTTATTACTCTTTTAGTTTATTACTAAAAATTAAGAGTATTTTTTTTTATTACAGTGATTATTTTTAGGTTCTTTAATCAGCTATATATTTATAAAACTGTATTTGAAGTATTATCTTTGAAATAAGAAAATGAAATGATCTGATAATTATTTTTGAGAAAAACAAAAAGTAATAAATTTGCATGTTAATAAGGTGCTTTATCTATAGAGATATACATATTTAAGAGATTTTGATATATGTATTGAATTTGTGTTATTATTATTATTATATGCGAACGATTTAAATTTGAGGTATGTGTGATTAACAGATAATCAACAGGTAACAGACGATTTTGATTATAACTATAGTTTAAGATTATTTTTGTATTGTTAGCATATTTGTATATGTTTGGGAATAAGGTCAACGTTAAAATAGAATATTTACGAATCACACGCGTCAGGGGTTTTGTTGCGCAAGGCCGAGAGTAATTACACCACGGAATGCTGACGACAGTTTGTTTAGATTTTGTTGTTCTACATTGCTACTTCTTGCTTACGTGACAAGTCTTCCCGGGAACATACCTCATACATACTTGATTCGAATTTCTATTTTGATTTTGGTGAATTAAGTAACTGAAACGAATATTAATGAGAATTGGGTAATGAGTTATTCTTTCTTTGAATAGGGATTAATTTACGGTACTTTTACAGTTACAAAACAAAATATAACAAATTAATGAATGTAACCTTAGCAGAGATAAAAGCACTAAATAAAACTCAAGCCATCAATATTTGGAAAGACCTTGAGTGGAACATATCCATGGTTTTCCTAAGGTTTTCCTATGGTTTTCCTAAGGTCATATATTCGGTTATGGAAAAATGATACCACTTCGGAAATGAGCCGAGTCGAATTAGAAAACCAATACACAAATTGGCCTACACAAACAAATAAAGACACTAATATTTACGACGCGGTCGAGGGTCATTCGGGAAACAACAAAGACCCAATTCCAGAAGATAGCACCTCTGAACAGGATATCACAATGAATGAAAGACTACCGTTGTTCGAACCAAGCAAATTTAGTGGGGACACGGCAGAGAATATTTCCAAGCACATAGCAAAATTCGAAAGGGCAGCCGCAGCGAACGGATGGTGTGATAAAAAAAAAAGAATCTATTTTCCCTGGTATTTAGAGGGAGTGGCAAGCGATTATTATGAAATTTTTGAAATAAAACAAAAACATCTAACATGGGTAGAAATAAAAAACGAGTTCATGAAGGCGTTTGCTCCAAAACATGAAAAAGAAATGTTGCTCATGAAATTAAATAATAGAGTCCAATTGCAGGGAGAGTCCTTGATGCAATACAAGACTGAGGTGGAATTACTATGTACACGTTATGAGCCAGACATGAGCGAAGATAGAATATGTAGTCACATACTTAAGGGGCTCAATCCAGCACTATTGCAACAAATTGCAATGCTCGACAACACAACTTTACAAAAACTAAATGAAAATATGTTTACTGCCGAAAAAGCTTCCTACATGCTCAGAAAAAGATTAGGCATCGATGGTGGAGAGGCAGCGAAATCTAAAGAGACGATTACACGAGACGACCTACAAACAATAATGGAGCGAATTAATGAATTGGAAATGGAAAATAAGAAATTAAAAAATGAAAATTGGGACAGGCGTGATAGGAGAACTGATACACATACTGAAACTTATAATTACCAAAAACAAAAAAACAACGCGCAAATATACCGTGAACAAAGACAAACACCTACATCCAGACAGAACAATGACGATTACAGAACAAAACGTATTTATGGACAGACAAATAGTCAGACAAGGCAAACAGATCGAAACAACGGAACTTTCAGAAGAGAAGAGACACGAGTAGATCTAGAGTGTTTTAGATGTGGTCGTAGAGGTCATTTTGCAAAACATTGTACACAGGTACAAAAAAAACTAGTAAGACCGAAGGTACACGACAACTATTCAGAACGGCCAACAAAAATTCGGAAAAACGAGAAAGAAAATAGATATAGTGAATGGCAGAAAAACAAAATAGGTCACAAAGTGGAACAACAAAAACACATAAAATTTATAAAAAGGTATTTCGACACTTGTGGAGACAATGTTAACAATTGTAGGCCTACACATATAAGCAAACGTACACACGCAGTGGAACTTCACAACAAAAAAAACACAACGTCAGGATTAGTTAATAGTCTTTCTAGCCCAATGCTGACAACACATAATGAGGTCGATGCACACTCCACGGAAAATATTACATTACAAACAGTAATTGGAAATATTACTTCTAAATTAAGTATAGCAATTCAAGGAATAATTAGGGGTAAAAATATATCAATTCTGTTTGATACAGGCTGTAGTGTTTCCTGTTTGAACGATAAATATGGACATTTAACAACAAAAATTGAAGGAGATAACATATGGTTGACTTCTGCCAATGCCACGACAGTAAAGGTCACGGGCAGAGCAATCCTAAAATTCTATATAAATAAACAAGAATATGAACATAAAGTATACTTGGTGGAGGATTTGACAAGCGACTTATTATTAGGAAATGACTTTTTAATAGCCCATAAGGCAATAATTAATTTTAAAGATAACAAAATTACACTAGGACAAAACACGGTACAAATATTTAGGAACAATTTGATGGAACTAACACAGGACAATGACACAATAATGGAACCGATACCAATATATACCAAAGAGGATATTGAAATACCACCCCATGATACTAGAAACATAGAAATAAAGATAAAAAATTTAATTCCTGAGGGTGTAAAATATAATTTCGAATCTAAAGAAAACCTACTATCACAAAAGGGCTTATATGCGTGCGCGGATACTACACATACACCAATAAAAATAAAAGTTACAAACCCTACATCAATGACCAAGCAAATAATCAACGAGACACGACTAGGCGACATATACTTACCCACGGAGAAAGTAAAAAGAAAATTAATAAAATTTTCGAAAGCAGACACTTTCGAAATTGACACAGGCAAAGAGTATAAGGTTAATCACATCAAAATAAATAAAGAAAAGAAAATCTCAAATGACATAACGGACCTAAAAGGAGACAAAATAGACATCAACAAAGAATTAGGACACTCAGAGTACGAGGCGGCCCGATCATTAATAAAAAAATATATACATTTATTCGCACGCGGTCCACACGACTTACAAGAAGCAGATATGCCGGCATACGCTATATACATGAAAACAGGTAAACCGGTGGCAGTCCCTCCTTACAGGCTAAGTAATGTAGAAAGACAAGAATTTACAAATAATATTTCAAGTGAAAAATATACGACCTAGACTGGGAATCGAACCCAGGACCTTTGGCTTTACGCGCCAATGCTCTACCATTGGCGCGTAAAGCCAAAGGTCCTGGGTTCGATTCCCAGTCTAGGTCGTATATTTTTCACTTGAAATATTATTTGTAAATTCAATATTTGCTAATAAAAAAACGTATAAGCGAAAAATCAAAATTAAAAATTACTAGACAAGAATTAGATAGGCAGGTGGAGCAGTTAAAAGAAGCAGGGGTCATAGAAGATTCACAGAGCGCTTTCGCGGCACCCGCATTCTTAGTAAAAAAACCCGGCGACCAATACAGAATGGTAGTGGACTACAGAAAATTAAACGAAGACATGGAGGCTGACAAATTTCCTTTACCAAGAGCAGAAACCATCTTCGACACATTAGGAACAGCACAGTATTTTTCGTCTATGGACATAAATCAGGCATTTTTCCAACAACCAATAGTCCCAGAACATAGACCATACACGGCATTTGTAACACACAAGGGACTATATCAGTACACGAGGTTACCAATGGGAATGCGAAACTCATTAAACTCGTTTCAAAGAAGCATGAATCGCCTATTTTCAGGCTTGCTATATCAAGGAATGGTCATTTATATCGATGATTTGGTGGCATATGGAAACACGTTCACAGAACAATTAGCAAACCTAGAAAAAGTTTTTAAACGATTGGAGACGGCAAAATTAAAACTAAAAACATCAAAATGTCATTTTTTTTACCAAAATATAGACGTCTTAGGACACAACATCTCTAAAAACGGTATTCGGCCTTTAGAAAAAAACTTAAAAGCCATCACAGAATTTCCCACCCCTACGAAAACAAAGGATGTGAGGAGCTTCTTAGGGGCCGCATCATATTACAGAAAATTTATTAAAGGATTTAGTGACATGGCAAAACCCCTAACGGATCTAACAAAAAAGGAAAACACAGACAAAAAAACTTTTAAATGGACTAAGGAACATGAGGAAGCATTTAACAACTTAAAAAAAACACTAACTACGCCACCTGTACTGGCCAACTTCGATGAAAAAAAAGACATAGTAGTGTCATGCGACGCCAGTCGGACAGGGATAGGGGGTGTCATGTCTCAGTACCAGGAGGATGGTACACTTCGACCGATAGCTTATGTTAGCAGAAGATTACGGGATACTGAGGGGCGCTGGAGTGTGTCGGAAATCGAACTACTGAGTGTAGTTTACACAGTGAACTATTTTAGACCATTTCTGTATGGGCGGCGATTCACTATTTTTAATGATCATGCCAGCTTGCAATACTACAAGAATGTAAAAACATTAAGTTCAAGGCTAAACAGATTAGCATTAAAATTAATCGAATATGACTTCGAAATAAAACATAAACCAGGTTCAACAATGAGGGTGCCAGACAGCTTGAGTCGCTATCCAGGTGAAGTGCAGATATCGGACAAAGAGATACAAGGAGAACTAACAATTAATAAGATTCAGTCGGTAAACTTAGAACACGAACAACTTTCGGACAATTTCCTATTTAACATTAGACAAGCATTACTAGATCCAGAGAGCGCTGACAAGGCACACAGGCGAGCGTCAAGGTTATACGTACTACAAGACGGTATTTTGCAGTATAAGCAATATACAAATGGACAAAACAAATTATTAATTGCCGTCCCTAAAAAGTTGACAACCGAAATTCTTCAAGCATTTCATGATTCAATTATTGGGGGAGGTCATGCAGGAGTTGCAAAGACTATGTCAAAAATTAAAAACAAATATCACTGGCCAGGAATGACGGCGGACATAATCCAATACATAAAGAAGTGCCACAAATGCCAAATCATGAAGACAGACAGACAAAAATCAGCGGGATTATTACAACCAATAAGAATAACGACAAAACCCTTTACAAAATTAACGATGGATTACCTAGGACCTTTACCAAAGTCGAACAAAAAATTATACATCCTGATAGCAACAGACAACACAACGAGATTTGCGATAGCTAAAACAACAGAAAAGGCGGATGCACAAACGACGGCGCGATTTCTACTAGAGGACATCATTCCGAGTTATGGCATGCCGGCAGAAATACAGACAGATAGGGGTACGCATTTTGTGGCAGACATATTAAAACAATTATACAACGCGTTAGGAATAGTACACAAAACTTCAGCGGCGTATAGACCTCAAAGTCAGGGTGTGACCGAGAGATACAATTCGACGCTAGTCAACATGTTGCGATGCTACGTCAACGAGGACCAGAAGGACTGGCATAAATATGTCAAGTTATTGACATTTTCATATAATTCAGGCAAACACGCTACAACAGGATTTTCACCATTTTATTTACTTCACGGTTTCGAACCGAACCAACCGATCGACTTGGCACTAATTCCAAAAGTGCCTGAACATGATGTATTAGAGGCCCTAAAAATTATACATAAAATCAGACAAGACTTACCAAGAATAATGGCTGAGTCACAGCAGGGTCAATGTGAAAGATACAACGCCCACCGGCGAGAGGTACAATTTAAGGTAGGAGAGTTAATTTTACTACGTAATGAAAAGAAGGACAACAAGCTCGAAAGACAATACACAGGTCCTTACAAAATTTTAAGAAAGTTGTCGCCATTAAATTACGAGATTGAGATCTACAGACATGGCAGATGGATAGGGGACATAGTCCACGTGTCGAGAATAAGGCCGTACAGCGAAACTAATTAAAGCTACAGCACTCATACATAGATAAGTTAAGAAATAAAATGTTGTATATTAATTCGACTATGAGATAAGATATAAATATATGTTAATTATATGTATAATTATATATGTTAAATATAATTAGGAAATTTTATAAATAGACTTAAAACTTAGGGAACAAATCCAGAATAATTCCAACTAAAGGGGAGTTAAGGGGGAAAAGAAAAATCTTAAGATGATTACAGGTGTATTGATATGAGAATGTTTGCTCAGTTACAGGCAACCTAGATAAAAAGAAGAAAACCAAAATATTACAAAATACATGTGGATCATCATCCTTCCCCTGACCCTCACCCTTATTTCCCACCAAAAAATTCCAATAATAATTTCAAATGAAGCACACTTCCAACCACTCCAAGCTAAATATATACGAAGCAACTATCCCAATGACCTACATCTTTCCCTTATCTCCCATACAACATTTCCCAGTCACCATTGCCCGATCTAAATTATGTTTAGGAGCCGACAACTCAACAGGATGCCAAACAGCTAACACACTGGAGAAACTGATGGCCAGTACTAAAGACATCCTACGAGCATCAATCACGAAACACGAAAAAGGGCGCCAGGAACATGCTAGAACAAAAAGAGCGATTAGCAGCATTGGGGACGTTTTTCATTGGTGTTGCGGGACAGCCACAGACGATGAACTGCACGTGTTGACAGCAAACGAGGAGACAATCATGTTTTATTTATTAAGGGAACAAAGACAATCTTATTTTAATTCATTGTTATTAGTTTTAGTATGGACATCAATTTTAACACTTGTAACATTTTGTTTATGTAAAAAAATCTATTTATTGTCTAAACAAAAAATAATACGGGTACCCGAAAGGGACTACCCTTCTTTTTGAGTTTTTTTTTTGACATCGGGACGATGTCTCGAGGGCGGCGGAGTTGTTAGGATTAGATAGTTACTAGAATAGAAATATATAATAATTAATATAATTTAAGTAAGAACCATACATGAAACAAAGAATAGCTACAGGTATTGCGAAACTATTAAAAAAATGATGAAATGCTTACCTAGCATGGGCAACCTACATAGCAAGGCAGGTCGAGGCAATATAAGCAACGACCCAAGAGAGGTGGGGATCTATCGATCAACAGCGTGAGCGAGGACGTCAGGAGGAACGTTCGAGGACAAGGGCACGAGGGTATTATTGGCGAGTTGGAGCTCCCAATAATACAAGCTGTAGTAGCGGCTTTTGCAGTGCACAAAAGGGGTGAGCAAACAAACAAAGTATCAGCACAAGTAATCAACAATTTAAATATATTAGATTCATTTCACAATAGCTGGAACTATTCTGGGTTGATCATTTTTAAATATTCATATAGATAGGTTAATTCAATTTTTAAAGTAATCATTGTAAAGTAATATGAGATAAGTTATATAAAGCATATGTATGTTATTTGAAATAATTGAATGAGTTAGGGAGATGTATTGATTCAGTTTTAAATTAATATTTGAATAGAAATAATTGTAATAATATTTGGAAATTAGTGATTGTAAAATGATATAAAGTATTGCATTCTTTAACTTAATAAAAAATACTGAACCACTGATTTTGATATTTAATTGAAAATAAGAACCCAGGCATATTTTTGAGGGCCGTTCATAATAGAACTTACTAACTAAATTTAATTTATTCAAAAACTTAATTGATCAATATTTATTTATATACTAAATACACACACTAACACCTCTCACCTCCCCCAAACACACACTCACACAACTTCACATATAAAGTCTGTACCCACGCACACAAATCTTTCTTCAACATTTACGAACACACACATAATCAAATTAACACTTTAAAATACAGTTCAATGTTTTCTATTTGGGTTAAATGTTTTCTTAATAACCGGGAAAATTTATTATTATTTTTACAGTTTTGAATGTTAAGTGGGTAACAATTAAAAAACTTTGGTGCTAGGTAAGTGAAGAATTTCATAAATTTAGGTTTAGGCACAAAAGTATTTAATTCATTACGTAAAATGTGAGTTTTTGGTCGAGAACTACAATCACCACTCCTTTCGAAAAAACATCTTAACCCTTCGCACACTGAATAAAATTTGCCTTATTTCACCTCAACGCTGAATTAACATAATTTTTTTTTTTTTCAAAGTTAATTTTTGTTTTCATTTTGTATGTGAAAGGTTAATTAAAAAAAAAGTCATCATTGGTTTTCGGCTACATTTAACATTTTTTTATTACATACAACAAAATAGTAAAAAATTGCAAAAAAAAATAGTTTTTATTAATTTTTTTAAATTGGAACAGTTATATTGTGAAATAATATATATAAAATAATGGTAATGTTAAAAAAACAAAAAAAAACCAACATATTATTGGTCAATTAGTATGTTGGAGTGGTGTGATGAATCTCAAAACACGTATCAGGGTGCAGAGACGGCTTCTCGGTGCAAGTCTTGCAAAAGTATATGGTTTCTTTTCTTTGCCCTTGCTTAGCACATACCACACATCTTGATGTCCTCTTCTTTCTATCTATAAAATGTGGCTCTCCGTCTGTAGGTCCCTAAAGGAAACCATAACAATGTATCAAAGTTACATTTCCGAAAAAAAAATGTATTTTGTAATAATTGGCATTTTATATTTGTATACTATTATTTTCAATAATTACTATGTATAAGAAACAATAGAATAAATGTATTATTTGCGAAATAGTTTCTGAATCTTACCTATGGTAGTTGTCCCCGCTACCTCGCTTTTGGTCGGTCGGCCATCTTCTCTTGAACCAGCGCTTTTACTAGGTTCTTCCTAAAAAACCTGTGGCTCAGAGGTTTTTTCTGGTAAGCCTCTTGTGTTGCCTTGTAAAGTAAGTACGCATCAATTATGGCTATTTCAAGCAGCCAGAAAAACAACTTCCTGTACCATTTTTTTTGTCCTACGCATAAATTGGTAGGACGAAATAAAGTGATCTCTCCTATCAACACCTCCCATGTGTTTGATATATTCTATAACAACGTTTGGCTTAACTGTTGGAGGCTTTTAAGGCCATCTGCTCTGTACATTAGTCATTTCCCGCTTGCTGCCTTTGGAGAAAGTGCTCAACATATGAATTGTCCGCTTGTCCTTCCAGGACACCACCAAGGTTGAACCTTTTCTTTGTGCATATAGGTCTCTCTTCTTCATCTTTTTTCCTTTTATTTTTAGACCTGGCGGCATTCGAGTTTGGTTTGTCATTACAGTGCCTGTCAGGTAACAACCGCATGCAGGCCAGTAGTGGGTGACTCAGGGTATTTCAAAACAACAGATTTGGTCAAAGCTTTTACAATTTGAGTTGTCTTTAGTAAAGTGGTGTTAGGAATTATGCTTCTACTGCCAAAATAAGGTATGTAGTCATAGATATATCCGTTGTCGCTATCTGATACCACAAATACCTTAACCCCAAATTTAGTGGGCTTCATCGGATTGTAAACACAGAAACTTACACGTCCTTTGAAGGAAATTGTACTTTCATCAACAGAAATATGTTTTCCAGGTGTGTAAAAAAGCCTACTCATTTTTTTCATGTGTGCCAGAATAGGATCAATGAGGAAACCTTTAGGGACAGGATCTTCATTTCGTCGATGATTGAAATGTAAATTCCAAAATATATTTAGGAATTCGTCCTTATTGAACACATCACCGAAAAAAGGAATTCGCCCTTCCCAGCGTGTCGTAAAGTACTCCTCGATTGATGGCAACGGCATAAGCCCCATGTTTATTACTGTGCCAAGAAACGCTTTCATTGTAACATTGGTCACATCTTTCCATTTTTTTATTCGAGCATGTGGGGAGCTCACTTTACTTTGTTTGTTATTTGCAAATATATTGGTTTCTTTACAAATGTGGTCCATTATTTCATCGTTGAAAAACAAATAAAAATACTCAATTGGATCAGTTTTCGCATCAAAAGAAGATTATTTACATTATAAATTAGAACGGTGTGAGGTGGGCCAGGGTCATTGTCGGTTACATTCACCCAAACATTGTGAGGAAGTGGCAGAGAGGACGGGAATTGCGATGCCGTTGCAGTGGGAGGGGTGAGTATGGTGGCCGGAGGAGGAGAGGCAATTGCACTCGTCTGAAATGACTGCTCAGATTGTTCGACATTTTCACTGTCACTTTCACTTCTGTTACTTACATTGTTTTAAGCAGGTCTTCTTCTTCACTGTCTATCATTTCATCATTATACGCACTTGAAAACGATGCATTTAATGCACCCAGAACGAAAGTTTTGAAATCTAAGTCATCCGGATTTTCCATTTTACTCAATAAATCTTTTTTTAAAATATTTACAGAAAGACGATTTACACAATGAAAAATATTCACTCAAATACTGATAATATATACACATAAAACAAATAAAACGTTACAAAAAATGTTAACAATCCAAACTAAAATCTATGAAAGATCTATAAAAACAATACTTCTTCAAAACAATGCTCAAATGCAAACACGGAGGTCGTCGCCTCTCAGACTAATGAGATTGCGAGTATAGCCGTTATCCGCTCTGTAGAAGCTATAGAATGGATAAATAAAGCAAAAGCTTAAAGTTTCAAAAATATTTGAAACTTTAAGCTTTTGCTTTATTTATCCTTGAATATGGAGTTTCAACCAGAAATATCTGCTATTACATTAAAGTTTAGCTATAGAATGCTTGCGCCGCCAGGCAATTCCAGACAAAATAGCGTCCCCCTCCACTGCCTCGAGGCGTAGAACTTTGAACAAAACGTTTTTCTATTCCTGAATAGACAGCGGACATGCCTCTGCATTCTACCGGAACTTTGGTGAACTAATTAACTAACCATAGGCTAAAATATATTTTTGCGACTTTAATCGTCATACGCGTTTAGGATAAAGTCTACCATTGCGGCTATACTCGTTTGCCGCGTGGGAAGGGTTAATACTTACTTTAAACACGTACAAATTTCTGAGTGGAAGAATATCCAAACCTCTAAAAAGGGGTGCTGTATGCTCTCTTTTAAATTGGTTAGAGATTATGCGAAAAAAAAATTTCTGCAGTGCTATTACTGGTTTTACAGTTGTGTAGTATGTGCCTCCCCAAATTGTAAGGCCATATTCCAATTTAGAGTTTATAAGGGAATAATAAATAGTCTTAAGTAACTTGCTATTGTATACATATCTAAGCATATAAAAAATTCTAATATATTTTATTAATTTATCTCTTACGAAATAAACATGCTGTCTCCAAGTGTGCCTAGAGTCAACAAACAACCCCAGATATTTAATTTGGTCCACCTGCTCAATGGAAACACATGGGCAATTTAATACATTGCAATTTAAATCATGGTATTTTAAAGAATCTGGAAGAACACATTTCTTTTTAATATTAAAAATGATATATTTTGTTTTAGGGCTCATGACCATATAATTTACTATAAACCACCATTGGAGTGCAGATACATCATTCTATATATTAGACCTAAGTTCCTCCAAGGTGTCAGCCCTATAAAATAATGCTGTGTCATCCGCGAAAGCGACAAGATCACCTTTGAGACGCGAATTACAAAGGCTGTTCACATATATTAAAAATAACGGTTCAGAAAGAACTGACCCCTGAGGGATTCCGTATTTTATATTCCCGAGCCTACTAGTAACATGGTTAACTTTAGTTTGCTGACTCCTGCCGGTTAGGAATGATCGAAACCATTGAAGCACGATCCCTCTAACGCCTGCATTATCCAGCCTGGACAACAAGATCGTGTGATCGACTGTATCAAAGGCTTTCATGACATCCACAAAGATACCAGCACAGTATTTTTTCTCTCATTTATTCCCTTGTATACCTTACCCATAAAGTTTAACAGAGCGTCAGTAGTATTTAATTTTTCTCTAAAACCAAACTGATTATTACTAAAATAGTTATTTTTATTAAGAAAGTTTACTAATCTACTGAAACGGTTAAATCCGTTTCAAAGGTTGAGTCTAGTTTTGCTGGACAAAGAAATTAAATTTTCTTGTTACCAAGCCAACTTTTACTTTAGCCTAGTGAAAGTGGACCGTGACTGTCGTCAGATCTTTTGTAAATTGAATACAAAGACCAAGAACCCGTTAAAAAAGGGATTGGTTTGTTGAAAGAATTTACATCGCCTCAAAATTATTCTTTTAGTTTGAATTTATTCTAAAATTAATTAAAAAATTTGAAAATATGAATTTGAGGCTGAAATTGATACAGAGTTTAGTCTTAAAAGCGTGCATTCTTATAAATATCGAGTCAGATCATATTTTGGATTTCTCAAATATTTATTTAAGATTAAAATTAATAAAAAATTCCAAAATTGATTAAAACTGTAAATTGTTAACATTTCTAGAAATGAGAATGAAAAATAAATCAAATATCAAGAGAGAAAACTTTCGATAAAATCCATAACTAAAAAGTTAGCGGCAAGTGTTATGTTTGATGCCTGGAAGGTGACAAAAATCCACCGACTTAACAAAATCAAACTGTACACTTCCGACAACTTGTTTAGAACAATCAGGAAAAATAATTACAATTTAAATTAAAATTAAATTCTGAAAACAAAAGAGGTTTTCAAAAGTAAAGTCAAAGATATGCAGTTAAATAATAAATATAAAGAGATATGTGGTAAATTAGAATAAAATTTAAAATTGTAAAAAGCTCAATTGAAAGAATTTTAAATTATAAAACCAAAGGAATGACATTTCGAGACTAGAATCTTTCAAGGTGGGAAAAAACGCGGAAGAAATGACAGAGCGATTTTGTGCTGCGGGTATGAAACTTTTGGATAATGAGCAACATTTTCAAAAAGTTTCAATATGGCGGCTCAGAAACTCCGAAAGTCTTTTAGGCGTACCTTTGCGATTTTCGAACGCCATTTATTTGAGAACCAAAGCTCGTATGGATTTCATTCGAAGTCGTGTTTATTTATTTGTCAGAGAACTACAATTATGAATATGAACTACAAAATTTACTACTTTACTATTTGATAATTTTCTGTGCATAAATTTGATTACTCAATTCACCAAATCTGATACACAGATTACATTTATCAAAATTTTGTATGCCCCAACCGTGAAGTTTTATTTTTCGAGGAAAGAAGAAGCAATGGAAATTGAAGAAAATAATTCCCCCCCCCCCTAATCGAAGTAAAGTGTGTCTCGTGTCAAAGTACATGTTGAAACGATTATTAGCCGCCTACAAAAGTAGATGTAATAAATTATGTGTCAATGATATAGATCCCCACGTTTACATGAAATAAATATATTTGCAACGTAAAATATTAACATACAACATTCAGTACCATCAGAACATGAAATAAAATAATTATACTAATAATCATTAAATATAATAATAATAATAAGATTAACCATTAGAATTAGAGCATTCAGAGTTGTACATAATAATTATCTGGTAAATTCTCTTTTGTTTGTGGCAAATAATTTGTAATTAAATTTCATAAATTTAATTTGTAAAATAACTTCTTCCCACACAATAATTAATTTTATATTTATTATGCCACTATTTAAATTAAGTACTTCCAGATAATTAACAACTAACACCAACTAAATCATTTAGGCATACATGTATGTTTAACATCTATTAAAAAAAAACTTTTAAATAGTGAGTTACAAGTTAACTCACTCTCATAAATGAATCAAAATTTTTGAATAAAATTCAACACTAAACTTTTAACCTATTTTTTCTCTTTCTGTCTATACAGCAATAAGTTTATCGTAAAAACCTGATTATATAAAAAATACAGCTGATGCGCCAAATTTTTATATCAAACATCAGTTATTTTTAGTGATGACTAAAATTTCGGTATTACAAACAAACTTTTACTTATAATTCAGCAAAAATTTTAACAAAACTTAATACAATACTTTAAAAATCAGCAAAAACATAAATTAATTTTGTGGTACAAATCCAATAACTATTTTACAAAATGGTTAAAAAAAACGAACTTTTAGTAAGGAACAAATTTTACATGGAAAAAAAAATTAGTGAGAAATTAAAAACATGGCCGATGCACCATTTATTTGGAATAAATCTTTCCTTATAGTTATTTTCTTTATAAATTTACACACCTAATATTGTAAAGTTATACCTAATACAACTCAGCTGACTTAACAGTTATCTTACAAGTCACTGACCTAGACAAGGTAGGATAAGTGTTAGTTAGCTTGCATTAAATATTGTTAGATCAGTTTTTTGTAAAATAGTTGTTTTTAAATTTATTTTATAGTATTTATTATATCACAAATATTCAAAATCTGGCTTCTCAGGGATACTCAAGGCAATCTTTAAACACTTAGACTTAATCTCAAACAATGCTAAGTTCAATTCCACAAAAAAGCTTTAATTGCGACATGTCACAATTAAAGCGGTTTTGTGGAATTGAATAATCGTCTCATTATTTCCATTATCATAGAATTCCATCATGTACCGACTGTTGTAACATTAAATTTTTAAGAAAATGCTAAGTTCATTTGTTCACAAACCTCCAATTAATTCTGTACGTATGTGTAATATGCATCTGCTAAAAAAAAAACTCTTACACTTTCTGTACTGATTCCTCTCTGTAATTACAGATTGAAGTAGATATAATTGATAGAGATGTTCCCTATAGTTATTACAAAGTAAGAAGAAAAATTCAACAACTTAAAAGTGTACAATAAATTGAACATAATAGACACTTAACAAAATTTAAGTAAAGTCATACACCAATCACAATTAGTTTAGTAAAAACTAATGATTAAAATGTAAAAAAATAATTTTCATATGGTAATAAATTGTTTTAGTAAAGACTAAAAATCCGGCTGATGCACCATTTGTTATGAATCACTATGTTTTCTCCTATATTCATATTATACGGGTTTAAATAAAATAACAAATATGTTGTTTTAGATTGTTAATATTAATTTATTCCTTGTTACCTTATAGTTGTTACTTTTTTTTTATACTTCCATATTTATTAATTTATTAAATTGTTGTGGAAAAAAAAATTAATATTGATAATCAAAGCAGCTGGATATGGCAATAATGTTACATCATATATAGTAAAAGTGATAGTACTTTTATTATATATGATGTTATATTATCGAAACCATCATATATCAATAAAAACTTGTACTCAAATATTTTGGGTATGTATCTTATGAAAATTCTTTTTTTTTTTAAATAAACAAACGATTTTGATTAAAAAATGTATGTAAAAATGAGTTTAGGTTTATCACTAAAAAAATTTAAATGATCCACAGATATTGTAATTGAAGGTTTGTATATTTTGATATTGGACCAAACCATGTCAATTAATTTTTTGAATGTTAATATAATAGCTGACACCATTGTGCCGAGTTTTATGTAAAAAAACAAAACAAACTAAATTTCTCAAGTATTTTGAAAAAAATAAATGAACCCAACCTCCGTTATTTAATGTGGCTATATAATTGAATGAAAGCTTAATCAAAATCCTATTTTTTTTTTTATTGCAGATAGTGCATTTAAACAGCAAAGGTTACCAGCATGGCAACCGATTCTCACAGCAGGAACTGTATTACCAACATTTTTTGTGATTGGTATTGCATTTATACCAGTAGGTGTCGGTCTCCTCTATTTCTCTGATAAGGTAATAATAATTTGTTCTGTTTATATGTCATTTTGCAAAGCGGAACAACTTTGTTTAATTTTGATTGTTAATCTTTACGAAAGTTACTAATTATGTTTAAGATAGGGCAGAACTGAATGAAATTTTAAATGATAATTTATTAAGCTCACAAAGTGCTGAAAGAGGTAACATATTTTGTTTTCTGTTCTCAAACATTAACAATAATTAATGATTTATCTTAATTATTATGTAGTTATTATAAGATGTGACTAGTTAGTTGGTAGATGTGGTTGTGGCCTTTGTATTGCTTTATTGGTTAACAAAGTTATGAAGACAAAGTAAGTCAAAATTTAAAAAATATATTTGTGCATTTAATTTCTATACTAACAAGTTATATTAATTGTCCAGATACTGTAAAATGCGTCCATGTTATTTAATAGTTGTAAACACATCACAATTATTTTTTATGTGGTGTGGAGATGACAATGATTCTTTTCAAATTCACTTTTTTGTTTATTCAAAACCTTGTCACAGTTTCCTAATTTATGAAAATTAAAATGCACATTGCAGTAAAACGCAAAATAAGACAACTTCTGCCTTTATCGTGTTAATCATGAAGGTTTTAACATTGTCTTAACAGACTATGTAACGGTCTACTTTTCTTGAGAATGTTCTGAAAACTTTGTGCTTTACACGAACAAAGACATTCCCAGCTAATTTCTGACACCGACAGAACATGTTTCTGCTCTAACTAGAAACAAGTAATTTTAAGATTCAATTGTAAAATTATATTACTTTATAATATTTTGTAAAATATTGTTCTTTTTTTTTCTGGTTACATTATTCATTAAGATTTTAAAATTTGAAATTTTCATTGATACTTAAGTTTCATAGTAATTTGGCAAATTACTTTTACGTATTCAAAATCAATAAAAATTAAATTAACTCACAACTTAAAGAATGATTTTAGAAATATAAATCTACAAAATATATCATCTTGTTAAAGCATTGTTGTTTAACTTTTACCAACCACATCCAACTGAACATGTTGCACCACAATCTAATTGATTTTGTAATTCATGTAACAAAACCTTTAAGTAATTTTATGTATCAGATTTATGTTTAAGTAAACTGAAAATTGAGTTGGAATATTTTGACAAATACTTTACAAGTCTTGGTCAGTCAACCAAAAACTTAATATCTTTAATTATACCTGACATAAAGAAACTAAACTAGTCTATTCTAACTGAATTAATTAATTAAATTTGATTGTCATGTACAGCGATCAGATATCTTTATTTAACGTGTGCAGTGTGTATAACCTATTATATGACAAACAGTGTTGTGTTTCTAAATTTGTTAAAACATTTAACAACATAAATACCAGATGTGAAAGTCCTCTCATTTGAGTTACAAAAAAATTTGGCAATTTTACTTACAAATTTATGCATTTATATGATGTGATATTTAGTTGTCACTTGTTTCAAAAAATTAATGTGACAGATTGTATTTTATTTATGCAGTTAATCTGATACAAGGATACCACCAAAATTTCATGATATCACACTGCTGTCAGCAGTTTTTAATTTAAATACTACACCATCAAAAATTAATTACCTGAACTTAAAAAAAAAACTATTTTATTAATTGATAAATAGCATTTCCACAGTTTAAAAAAAGAAGAAGAAAAACTTTAGTGAGTGTCCTTGTGAAACTTGAATGTAAATAATTATGTATAATACAAGGGCTTGAGCAATTCATTTTTTTATTGATTTATTTTCTTGTTGATTTTTATATTAATTATTTTAAATATCAAAATATAACAAACAAAAATTACAAACATAATATGCAAAAAAAAAAGAAACTCAACCCAGGGATTATGCCCACCCTTTTTTTTAATGTAATCGTCATTGTTTTTTCGGTATCAAAATTATATTTGTTATAATTATAATTGTTATAGAGTAAGTGTCCTGGTCTTTTTTTTTTGTTTATGTAAATAATTTCAATTTTGCATTTTGTAAGTCACGATTAATCTATGGAGTCCTCTAAATTTTAGTTTCATCCACTAACAAAAATTTTTGTTTGGGAAATTTTTCATAAAATATCAAGATTTATAATTTAAAAAAACCTGTTTAATATAATTTCTGTGAATGAAAAAAATTATATAATTTATAATTTAAAAAAAACTTGTTTAATATAATTTCTGTGTGCCCAGCCTGAATTTAATTAATTAAAATTGGATTTCTTTTGTCATGACAACCTAACCACATACCCAAATTTAAATAATTATGTTACACAGTCATTTTTCATTTAATTTTTATTTGTAAATTACGTACTGTAATTTCAACAATTTCAATATTCAATTATGGTTTTGATGCCTATTTTTTTGGGGGGGGGGGACTGGAATTAGTAGAGAGATTTATTTTTAATACAACAATAATTTTAATTTCCAATACAAAATATGAATGTCTCTTAATAAAGTGTCGAAATAGAACTCGCAATGATTGTATGACATTTGAATATACCATAAACCACACCAAGCCAATAAAACTAATACTTTAATAATACAGTAATCTCCCGATCATCCGTGGAATTGGCTGGCACAGCAACTGTGGATAGGCGAATTCTGCTGATAATCTGCAAAATAGCCAAAAAAGGACACAAATCATCACGAAAATGCTTTTGAATAATTTTTATTTAGTAATCACATACACAGTAATCACATGGCTTAATAACAGTAATTTTCTATATAGTACTTACAAGTTTGTTATACAGTATTAACAAACACACAGAACACAATTCTCACAAAAAATACGCCTAAGTATCAGACACGTTTCAACGACAAGGTCGTCCTCTTCAGTGATACACGAGCTACACCAATCAAACTATAACTGAATCTATAGATTTGTTTGTTATACTGTATAATTTTTCTCATAAGTCAAGCTCAACATTTAATATAAGTTTGTTATATATAGTAAGTGTAAACAAAGTCGGTACTTGGTGAAATTCCATAAGTTGATTTGTAAAATTTTATATTTGAGATATTATTTACCTTACATGTTTGTTGGTTTATTTTTTCACAAAGAAAATCTGTCAACTGTTTTGGTTTTTTCTTGTTAAACCATCTCTTTTTTATTTGGGATTGAAATTTTTTTTAACAACATTTAGTCACAAAGTGATGCATCATCTTGTTTCTACAGATATTGAATGAGCCTGTCAATGTGTGCTAGAGCTGTGTTATGGGTCACTTAATTCTGCATCTGAATCTTCTTCTTCTTCCGCACTCTCCTCCAAAATCATCCCAATTGTTCCACCTACGATTTGTTCGTCAGTAAGATGTTCAAAGCTTGGATCATTGTCATCACAATTAATCCACTCAACGATGTTATCTTCGTTAGCAGAAATTTTTTCTTCTTCCTCTGTATTTGCTCTACCAAAGTATTTTCCACGTTTGGTAAAATATTCCTCCAGGACTTTACTAACGTGTATTGCTTAACTAACTCCCAAGCAGTATTTATGCTGTTAATGCTGTCAAAAGTCGTATAATTTTTCCAAAAGCTCTGAAGATCATCCCCCTCTTCAATCCTTTTTTTTCAGTAGGTTTGTTTTTTTTTTTTTGTTGAAGCAAATACGCCCTGGTCCATGAGTTGGATAAGAGTTGTGACATTGGGAGGCAAAAACTTGACAAAAAAATTTCCATGTTCCGATTGTAAAACTGTTTCTCCTGGGTGGGACGGGGTTACCAATACAGTTTTCTGGGGTATCTTTTTAGACTTGATATGGTCTCTAACTTGGGGAATGAACTTTTTTTCGAACCACTATTTGTTAGTCCATCCAGCTTCTTTTTTGGTTGAATTAGTGTACTGGGAGATTATCAGCCATTGTCCCTTTAAAAGATCTAGTTATTTATTTTATTTTCCAATCACTACCAGTTTTAGTTTTTGAGATCCCGTTGCATTGCTGCATGTCATTATTGTTATGTGTTCTTTACTGGACTTATGTCCAGTAGCTTGCCATTTGCTTTCAAATGCTAATGTTCGTGTCGGTAATCATTTCTAGAACAGCACAGACTCATCAGCGTTGTTTGTAGCAAATTCCATCTGTCTGAAGAAAGTGCTCAAAATCATTTTTGAAATCTTTCACTGCCATTTCGTTGCAGCTTAATTTCTCACTGTGAAGCCCAATTTCCCTTATCCCGTGGTGTTGTTTAACCCTAGAACCGGCATTGGTTAATTTCATTTAATTTTCTTCGTTTGTTTAAAAATTAATAAAATATATTATTTTTATACAAAACCTAACTTATAAGACATCATTTTTCTCAGAAAGATGCATAGAATTCATCTATGTAATAAAAAAAAAAATTAAAAAATTGAAACGGTTTTAGAGTAAGTTTGTTAGATGTCAAAAACTCAAGTTATCATTTTTCAGAAAAACCTGTATCATCCAAAATCAATAGCTTACTACCTTTTTCTAAGATATACAAAAGTTTTGTGTAATATTTGTGAATATATTTAGAAAAAGAAAAAAAATTTGTTACATTTTCAAAATTTAAAAAAATATTTTACGAAAAAAGGTAAAATGATCATTTTATTTTCAAAAAATCACAAAAAATTGTAAAACATATTTTATACACAACTTCTATATATCATTATGTTCAGAAAGGTGCATAGAATTTAGGTGTGTAGTGAAAAAAAATGTTAGATGTAAAACATTTGGAGTTTTTTGGTCAAATACCAAAAAATCGGAGAGTAAAGAAGAGAATAATTTCACACAAATGGTAATTTACACCATGCAAATAGATTTTTTTGAATTTTTTCAACGATTACTAGAGATTTGTAATATATTTGTGAATATATTTAGGGAAAAAAAATTTGTTACATTTTCAAAATAAAAATAACTATTTCCCCTAAAAAGTGATACTCTGACAAGTGAGGTTAGGTTTGACACCTCGACAATTTAGGCGTAATTAGTAACTTTCTAAAGCTAGGCCTAAGACAAAATCTCTAGATTTCACTAAAACAATATATTTTACAAAGAATAACACACATATTCACTTGTATAATCAAATAAAACACTCAATATAAGAAAATTTGTTTATAGCCTAGATTTACAATATTCCTTCCTCTAGGTTATCCCAAATATAAACCATTCACAGACTAGAAATTCACTCAAAAACATAAACTTTAGAAATAAAAACACATATATTATAACTTGTATACACAATTTATATACAATTTGTATACACAAACCTTCAAAATAACAAATATCTAACCCCAAAACAATATGCGCCACGCCTTTTATATTTTAATTTATGTCACACAATTGTGTATGTTGCGAGATCAAAAGAAAAACTTCTAAGTATCTATTGCCTATATCAAGTACTACCAACTTGTAGAATGAAATCTCCTCTACAACATACTATAAAGAACGATTACAAAATATCGATAGAAAAATGGATTATGTCATTTCGTAAACTGCACCGAATGCCAAATGAATTTCGTCCCGTCAGCTTTCTACTATCGTCAAGTAGAAATATCTCTCGATCTGTGAGACGCAGAAAAATTTGTAATCTACGGTTAGAAAGAGAAACATGTGATCAATAGAACAGTGTTTTGGTCGACTTATTTGACAGAAAAATAGATTTGTAATCATATGGGGGGAAAATGGCGTCGCTTTTACTAAAAACCGCACAGTTCAAATCATTTACGCATCAAAAATATGTGAACTTCACCAATTTTTGGAATATTATTTATAACGTTTTGTGGTATTTTTTTTTTTGCATGATTATGCATCTACGGAACATTAGCTTTCCAACGGTATTTTATTTATTGCGATAGGATGATTTTAAGTGGGCGTAATGTTGAATTGCAAAAAACATGTTTTAAAGTCGGTGAACTAAAACCATATGTCACATAACCACCCGTTAGCGGGTGGTTCGCCAGGTCGAGGGTTAAATCTTGTCAACCATCCTGATGATACGTCAAATGTTCCCTGTAAACCTAGCATTTCAAAAAACTGTTTTACTTTTGCAGCAATAATAAGCCCTGAAATAGGAGATCCTTCATTTCTCACTTAACTTACCCACTATAAAAGTGCAGCATCTAGTTCTTCATAAGTGCTAGTTTTCATGATTTTTCTTTTTTTTTCATTGATGAAGAGTTGTCTGATGTGGATGAAAATTGCATTAATTTATCCTTTTGTTTAAAAATTTCCCTAACAGTCCTTTCTCCTATTCCATACTGAAAGTAATTTGCTTTTTTTACGCACCATTTTCAATTTTTTAAATCAATTCTAGTTTCTCTTACTAACAATCTTTTCAATACTAACTTGTAAACAAAACTAAAATCATGGACAATAGTTTAACACAAACACGAACTTCACACCTACTGTTAGTTTAGTTTAAACTTAACTTCAAATAATGTTAGTTTAGTTTACACACATAGTAGACACTTGTACACAGTTTGACAGAAACGTACAAACTGATGTATGAGTTATGAGAATTCAAAGTGGTGAATGTAGGTAAAGAAGGGGATACATTGACGTACACTCACCCTAACTGATTGTCTTTCTAAAAATAGAATGTGACTAATGCATTGTCTCTCAACATATTTATGTGCTTCCATTTCCCTACATTCTTTGTCTTCACTATAATGTTTAATTGTAGTCCTAATTGTACTGTACTGTATAACTTATTCAATGACTGGATAATCCACCTGCAGATAATCGAGAGTTCACTGTAAATGGGTAATTAATTACTTGTTTCTTCACCATCAAGCACTCTAAGTATCCTGTTGGATTACTGGTTTCGGCGGATTAAGTCACCATCATCAGATCAAACATCAAAAAGATGTTTTTTTCATTCCACTACTAAGGAACATGTCGTTAAAAACTACATAAAATTATGACATAAAAACACTGATATGAACACAAACACTTAAAACATGTATACTAAACATGAAGTGTATTAACTGGTAATTTGCATAATATGTTGTTTTTTAATGTTTAAAGTATTTTTTCATTGATGCTTAGTGTACATGTTTTCAAGTGTTTTTTGTTTGTTTATATCAGTGTTTTTTTATGTCATAATTTTATGTAGTTTTTAACGACATGTTCCTTAGCAGTGGAATGAAAAAAAACATCTTTTTGAGGTTGATCTGATGATGTGACTTGACCCGCTGAAAGCGGTAATCTAACAGGATACTTAGAGTGCTTGATGGTGAGAAACAAGGTAATTAATTACCCATTTATTAATAATATTGTATTCTTGGAAGCTAAAGAACATTATGTTTTAATACTTTAACTTTGTAGAATTAAGATTTTTAATTTGTTTGATTTTTTAACGGTTTGATTTTTATGTAATCATGAAATTTATGTATTTTGGAGTTCTGAGATCAAAAATACACCAAACATTATTTTGGATTTTTATAATGACTATTTTGTTGAAACTTATATACAGGGGAAAAGTTCCGCATGTATGCAATATTTCAGCTTTTAGTTGACGTAGAAAGGTGTAGACACATCAATGGAATGGCTCTTGATTGGGGCTCTACAGAGTGTGCCAAAACTTAAGTTCCACATATAGGGTGTTCAGTAAAAAAAAAACAAAAAAAACATATTTCCCCCCCTCATTTTTAAATGTATGCATGTCAATGTTTTTCCCCTTCAGTTACTGCAGAAAAGTCTCACTTAGATACTAAGTTATGAGGAATCAAATCTCCCAATCTTATTTCATTATTACTCAGCCATAACACTAGAAAGACATTTTGTGACAACTCTTTGGAAAGCTGATTACATTTGGTATCTGATAATGTAACTAAAACTATTTTCTGGACAGGGTTAAAAAACCAATAATTTTGTTTATAAAGAAATGCATGGTTTTACTAATAATAGCGTAGATAATTTTTTTTTAGCTCTTAGTCCAAAGCTTGTCCCTGTTCTCTAGTTGTTAACTTCTTATCAGTTGTTCAGGAACCACTTTGTCTAATACATGTTTACTTATCTCTAGTTATTGATTTCGAGTGATTTGTTATTAAGTTATGTTCTCAATTTTGTTGTTGGCTTGTTACTCACTTTATAATGGGTAAGTTATCTACTAGACGGCATTTTGAGGTCCTTATAACGTACGGTTACAGAGAGTGAAAAAGAACACACCAAGAAGTGTACTACTTGTTTAACCAACTTTATTTAAACAGGGAGCCGGTGAACCATTCAACTGTGTCGTGGATTGTTCGTAACTTCAATGAAACGGGAAGCGTTGAGGATAAACCTAAAAGTGACAGACCTACAAATGTGTGTTCTGAAAAAATATCATTAAATGTTTTACTCTTTATCCAGGAAAATTCCTTATACATCTACACATCTACCACCCAAATAGCTTTAAATGTAGGGAAAACAGAAGATCAGTGAGTAGAATTCTTAAAGCAGAATCCTTACAAAATACAGTTATTACAAGAGTTAGTAGAAGATGGTTTCAATTGCAGAATAGAGTTTTAAGAAATAATGATCCAAAAATAACTTTGTCATTTACACGAATAGTCATCTACAAATGCAGTTCAATGAATTAATTGTGGTATCAGGTTTTTCCCAACAGCTCTTTGAATAGCTAGGTTGCCAGATTTATATCTTTTGGATTGTGGGTATATTTGAAAATGAATGTTTACCAAAATAGACCTATAAATCTGAATGACCTGAAAGAAAAAGACAGCAAATTAGTGACAAAAATTTAAAAAGTAAAGCTATAATATATGCATTTTGTACTCATTTGGGACATTGTCAAGTAGCTCTTGGTATACATTTTGAATATGATACACATGGACTCTCGAAGTCATCTATGGTTAACTTTGTTCAGATAAACAGTTTTGGTATAGCTTATAGTGTTTATTTTTTTATTATTTTTGCATTGTACATGAAATAAAATAATTTTATTATATTTAAATAAGAATATTTTTAGATCACTCTATGCAGAAAAATAATATTTAGTTATATTATTAGTTATATTAATTTTAACAACTAGATGTTAAAGTTCTTATAAGTAATATTTTCATTATAATACATTTACAGTACTGTATTTTGACTTGTGGTTTTAAGGTTGGTGAAGTTATAGTGGATTACACAGACTGCCATAGTGTTCTTAAACCTAATGTAACATGTGCAGATATTATAGCAAACAAAACCGAACTATCATGTCAGTGTGAACTCAAATTTTCATTAGACAAAGATTTTGAGGTAAGCTAAAAAAAAGGATACATTGTTTTTAAAAATTAACATTTCTGTGGCATAATAATATAAGCAAATATATCTCATTTTTATTTATTCTTCTTTAACTGAGTTAGTACTAGTGATTTTGTGAAGAGTGCACCTCACTCCATAGATGTTTTAATAGATTCAAAAAATCATTCTTGTAAAACAAATATGGCTACTACCTACTAGCACATGATATATAACAATATTTATAGATTAGAAGCAACAACATCATTGTTACTGTAAACTTATCAATGCACGATTCTCAGAGAGAAATAATCCAAGTTAAATGCTTTATGGGTGACTTGTTCCTTACATTATGATTGCTGTTTATCATTCATTGGAAACATAGTGGCAGTAAATATTATGCTGTAATCATCGATATCTGTAGACCCTGGAATGCTGATTGTCTTAAATGAAAGATGAACCATTTTCTTTGGCCCAATTCGTTGAAAGAACATACAATCCTGCTACTGTCTATATTTTACTCTTTTTCACATACAAGTTATATGAAAGTTATATCAAGTGTAACTATTATGTAAATAACAATTTATTTGATATTTGTATAGCCATATGATACTCAAAAAGGTTTTAATATACATAATGAAAAACATTAAAAAAAGTAGTCAATGAGGAATTTTGTTTTTTTCTTTTACAACTGCTCTTTATGCTTTGTATTCTTAATCTTAGTTCTTAGGAGACTTTAGACTTCTAAAATTGGTCTTTGACAAAATCCCAGTGAAAAAAATCGCAAGGTCTGAAGGTCCAATGATTGTGGAGGCAAACGCATGGGGCCACTACGCCTAATCGACTGACCAGGGAAATTGTTATAGAGTGACTCCCTTAAAAATAAGCTCCAGTGTAATGGAGCACCATTTTGGTGTAAAATCACATCAGGCTGCAGGTCTCTAACTGTGGGTATGCAAAATTTTTTAACACGTCTAAATAAATGTTACCATGTAAGAAAAACGAACCAATAAATCTGTCATGAGGAATAGTGCACCAGACATTCACCTTGTGGCTGTCTAATATGTTCCTAGACATGGCCTTTCTGAGTCCCATATTAGCACATTATGTTTATTCACTTTTCCAGAAACATGAAAAGTGGCTTCATCAGAAAACACTATCTTCTTTAGAAAGTTTTTATCAGTAGACAAACGATCTTGCACAGCAAATGCAAAGTGTTTACGATTAAGTGTCAACTAGGGTAATGTGTTGTAAATTTTTTTTTTTTTTTTTAAGAATTCTCTGATCACTAGATTTTGACAAATTTAACCCACATGCTGTAGTAAGAATACATTTTTGAGGACTGAGAAGAATGATTGTTGCAACTTTTCTACAGCTTTATTGGGCAGTTTAGCCCTATCATTACCTTTTATGTGTTCTTTCACACTAGTGCTTCCAATAGTCATAAACTTATTGTACCAGGATCAAATAGTAATCAAACATCCTTGATGGAGGATGTTGATTATATCAAGTTCTAAATCTCCTTTGCACTACAATATCAGATTTGGTTTGAATAAACTAATCAAGACACTGCGGTTTTTCCTGTGCGTTCATAGTGTCTGGCTTATTGGAGGTTAGTTTAGAAGTTTTGAATTTTGAGCAATAACATTGGATCAGCTGATCTATTCAAATAAGCTTTAAAAAAACTTTATAATTTCTATTATATGGTTATCTTTAAAATGATCTAAAGGTACCTCTATGGAGTATATTAGACTTAAAAGTTGTTCAGATTTTTTGGGGACACATTTTGTACAAGTCGGGTTTTATTAAACATGATGGTGGGCATTCTACATGTTAGTGGCTTGGTGAACTCTATGTGTAGTGTGTTTTTTGATATTATATGTTATGTGTGCTCAGCCACACAAGGTTATTGGTGTTGATGAAACAGCTGTCTTACTCCACAACAAGATGGACTTACATTTGATGCCCACAATGTAAAAATAATATAATAAATTTCAATTTAAAATATCAACACCATCTGTTGTCCATCGATTGAAATTTTCTATGACATTCCTGCACAATTCTGGCTCAATATCATCAATAACTCGTTTAATTTGTTCCTTGAGTTGAAAAATAGTTGTGGGTTGCGGACATAAGCGCATGATTTCACATATCCCAAAGGAAGAAGTCGCAAAGGTGTTAAATCACAAAACCTCGGTTGCCAGTTTGAGCACCGTTGCGTGAGATAAGACTTGCAGGAAACTTTTCAGATTACAATGCAATTGTTTCGCGGACAGTGTGATTGGTTGCGTCGTCCTCCTGAAACCACATGTCTTCCAATTCCATACCTTCCCGTTGAGACCACAAAAACTCTATTATCATGTTCCAATAATGTTCTGCAGTCACTCTTACTGCATCGCCAGCCTCATTTTCAAAGAAATACTGCCCAATCACACCGCCAGTCCAAAATACGCACCAAACAGTTGCTCTGTGTATGCAGAATCTTCTCGTCAATGATACGAAGGTTCTCTGTACCCCAAATACAATTATTTTGTTTGATTACGTATCCATCGAGGTGGAAGTGTGCCTCATAGCTAAAGATGATTTTGTGGGAAAAATCATTGTACATTTCACATTTACCCAATATCCAATTTACTAATTCTTGGCGCTTTAAGTGGTCACCGGTTTGAGTTCTTGTGTCAGTTGGATTTTGTAGACATCCATATAAAGACCTTTTTTTAGAATTCGGTGCATTGTGCTTCTTGGAATAGCCAGTTGCTTGGGGTATGATTTCCCTGGGCTCACATCAACACTATCTCTCACTACTGCGATGTTTTCAATATAACAGGCAGTGCGAGGACATCCAGGCGGTTTAACAGTCTAACAATCGAGGATGTCTAACGGAGCTGTTTCTTCGAATTTCTTAATCAATCTCTGTTGAGAGATTTGGTGCTGCTCGTCATCCAAAAATTCCACGTAATTTACGAACTGTTTCTGCACAACATTCAACATTCTTGTAATGTGTTATCACAATAATCATGAGCTGTTCTTTTGTTCAATACTCCATCATGACTAAACGGCAACAAAAATGCAGCAGTTGTAGTGTTACCAACCTAACAGGATGAAGTGGTGCAAATTTCAAATATTGTAACAATTGAAGTTGTGCAGGAAGGTCATCAAAAATTTCATTCGATGAATAACAGTGTGCCAGAAGAGTGGGGGGGGGGGGCATTTATTTCATGTTCTGTTCTACATTTAACCATAGTAAATGTACTTTGTATTAACATTAAAACATCTTATATTTTCCAATAAATAAAAGTTTTTACTACATTATTAAATATTGTGTACTTTATGGGACACCTATAGAAAGTGTAATATTTAGCACATTTTTTAAACTGTAATTTCAATAAAATTTTGTAGAAGATTTGATTTGATCATCTGAAGTGAGAATCACATTTAAATAGATTTTTAAGTAAATTCCTACACTTTTTTCATTGGAAATATATTAAAATTAACACTTTTACTTATATATTATTTATAACTGTTGTGTTTTGTATAATATGAATTTACATTCATCTCGAAATAAAATGCCACTTTTCCAATACTATTTCGTACTAATTTAGAACTATTGGTGTTTAAAAGATGAGGTAATCATTTCTGACTTTTATTTCTTTTTGTTGCAATATTTAATACATAAATAATGTACATATATGTCACAGTGTTAATATTAATAATAATTCAGAAGCACTAACAATTACTTTTATGTTGATAATACATATGAACTAAACCTAATATTAAAGTGAAATTGTTTTGAAATAGGGTAAAGTGTATCTGTATTATGGTCTCACAAACTTTTTTCAAAACCATCGGCGATATGTGAAATCGCGAGATGACTTCCAACTTCTAGGACGACTTGACTCCAGCCCCTCTGAAGATTGTTATCCATTTGATTATGTAGATGAAGGAAAGTCACAGAGACTCCCCATTGCTCCTTGTGGAGCAATTGCTAATTCACTATTTAATGGTAAGTTAATTTTGTGATACACTTAATATATAAATGTATATTCAATTATTACTCAGAATATAATTTTGGTTTAAGTGAATAGTTAGTCTTAAGAAATTTTGTAATATACGAGGGGGCCCAAAAAAAACGGGAATTTGGTCATAACTCCATTGATTTTCCAATATTTTTATACCAAATTTTGATCACCTTCAAAGTAATTACCATTGACTGCATCTCTAATTGTTTCTTCCATTGTTCATAACATTGTTGATGTTCACTTAATGGAATGTTCTTTAGTCCATCCAGCGATTTTTGTTTCACCTTTTCCACAGTCTCAAAACCTTTCATATCCCTTTAGAGTCGGGGGAACAAAAAAAAGTCGCACGGAGGAGATCCGGTGAATGGGGGGGGGGGGAATCAGTGTCATACAGTTTTTCGTCAAAAACTGCTTCACAGACAGGCTTCAGAACAGGCATGAAGTCGGAGCTCCCTTTGCTCTTCTGTGAGAAGGCGTCGAACATGTTTGGCTGCAACTCTTCTCATGCACAAATCCTCCTATAAAATCCTCTGGATTGAACTACAAGTCAACCCAGACATCGCAACTAATTGATCAATGGTTCGACGACGGTCTTCACGAATCAGAGTTTTGATTTTCTCAACGTTGTCAGTTCTAGACGTTGAAGGGCGCCCAGAACGAGGCTGGTCTTCAGTCGACATTTCTCCATTTTTAAAATGCTGAAACCACTCGTAGACACATGTTTTACTTAAAGTAGCTTCCCCATAATATGATGTTTTAAGCATTACAAGAGTTTCCACGGACGTTTTCCCCAACAGGAAACAAAATTTCACAGCCACACATTGCTCCCGGCAGTCAGCCATTTTATGTTTTCGCCGAAACGGAAAAAGGTTTTTTGTGATCACGGACGAACTGATCCACTCACATCGAACTTAATACTTTATATCACAGCCCACTTTATATTGTTACTTATAACTGAATGCCGTAAGTCCAGATGTGTTTTAAGATTTGCCTATATAAAAGCAGTTTATTATGTACGGACAATTCAGAGTTCCCACCAATAAGCCAGTACATTTGTCTGTACTTCATTAAATGGACTAAAAGAATGGGATATTCTAATACTAGGTAAGTTTTCAAATAAATGATTTTTATAATTTTAAAATAACAAGTAATTATTTATTGAACTCAAACAAAATTAAATATCCTTTTTGGTTGGACTCCTCCCAACACCTACAAATTATGATATTCAAAACTATTTCCTTAAAACCATAAGGCCGAACAAATACTGACTTTACTTTAATTTATTCTGATATTCTTAAATTCTTAATTATTACAATTTTACTTTTTATTTAAATTATTCGAAGTTATTATGAAGTTAATTTATTTTTAATTTAAAATGATTTTAATTAATTAATTTTAATAAAAGACTTTACTTAATTTACCATCCTATCTAAACCTAGTATGATAATAAATTTAAATGAATTTAATCAGGCAAATTTTTACTTGGGATTAACGTATGTACGCTTTTTACCGACCTTTTTAACACTTGACTTTGCTGTCGCTACTGTTTTGATGACGTCAGCAGTTGTAGTAGGTAGACGGCTAATTTTACTCTCTGGAGAGATGTCTGGAGCCTGAAGTCGTTCCCTTTGTCGTGTTGGCAGGTGTGGTGTTGCTGAGTACCAATGCTGTCTGTTGATTTACAGATGTCGGATGCTGCAATTAAAGTTGTCCTCTAATGATGATTAAAGATGATTTGTGAATTTCCCGGGTTGGTTCGTTCCTTTCCCTGTTGTTTAGAACCTCATGTTATTGAAGATCGCCAGTTGAAATCCAGAATGAAGTTGCTTTGCTATTTTAAAATAAAATATGTTGAAATATTTACGCTGACATTTTTACTAAAACTTTTTTAAGTCCCTTTTCGGTGTTAGAATGTTTTACTGTTTAAAATTAATTCTGGAGCTGAGCAGCGTACAGACTAACAGTCGATATTTTGATGAAGAAATCGCTCCCTTAAAGCGGTGGGTTATATACCCCTGTTTGAAACTAAATTCATTGCCAACCTTACTTGCTAGGCACTATGAATTTTCTTCATTAGAAATCTCATATTTCCGGGATTTTCTGACTCTAGTTACTTTTCCTTGTCGTTTACTTTTGAATTTAGATTTTTTGAAATTGATTATTCTCTTAATTTGTAATTAGTTCAATTGTTTTCACCGTGTTACCTCGTTTCTGCAGTTGGTATCGTAGTCGGCTGATCTCTGATTTGTCTGCCCTTTCCCTCTACTTCTTATCTAAGCTCGCTACTTTCCTCTATTGTCTTCCTTGTTCTTTGCTGTAACTTCTCGCGGCGTTGTCTGATTTTCCCACGAGTCGACTTTCCTGGATGACACGTTTTCTTCAGATATAAAATCTTATTGGCTTTGTTATCACCACTTGTATAAAAATCCAACAGCTCTCTGTCTATCTGTAACTTATAATTCAAGAATCGTTGATCTAATTTTCATGCAGTTTCCTTCCTACGTAGGTACGATATCTGGTCAGCTTTTAGGTTATATTTGAATCCTATTAATGTGGTAGTTCCCAAATTATGACACTATTGTTTACAAGAGTGATACAAAAAAAGAATTTTTTACATATTTTGTACATTTTCTCAATATTTTAAACGAAAACATATCTATTGTCAGTGATAATAATATCACTTCAATAATTATATATAGCAATACATTTCTTACACATAAAATGTAAAAAAAAACAAAAAAAACTCAAATTGATAAACTATATAAACTATTGATAAACATATTGCTATATAAAACAAAATACAAATTCAAGTTAACGGAAAAACAAAATGTTAGTAAAATAAATTAAGCACTCTGGAGGGAATCCTTGTATTGGTGTTTGCTAACAATTAATGAAAAATAAACAAAAGAGTCTTACGCTGACTATCTGTGCATAAAACAATATTAACAAATAATATACGAGTAGTATAATTTTATAATTATAATTATAACAATCCAAGTAGCCAATTTAAATGTCACTCACATATATGCATACTTTTTTATCTGTATGTATACATACACATAAGTAAACAATAAAGTTACTTATCATTGTAGCCCTTATCTATATTTCTTGTATTATTTAAAGATCATTACCTCTGCTTATAAATGGTGATCTGCTTTCTCAGGGTTAGGCTGAAAATCTCTTTGGGTCTGACTCTGTAAACACCTGACCGAGTAGAGGATTTGGATCCGTCCTGTATACCAAGCCTAAATTCTTCATATAGCTAATTTATCTTGAGAATATTATTTTCCGTCAACATTGCTGACACAATATGGTGACTCAAGGTAATTACTTCTTGTCATTTGATCCGGGACCATTTTAAAACAAATGTTGTTGATTCTGTTATGTTTGCTGGCCTGATGATAACGCCATTTATCCACAAACTACATTTTGTAGACTGCCATCCTAGCCTCCTTCATGATAATATCTAATGGAGGCAGACTTAACAACACCTCCATGGCGGATTCTTTCATAGCACCCAAAGTACACAGGCATGCTCCACGCTGCACTTTAGACAGGTTTCTGGAAGCAGTAGTCTGTTGTACTATGCATGTGTTACTAGATACTAGATATCCATACATCAGAATTGGTGTAACAATGTTGGTGTATTCAGTTTGCCATCTGTGGGATTAATCCCTAAAGCTCGCCTCATCATCATCAGCGAAAATTGATAGCAAATTTAATAATACTTGTCATATTAGCTATTCCAGGTCAGCCTGTCATTCAACCTTATTCCTATGTACTTGAATTCTCTGGTCCAGTAATATTGAGTCTGTGACTTAATTCCTCACAGAATATAGCCTAGTAGGTATTCCTAGAATTTTTATGTCTCTTTTAAGTACTTCAGTCATTCATAAAAGAAGATGTAATTGTGATCCTAGGCAAACGGATCGTGAGATACACTCCTGTTGCTTATCTTAGTGGTTGCATAGCAGCTGGGTAAAGTTATGTCTAGGATTTCTTCACTAAAACCCCAACCCCTTCTTTGCTTAGGTAGGTTTGCCATCATGATTCAGCTATACAATTTAAAAGACATACATCTCGCTTGTTGACATCAGTACTTCCTCAAGATGTATGGTGGGCATTAGCGTCGTATCCAAGGATCAAGTGTCTCTTCCTCTCGGCACCTCTGCCTTAGCTCAAATAACGATGGAGCGTCATTTGAGTCTTAGGAATGATACTCGGATGCTAACAGCATTTGAGTCTTAAGAATGGTACTCAGATGCTAGCAGCAATCTGATGGAATAGAGTTCTTTCATTTTCAGTGATTTGAAATTGTGACTAACAAACATACAAGCCCTAGGCCTACCACATTCTGTATTACATATCAACATACATTTTGCAGTACTCATTCCCATTAATTTGCCTTCACAGTACATGGTTCCTCTATCAGATATATCATCTGACAAAATTATCTGGCAAAGCGAAGCCGTAACCGTTCTGCTATGATGTAAATTAATTTAGAGCACTGTCGTCATCTTCTAATGAGGTGATTCTTTCCCTCTTTGCACCTTATCACATCCCAGGAATGGATCCAATATATAATGCCTTCAGTTTTTACAAGGAGTCCTCGTTAATATTTGACCAGGAATTGGCCATCAGGGTTTGATTTTCCATCAACCATCGTCCAATGGTCAGTATTTAGTCTGTTCTGTTTCCTCTACCCCAGGAAATTTTTACTAGGCTCCTTGGGAGGGGTTCAGCTCTTTAAACTACTTCTCCAGCATCTCGTTGGTTACGGTATTGGGTGCAGCCCACAACCACAGCTCCGCATTCAAGATAGCAGATGGGTATCCTGACATCATGAACCTTAAGAGCAATCCTAATATCATCATCCCTAAGGCTGCACTGGCCAAACTTCCTCTTGTTGCTCTAAGATATCTGGATGTTCAAACTGCACAATCGCTAGCTTTCTACAGACATCTTTTCTTTAAGTAATTCAACAGCCTTCCTCCTCATCTCTGTCGAGTCATTTGCAAACTTCGCCTTCTTCTTCTTTGCACCACCTACATATTTTGGTGTCAGCTGTTGGTGCTATCTCTTTACATCAGATTCAGTTGATCTACCAGAAGTAGTCATTCTGCTCTGCAAATTTCCCTCCATCCGGTTTCACCACCAAATTTCCCTGAACCCCAAGTGTCCGGCTTCATGTTGTTGCCTACTATGTACTCTGTCTTATTCACCCAGAGTTGACGACTTTCTTTCTTTGATAGAACTTTCTCCCCTGTTGCGAGAGCCTCTTTTATCGGTTTCCTTCATTGTTCACTAAAGAAAAGCCTTATTTTTGGTTCCTTCTTCTTTACACTACTATCCTCTCAAATGATCCCGTCCTCCAAGTTCAGCAAGACAAGTCCTCCACGAGTGTCATATCTTCAATGTTTAATTTCTCAATTGGAATAATATAGATCCCAGGGCCATACTTCAATTGAGCTGTTGTTTTTTTTAAAAATTTTGAATCTTGGCCATTTTGTTCCCAAATACTGGGTTGCTACGGTTTATTTCTTCATTGATCTGATTGATGGGATACGGAATACATACTACTACTGGTTCCATGTTCCCAATAGGCCCCATTTTCGACACTGTATATGCTCCCAGTCCCATTCAGCTTACTGCGTGGATTACACAACACCTTGGCTTAGGACACCCCTCTTAAGTTCATCCAGGCAATTGTTGGACTTAATCTAGCTCTGAGTGGCCTTGCCTAGGGCCGGACCCTCAGAATGGGGATTTTTGCCACACAACTAGTTAATATTAAAGTTTTAACAAACACGTAGTACACAACATATAAACCTGACCATGCATCATTAACTGTCACAAATGTACTGAACTGATTGATGTCTTGCTCTCCTTTTGTTTGGATTGAAACGACTGAATTGATTTATTAAACTAATTTATTTGTCTTTAAGATTGAAATTTTCCTGTGTTTGTGGCTTTTATATTGTTTTTAAATATTGAGGAGATGGCCTTTCTTGCATTTGTGTAAAATCTTCAAATTTTCTTTTATGTTTTTGTGTGGATGGTTATGATATTTGAATGTATATATCATAGACTATCAGTCTATCATGAACACAACATAGACTATCATTCTGGTTTACTTTGTTTAGATTGAAATAATCAAATTGAGAGTAAAACAAACAAATAAATATGAATTGAAAGTAAAGCATCAGTTTAAGTCTTCATAGTTCAATGTATTTGTGAAATTTAACCATGGTTGGTTAAATTTGTATGTATTATACTATGTGATTTTTGTAACTTTAATATTAACCCTCGAACTGGTAGACAGCCCGGTTTTAACAAATGACCGGGTCATGGCAACTGTCATGGCTCACTTCACCAACTATAAAACACGTATTTTGCAATTCACCATTACGCCCACTTAGAATTGTCCTATCACAATAAATAAAATACCGTTAGAAAACTAATGTTCCGTAGATGCATAATCATGCAAAAAAAAAAAAAAAAATACCACAAAACGTTATAAATAATATTCTAAAAATTGGTGAAGTTCACGTATTTTTGACGCATAAAATCGTAAATTTAAACTCTGCGCCTTTTCGTAAAATGCGGCGCCATTTTTCCCGATATGATTACAACTCTATTTATCTGTCATTTAAGTCAACTAAAACACTGTTCTATAGATCACATGTTTCCCTTTCTAACCGTAGATTACAAATTTTTCTGCGTCTCATAGATCCAGAGATATTCCTACTTGAACATAGAACAAACTTGACGCGACGAAATTCAATTGGCATTCGGTGCATTTTACGAATAGACGTAATCATTTCTCTATGTTTTTAAAAACATATATTTTTCTTTACAGTATGTTGTAAGGGAAATTTCATTCTATAAGTTGGTACCACTCGATATAGGCAAGACTAAGTTAGAACGTATTGTTTTGATCTCGGAACATACGCAATGGTGCGATGTAAATACTGTAACAAAAGACGTAGCGCATATTGTTTGGGAATACATATTTATTTTATTTTGAAGATTTGTTTATACAAATTGTATATATTTTGTATACAAGTTACAATATATGTGTTTTTATATCTAAAGTTTATGTTTTTGAGTGATTTTCTAGTGTGTGAACAGTTTATATTTGGATAACCTAAAAGAATATTGTAAGTCTAGCCTATATGCAAAATTTCTTATATTTTAGTGTTTTATATGATTATACAAGTGAATATATGTGTTATTCTTTGTAAAGTATATTGTCTTAGTAAAATCTAATGATTTTGTCTTGGGCCTAGCTTTAGAAAGTTACTAATTACGCCTAAATTGTTGTGATGTCTAACCTAACCTCAACCGTCAGAGTATCACTTTTTAGTCAAATCGTTGTTTCTATTTTGAAAATGTAACAAATTATTATTTTTTCCCCTAAATATATTCACAAATATATTACAAATCTCTAGGAAATGTTGAAAAAATTCCAAAAAATGTATTAGTATGTTATTGATTATACCATTTCTGTGAAATTTCTGCTCCGTTACTCTTCGATTTTTTGGTATTTGACCAAAAAACTCCAAATGTAATACATCTAACATTTTTTTTTCACTACACACCTACATTCTATGCACCTTTCTGGACATAATGATATATAGAAGTTCTGTATAAAATATATTTTACTATTTTTAATGTTTTTTTTTTGAAAAAATAAAGAGAAAATTCAGTTTTTACGTAAAATATTTTTTACATTTTGAAAATGTAACAAATTTATATATTTTTTTTCCTAAATATATTCACAAATAATACACAAAAATTGTGTATATCTTAGAAATAGGTAGTAAGCTATTGATTTTGGGTGATACAGAGTTTTCTGAAAAAAAGTTAATATCATTTTTGACATCTAACATACTTACTCCAAAACCGATTCAAATTTTTTTTATTACATAGATGAATTCTATGCATCTTTCTGAGAAAAATGATATCTTATAAGTTAGGTTTTGTATACAAATAATATATTTTATTAATTTTTAAACGAACGAAGAATTTTAAGACAAATTAACATGCGCCAGCTCTAGGGTTAATGACGAAGACAATGAGATAAATGTTTGATATCTGAAAATAATTTTGTATATACCAAAAACTAGTAGCCTAATACAAAATAAAAAATAATTAGTATTGAGAACTTGCATTAATTTAATAATACACAATGTTGGTGACTAAAATGCAACGTGTGTCCAGGAAAGTAATTACCATTTTGGCATACAAAACTAATACGATTTAAAAAAAATTATTATTATTTATTTTTTTTACATAATTCCCCCATATAAGAAAACTTGTCATATCAGGTTTCTAGCGTTGTTCATATTTTAATATCAAAAGATGGATTGACACTATCATGTGATTCCAAGGATAAGTTTTAGAACTAAATAATTTTATAATATAAAGTTCTCGTAATTTATTTTTATGAATATAATTATTTAATTTAACAGCATATTTGAAATTTATATGTTTAATATTTATAACTAGTAACATAATAAGTATATAAAGAAATACTTTAAAGCTGATTATAAAGAAATTATGGAAAAAAAAATACAGTCAACTTATTATGAAACTCTTTTTATAAATTTTTGTCTTTAAGCAATTATTTATAATTTTTTCTTGAATGTTATCATTGCAGATGTGTTGACTATAACATCAGATCAATTGAACAATCAACCTGTGCCACTTATAAATACAGGTATTGCTTGGCCTTCCGATAAAAAATTCAAGTTTAAAAATCCATCTGGAAATCTAAAAGAAGGTAAATTTTTATATAATCAACTTGTAATTAATTACCTTTAAATAATCAGTATACAAGTGTATTTATATCGTCTATGAAATTATTCCATAATATTGTTTACTTTTTCAATTATACATAAAGAAATAGTTATGTGGTGTGTCAAAAAATATTATGGCTTTCGACTGAAATATTTGTTTCGATGATCCTAAAGGTCAAAATAATTAAAGTCAGTAGTGTGTCTTTAAAATATAAGCAGTATTTTCCATCTTGTTATTTTCATTTTGTAACAAATTTCCCAAAATTATAAATTGTTATATTTTACTCTTTGAGGCATGTTTCATCAATTCTGATGATGTATATTTTTGATAAACTGTAATTACAATTCTTACTCTAATTTAACTTTCTTAAGTTATATATATATATTATTCCTAAATTTCGAGTAAGGTCGGGTTTTATTCTTTTTACCAGATCCGAAATTGTATTTGCCTGGACGTGTCCCTATTGTCTAATTGTTATAACATTTTAGACAATATTATAACAATATTTCATAATGAAAGGTTAAATAAACTTTTTTTCTTCTGAAAATTGTGTCTAGTCTAATAATTTGGCCACCCTCAATATAAAATCACTAAGACTGCAACCCCAAATATTTAAAAGAATCAACAGTCAAAACAATTGATGATTTATTTGTAAAATGTGATTCATTCAGTACCAACCTCAAAAAATAAAATAAGTTCTATAAAGAGCCTACTACTCAATACTTTAGTTCTACAAAGAAGAATAAATAGCCTACTACTAAATATTGCAGAGTGAATGTTGGAATATTATATAACACATATGAAAAACATTGTTCTTCTATTTAAAAAAATTAATAAATGTTAAGTATTTAGTATCACTGTAAAAATAATATAATAAAGATAATTAATATTAAAAAAATTATTTCTTCAGGTCCTGGTCGTCTTAATTGAAGCAAACTAATAATCAACACATGTTAACTGCTATTTATTTTTCCTACTAACCCTTCAAGTGGTAAGTCGCTCGGTTTTAGCAATTATGTGACAAGAAATCACTTTTTTTGCAATTCAACATGTACCCTAGTACAAATCATCCTACGGCAATAATTTTTATACGGTTTTAAAGCTAATTTTCCATAGATTATTACCATACAACCAAAAGTTCATAAAATGTTAACAATTATATTTAATAAATTTTGTGTATTATATACGCAAAGGGAACGCGTAAAGTTACGCGTCAAACTGAACTTCCAATTATGGCATCCATTTGTCTAATTTTCACAAGCCCGTATAAATGTCTAACAACTTTAGAAAGTTACTATTTTATAGTATTTTTCTTCTTATTTCTAACTGTGCTTTCCAAAGTATTCTATCTGTTATAGTTTTAAATCTATAAAATTAAAACCAATCAAGAAATTTGTACGCTTTATTCATCTAAAATATTACTTTTTATTCAATTAATCATTTAGCCTAGTAAAATACATGCAATTGTAAGAAACCCTATACTGTTTGAATGGTTATCTTCCAAGCTTCCACATTCATTCAACAGAATGTGCCAAAAGCAAAATTGGAATTATCAAAAAATCGATGAAGTTGCTCTATTTTCCATCAGAGAGAAGCCGGTTACTGCATGACGAAATACAATTCGTGTTATATATATATATATATATATATATATTTTTTTTTCAAATGTTAATACTCTGCCAAATACCATGAGTCACAATATCTTATAGCTTTTTTCTTCTTCTTTCGAACTAGGTATTCAAAAATTTTCTAACTGTAGTAGTTTTTGAGATATATATATTCTTCGAAGTCGTGACCAAAAATAAATGAATTGTAGATAACTTTACCGCAGATTGAATAACTCAGTATAGTCATATTTTGTAAGACAGATGTCATACCATTGGAGAGACGAAATTCTGATCTATTCTTTGGTACAACCCACTATCCTATAGGATAAAGAAGAACAAAGTTTTCATGTTTCAGACGGTCATTTTTCAAGCAATTTTCATTGAAATCGAAACGTTCCTGTCTTACCTTGTTTATATGAGTGAAGTTTTACGTTTTATGTAATGTGTTTTACATAGAATGATTTATTTATTATAATTTGTTCATACAAGTAGCCTCAATATTTCAAAAAGTGTTTCTAGGGAAATAATGTGTTGTGAAGAGTGATTCATTTATTATAATTTAATAAATATGTTGACACAAGTTATTGAAAGTGTCTCAGTGTTTCTAAAGTTTATTTTTTTGAGTGAATTTTTGGATCCTACAAATACTCTAAAATAAGTTTTCAGCTATTTTATTACTTGTATTGGTGAATTTCAGAAAAGACACCTAACCTAGCTTTTTAGCGATTTTTGACTTTTCACGTAAACAAAATATTTTCCTAATGTAAATTATATATATATATATATATATATATTTACCAAGTTCTATTCACAACTATATTACAAAACTTTTTTATGAATTATAAAAAAGTATAAATCATTTTTTGAATAGGAAATGTAGAGTATATTATGGAATTTTGCCTTCCGCTATTACGCTGATTTTTGATCCCAGACGTAATAACTCCAAAAATATTACAGTAGTACCTCGTTTATCCGGACCTCGTTCAACCGGATGTCTGGATTATCCGGAACAAGAAATTAATGTTGATAAAAACGTGATTTCCTGATTACTACAGTGTCGTCTTGAGGTAGTAAGGCGGGTTGTTGATGCGCTGGGAAGAGAAAGTGGAGGAGCAATGACCTCCGTGCCACCATCCCCCTACCCTGACACGGCGCGACAGTGACCAGTGACCTTGTCTATTGTCTACACCGACGGGTAGTCTGTCACATGCTAGCAACCGGAATACATCATTACCATATCGTGCTGTGCAGTGTTTAGTTTCTTTACAAGCCTGTCTAGTGATCAGGCGGCAAGTGAAAAGTTTAAGGAAACTTTTCAACGAATTATTTCATCTGAAAATCTTTTTCCTGACCAGATTTACAATGCTGACGAAACAGGACTGTTACCGTATTTTACAAACCTTAGCTTGTAAAACTGATGAGGCAGCCAAGAAGAGCAAGGATCGCCTAACTGCTATGGCTTGTAGCAATGCTTCTGGAAACCACAAAATTCCCCTAGTGATAATTGGCAAGGCAAAAAATCCTCGAGCACTTAAAAATGTAAATTGTGCATCCTTGCCTGTGGTTTATCTAAATCAAAAAAGTGCGTTTATGGACAGCTTTATTTTTAAAATGTGGTTCTTTGAAAATTTCGTCCCAGGTGTTAAAAAATTTCTCAAAGAAAAAAAACTGTCAGAAAAAGCGATTTTGTTTCTTGACAATGCGCCATCTCATCTTGCAGAAGAAGATCTCATCAGTGGGGATATTAAAGTTCAATTTCTCCCCCCAAATGTGATTCCAATTTTGCAACCTATGGATCATGGTGTGTTGGAAAGTATCAAGCGTGTTTATTGCAGGGAACTTTTAAGCAAATTAATTGAAGAAGGTGAACAAAGCGTGATTGATTTGTTAAAATGTGTAAATGTCAAAGACGTGATTTACATGATTGCAGACGCTTGGGATCATGTTCCAAAAAGTGCTCTACAAAAGTCTTGGAAAAAATTGTGGCCAAACATATGCAATATAATTGAAGAAATGAACCCTACCACTCCACAAATAAGTGAATCAAATGAAACCACTGTCACTACAGAGCAATTGTTAGGCATGTTTGCAAGAGTTGACAGTTGTTCCAATGTTGATATCAACGACGTCAATGATTGGTTGACAGACAACAACGAAGGAGGTTATGGAGTCATGACAGATGAAGAGATAATTGTAGCGTGTACATCTACGCAGGGAGCAGACGACAGCGAAGGGAGACAGCACACGGCCGGAGATGAAGCACGCGGATGCAATGACACAGCTGAACTAATGATGGTGAAACGTTTATGTGATCGTGCCGCATTGAAACGTCACACCAAATTAAAACAGAGGAAGATAAATGACTTTTTTGTACATAACAACTAAACCCTGTGTAAATTAAAAACATGTGTAAATATTTCAGGTGTGTAAATAAAATATTTTTCGTGATTTACAGTATTGTGTAAATTGAATGACTGTAAATATTGTGTTTTTTCATGACCAAAAGGAAATTATAAATGGTAAGTTATCATTTTATATTTTGTTTTATTTATCTTTCTATAATTCCAGATTATCTGGATTTTTGATTAACCGGATCACTTCCGGTTCCAATTAGACCGGATAAACGAATAAAAATTCTATGCACCTTTCTGAAGGAAATGATAATTTGAAGTTGTGTTTTCCATAATATTACTATTTTTTGTGATTTTTTCAAATTAGGTAGTAACATTTGACCCTTTACCGTAAATTTTTTTTTGAAAATGTAACAAATTAATTTTTTTTCTAAATATATTCATAAGCTTGATTTTGGATGATACAGGTTTTTCTGAAAAATGTTAACTTCATTTTTTGACAAACATACTTCTCCAAAACTGTTTGATATATATATATATATATATATATATATATATATATATATATATATATATATATATTTTTACATATATAAATTCTATGCTTCTTTCTGAGGAAATGATATCCTATAAGTTAGGTTTTGTATAAAAATAATATATTTTATTATTTTTTAAACAAGCGAAGAAAATTAACATTGGTATTTGTAGGGTTAAAAAGATTAAAAATTGCAACAAGTATTTTAATTGAATTATACTGTCTGGTAAAAAAATAAGGTACTGTTTACTGTTTGTATTCTTTGTACTGGGTGATTAAAAAAGAATGATGGAAAACTAAACATTTGGTACTTCTGTTTGCATGAAATAAAACAGCTGATTGTTGCAACAATGGAAAGGGCATGTTTATTAGTTTGTTTTGATAAGGTTATGTTTTGTCTTGGTTGTTTTGTGTTTTGGAGTTTGCTCGAACTCATGTTGTTGTTAGTGTTCAACGGAACTTTTGAACAAAATTCCGAAAGAATCCTCCTCATTGGAACTACATAGGTTGTTGGTGAGGCAGTTTGAGACAACGTGGTGTATGTGTGCCAAGAAAAGTTCGAACCGTCCACAGATTTTTGTAATGTACATAGAACTTGTTAATATAACAAATTGTTTTATGCAGTTTTCATGATTTTGTGACTCCATCTGCAAATAAATTAACCTTATTTTTGAATCACCCTGTATAATGAATCATATGATTGTCTATTTCCTACCTATGAGTGGTACCTTTCCTCACTTCTCTATGAATTTCCCCACTTAGTATTGAATACCTCCTCCTTCTTTCTGTCTGACCATTGTTCCTCACATTATTTTCCTCCGAGATACAACTTTATTTTTTTTCAGTTCCTTCAAAAAATAGTCCATTGTTTTATAATATATACAAAAAAAAGTTGAGTAATAAAAAACCATTATTGATAAATTATTTCAGTTAAAATCTGATATGTTTTCATACCGGTGCTTAGGGATTCGTTATTTACACATTACACTTTATTATTATTGGAATTCGCTTCTCTCAAATCTCAATCTCAATATGAGTGAGAAGGGAGGTATGGGGTGGGAAGAACTCTAATATTGGTTTTTGTTACCCAATGGGTGTTTATGAAATTAATCACAAAAACTATCAAAATGTACAGGCGAAGCAGAGAGATGGAAAGTGAAGAGGATCTTTTGAATATCGGTTTTTAAGACGATAATTTGTTTGTACCGATACTATCAGAATTCAAACTGCTTAGACATCTATTTCTTAGTCCAGTTTATATACATTTCGGTAATTTCATTGATTTGTTATGTGAATAGTCAATGGGAGTTAAATTAAACCAAACTCAAATTATATCAGTATGTGGTGAGAAAGGAGGGGTAAACTCAAGCATAGCTATATTTTGTTCCAATTCTCTGGTATCGGCTGATTCCACTACCAAGTTTCGGGTATCATCTCAGCCTATTTACATTGAAATTAGGCTATATTCAGATTTTTTTTTGGAATGATGTTTTCTCTTGTGATTATAAGTAGTAATTTGTATTACCAATCTCAGGTTAGCCATGTTATAAACAGTAGGCTATAATCAAGCATAGTTTATAATTCAATTTTTCTTTTTTAATTATTTTATATGCAGAGATATTTTTAGTTTAGGCTTTGTATACTTCTAAATAGGCCAAACATAAATCAGTGTTTGATTTTAAAAACAAATGTTTGTTAAATTTGGAATAATAGTCAAAACAATTTTCCCTTATAGTCTATACTGTTACAACATATCCCTTTAGAATTGATTCTAGACTGAACAGAAGGTTTTACCATGCAAAACCCTTTATTTTTAATAAATTGTCACTGTTCTTGTAAATTTTAATTATAAATTGAAACTCTACAGCATTTGCAAATTATGCTAAACCAATAAACTGGACGAAGTATATTTGGGAACTGGATCCTAATAATACAGATAATAATGGTTTCCAAAATGAGGACTTGATTGTGTGGATGAGAACTGCAGCACTTCCAAACTTTCGTAAACTGTATCGCCGAGTAAACCATACAACTGCTGCTTTTAAAAATGGATTGCCTAAAGGAAACTATACTCTTGAAGTGAATTATAGTAAGTATTACTTATTATATTACTATTTTTTAAATATAAATTCATCGGGTGATTTATTTATTTATTGGCTAGATAATGTAAATGTACAGCTGTCAAAATTATGAGATCTAGACTTGGGGGCTGTGAAATGTTCACTTATCATGATTCTTTGGACATGAATGGTACCTTTAAATTTATATATATATATATATATATATATACACAGTATATATATACAGTAGAGTCCCGCAAACTCAGCGTAATGTGAACCGGAAGTGTGCCGAGTTTGTGAAATGCTGGGTTATCGGGAATAAGGGCAAAAAATAAATTGTAATTGAAACACCAAAGCGGCGGCGATATCAAACGACTTTGTCGATAGCGGTATCCCATTGTCGGCGGTGTAAAAACACCGCGGCACCAAAGCGGCGAGTCAAACTACTTTGTCGATAGCGGTATCCCATGTCGGCGGCGTAAAAACACAGCGGCATTGGCACCCGTTGGTATAGCAGACATAAACCTGCAAAAACGTTTGATGGGCCGCTTTTTTTCCATGAAACAATTTAGTATGCATTATGGAAAATATAACATTTCTTTTCAGTTTTCTTTGACTGGTTATGGTCTACGCATATTATATACAGTAAATAAAAATGAGCGAGTTACGAAAACGGAAGCGTGTGTTGGTTTCGTTTGAGATGCGGTTAAATGTGTTAAAAAGACTTGACAGACGGGAATCTGTAAAAAAAAACTTTGTGACAAGTTTAACGTGGGAAAAGTACCATCAACGATTCGAGCGAACGAAGTTAATGCCCGCTTTGGGATCTGCCGAACTTTTACGAACATCACTGTTTTTAGCAATATATTTTTTTCCCGTCGGTGTCGCCGAGTAATCTGGACTGCCGGGTTATCAAGTGCCGAGTTTGCGAGACTCTACTGTATATGTATATATATATACAGTATATATATATATACACAGTCTATATATATAATTGTATGTTTACATCATAAAACTAGCTTTTTTAAACCCTGAAAAATGAATGGTTACTGGTTACAATATGCCGTCATATAATCAAATATATATATTTTTTTTTAAATTAACACATACTTTTTTCAAGTATCATTCTGTCTGAATTTGATATTTTGGTCATAAAGAAAAACCTCATAGTAAAATAATTTTTGTGAATTAATTTTTTACACATAAAATATGTAAGCTTTATTATGATATCTTAAAATATATAAATAAGGTATGTTAATCTTTTTATAACACCCTTTTTATTTATTTATAAAAAACTGCATTATCCATACAATCTATGTAATGTCTAAAGTGTTAGGTATTTTTATTGTTCCAAGATTCTTTTCTTAATAATCGGGTTTGATAATCTACACCTATGTTGTTGATCTTTATGTAATTCAGTTTTATCATGGTTTTGTTTCCAAAATTTCAAGCCCCATTTAAAATCTAATTTCAATAAATTTGGATCTTTGATATCAGAAAAGACATTTTTGTATCTGTGTTAGAAAATTAACATTATTTATTTCATAAAAGTTTAGGTTTTTAATTTTTGCTTCCAATAAAAATATTTTTACAAACATATAATTAGAATAAACTGGTTGAGGCTGCACATTGTGTGTATTTGTATTGCCATAGGCACATAATATGACACCACTTTAAAAGTATTATTTTCAGTCTACTCTTTTGTTTAGTTTGATTGTACTTAATTTGGTACTATAGCATATTACAGTAATTATTCATTAACTCAATCAACTGTTCTTTAAACTCTTATTTAATCTGCCCAATCTATGTTTGCTTACATCATCAAATATTATAGGTATTATTTCGATTCTTCCTAAACTAAACTAGAATATTCAAAATGTGAAGGGATGGGAGAGCTAGATAAATACTGCAATTATCAATAAAACCTAGTTTAGATATCCTTAAGGGGATAGTAATTGTATAAATGAAATAGTTCAACAATGCACAGTTAAGAGAAGTTAAACAAGCCTGGTTCTGTGAATGCAGAATATGTGGCAAAGTTTTTAAGTTTTAAACTTTTATAGAAGTACTAATTCAATGGTAATTAAGTAGCAATATTTGGATTAGAATAGAATTTATAAAAAAATGTGTGTAGATAAGAAAAAATATTGTCATAATTGTGTAGTTCAACTAAACGAAGTACGAGATTATTCTCATAAAATAACCTTTAATTTATATGGGAATGTGTTAGACCATAATAAGCTAACTTGAACCCTGAAGGACTTCATATTTAAGAGTCAAACCTATTCCGAGAGGTGACATGGATTTAGGCAACACTAAACAAATCTACAATTTATAATACTTAGAAAATAAATGTTTCTTAATTTAGATGCATAATTACATAATCGGAATGGTATCTTAGCTGTAAAATTCATAGTGGCATTTCTAGCATAGAAATAATTGTGGTCATCAGGAAATCCTTGTAATAAGGCCTATGATATTGTATGTTTAGATTTATGTTTGTTGTTTCTTTATATTATATCTGCTAGAATCTATATAATTAATTTGAATACAATCTGCCAATCCTAGCATTTCCTTTAAATTTATATTTCTTGACACGTTTCAGAGTTCCTCCTACTATAGTACTCGTAGATGTACTTTAGACCAGTAGGAGTACTAAAGTAGATCTCCAAGATGGAGGAACTCCGAAACGAGTCTACAAGTATAAATAATGAGAAAATGCTAGGATTGGCAGAAGATCGTAATCAGAATATATATATATATATATATTTCACTTTTTTGCCTAGTCTGTTTTACAATTAAAACTTTAACATAGGATGAAATAAAGTTACTATGAGGACTTTACTTGGAAAACAAATAAATTCTGTTTAATATCCTATACTGTTAGTACTGTGTTTGGTTTAGTTGTCTTCTTAATAAAACACAAGGTAAATTTAGATTTTCATTTCATTAAAGGATTAATCACAATATTATGCTTTCCCTAACAGTTTTTAATTGTTTAAACACTTATATTCAGTAACTTTTACTTCTATTGTATTCTAATAGTAAAATTTCTAATAGAATAGTTAAAGTACTGGTACTTTGATTATTTAAAATTTTAAATTTTTATGTCATATACATGTTAAAAAATTATAAAATTTCTTTTGTGATTGTGTTGTATTTCTTGTGACAGTGTACCCAGTAAAAGCTTTTGATGGGAGGAAGCAAATGATTCTATCAACAACATCATTGTTAGGAGGGAAGAACCCATTCCTGGGTATAGCCTACATTGTTGTTGGAGGGATCTGTCTACTGCTGGGTATTATTTTCCTCTTCATTCATATAAAATGTGGAAAGAGGTGAGACAAAATTTGTTATCTTTGTAAATCATTGATTATAAAAATCTTTCAAATAATTCATTGACTTGTAAATAGTTTCTTTTGTAAATTAAATAACTTCCTGGGGTTTTCAAGCTTTATAATTTATATTAAGACCCATATATACATTTGAACAGAATTTTTTATACAATTTATTTCAAATGTAATATTTAACCTCCAATAATGCCATCCTATTAATTCGGACTTTTCTTAATACGGACAACCAATATTTCTATAAAAAATCATTAGAAATTTGGCTAGGAACTATACATAAAGTAGCAGATGCTGTATGTATAGGTAATTGCACTGGGTTAACCCTACAAGTGCTAACTGTCCACGTACGTAGATGATGAACGACGGATAGTTCAATTAAAACACATATTTTGCGATTCAACATTTCGCACACTTAAAATCTTACTATCGCCATAAAAAAAATACCGTTAGAAAGCTAATGTTTCGTAGATGCATAATCATGCAAAAAATATTCCACAAAACGTTATAAATAATATTCCAAAAATTGCTGAATTTCACGTATTTTTTATACATAATGTCAAAGATTTGCGCAGATAACTTTTTTACAAAACAAGGTTAAGTTTGTGTAACATTCCCGATTCGAAATTTCTGTCAGTCAGATTAAACATAACACTGTTCCATAGATCGCAACTTTCTGTTTCTATCGATTGTTTCCAAATGCGTCTAAGTTTTATAGTTTTTATTATATAAAAATTAAACAAAATGAAGAATTTTAGTCATTTTTACACGCTAAAAATTACATTTTTTCCAATTCAACTTTTATCCTAGTAGATATTATATTATCAAAATGTATTATATATCATTGTAAAGGTAATGTTTCATTCTATCATAACCAAGTTTAGAAAATTTTTTGACACCAACAGTTGAAAAACACTACTTGACTCAAGTAACCGTTCATAGCGCTAGTTTGTGTCACTTTGCCGCGGCGAGGTTTATTTAGAAAAACACCTATATGTTCATATAATTTAACGAAACGGTAATATTTGTCCAAATGTTACAAGTTGACGATATTATATAGTATTTTTCTTTCTCTTTCGAACTATGAAGTCGAAATTATCCTAAGTTATATAGGTTATGAGTTATAACCATTCTAGGAAATGATCCTCTGAACTTTCAGACCGGTTTGCGATATTCAGTGTCTAGACAGTCTTGAAGAATCCGATCTTTATTTTTATACAAACTTTCGTTTTTGATATAACTGTAAAGAGGAGGTTTCAATGTTTAACCTTGTATTTGAAACACATCTGTAGAAGGAAAAATACAAAGGCTGTGGTACTTTATAAAACCTAGAATAAACTCAATTTGTTACTTCGAACGCAAGGTTTTTGCCGATGTGGAAATTTCAAAGTGTAATAGCTTTGTGTTTTTATAGTGAATATAAGATTCATGAAGTGATTTTTTTATTATGATTTGTTTATACAACTTAAAATAAATGTGTCAATGTTTGTAGAGTGTAGTTATTTGAGTGATAATTCATATTTTCGACGTATTTTGCAGGCCTAGTCTAGTCATGATGTGATTTTGGAACTTGTAGTTTCAAGAAACCATTTATTTATTATAATATGTATATACATAATATATAAATGTATATACAACTTATAATAAATGTGTCAATGTTTGTAGAGTGTATTTATTAGAGTGATATTTCATATTTTTGGTTTTTTTCCACAGCACTAGCCAAACCTAACCTCAACGTCTAGGCTATTGTGAAGGTAGATTTTTATCATAAATGACCCATGTCTAATGAAAATTTTATAAATTGATTTTTCTTTTTAGCAACTTTTATCCACAAATATATTAAAAATCTGTAGTAATGGTTGAAAAAATTCCAAAAAAAATTTTGTATGGTTTACATTTCCATTTCTGTGAAATTCTTCCCTCCGTTACTTTCCGATTTTTTGCTATTTGACATAAAAACTCCTTATTTTTTACATCTAACATTTTGTTTCACTACACAGCTAAATTCTTTGCACCTTTCCGAATATTACATATATTATATATATTATATAGAAGTTGTGTTTTCCATACATGTAACTATTTTTGGTGAATATTTGAAAATAAGCCTAACAAATTCCCTATTTTCGTAAAATATTTTTTTTAATTTTGAAAATGTAACAAATTAATGTTTTTTTACCTAATATATTCACAAATATTATACAAAACTTTTGTATATCTTGAAAAAAGGTGGTAAGCTATTGATTTTGGATGATACAGGTTTTTCTGAAAAATGTTAACTTCATTATTTGACATCTAACATACTTACTCCAAAACCGTTTCTAATAAATTTAAAAAATATTTTTTTCAAAAATAGTACCCATGAATATGGTATGTATGGTATATGGAAAAAATTTTAATGGAATAGTATAAATTGGAGGTAATTGGAATTAGAATTAGAATAAAAAGGATTTTAATACAGCTAACTAGTTAGATTTGTAAAAAGATATTTTTTTAAAGAATAATTTGGTATATGGAGTTTGGTAACCATTCAGTATAATCAGGAGGCACCACTAAATAGATACACATATGTTAAATACAGTAATGTTATTTATAGCATACAACCTATTAACATCCACTAAAGAAAATAAATATTTACTTCCAATTGAAACTCTGCCAACTTTTGTTTTCCAAGCTAATGCATGAAATTGTAACTTATAAAACTTTTATAAATTTAGGGATTCTGTGTAGATATCGTATTTATGTTTTTCCTTTTAGTTAATAAGTGAAAATATTAATGCATTAATTTCCTATTTTTCTTTTCCTTTGTTGATATTCATAGCTCACAAATGTTCAGCTACCATTATTATGGAGTAGCCAAAATAAAATAGCAAGCATTGATTTTCTGAGAACCATCAGCTTAATTATTTTAATTTAAAATTCCCCTCCAGTGTTAAATATTAAGTTGTCTAAATAAAACTTCATATAATCCTACTTATTTGATGAATGTCTCTTTGTTCCAGTACTACTGAGGTGATTAATGTCAATCCACACACACCATATCAGTAATGAATCCTTCATCAACATTCCTTCTAGTCAGCAGTGATCCAATGCAATTTAGATTTAGCGTTGTATTTGTTGTCTGCACAACATAACTAGTAATTATCACTGCAAAATATGTTCCATATTAATTTTTTAATAAAGGTCTATATATATGTTAACAATTTCAAGAAAGGTTAGTTTTAAAATAAAAAATATGTATTATGACATAAATTTTAATCTAAACCCATTTTTTGCTACTTCAGAATAATTATATTTTGAAATGTATATTTTTAAGCTGTAGAAATGTAAGAAACATACAGTATTGTTTTTAAAATATTGAAACATTATATTTAAATTGTATTGTTTTGTATACATATATATTGTATAAGTGTATATATTACAGATTTTTCCATATATTAATATTATTTTGTGTTAAAGATTGGAATTGGATAATGAAAAGCCTTCATATAACTGCAGGGGATTTGTCATTTTCTTTTTATAACCAGTAATCCTTCAACTTTGAAATACTTTACTCAGCATATCTCTCGTCTGGAAATTAGATTTTTGGCTGTTGTAATCCTTCAAGTTAATTTTAAATTAAAGTAGTTTGAATAAAAAAATAATGTATTATTAATACCTGTCTAATATTATACATGAAGGAGAAAATCTTTTTGGCAGTAAGATTTATACAATTAACTTGATCAATTTGGATGAAACATTTTCATTAGATTTAGTATAATCCTGAAGATTTTCGGTTATAATAAATCAAATATTACTTTAGTGTTGTTAGAAAATAATACCAGCATTAAAATGTGTATTTTTATCCAATACCAACATTTAAGGTGCAAGAACTGTCACTTGTCATTTTTCACCTTCATTAATTTAAATAAGTGAAGTGTGTCCTGTGAAAAAAATGTAATAAAGAACACCCTTCTTACAATTTTAGATATTTCAGAAAAAATAGTTCAAAATCTTAGAAATCTTTGAAGAACAATGTTCAGCTATTTTAGTTTTCAGAATTTTTTGGTCAAAATCAATGACTTATTGTCAAATCCCTCCTTTCCAGATTTCTTCAGGCTTAAAATTGTTGGTAAAATAGTGACCAATAAGTTTTGTTTGAGTTTAGTCAAATTTAATAAAATCTGCCATACAAAATTTTCAATCAATCATGGGTATATATCTGGGCCAAGTTTCTGAAACAAGGAAAATAAAGATATTTTTAGAGCAAGGTAGGTTTACCATAAATTTTATGAACCAAATTTGGACACCCAATTTGTGGGGGTTGAGATAGGGGAATGAGTAGAGTTGTTACTGTATCATATTAAATATAAAGTAATGACTAGCATTTATCTACAACCCACTTTAATTCATAACATTATCTTGAACTAAAAAAGAAGTTAGTATAAAAAGCTAAATATAGAGTAAAATGAATAAAAAACAATTTCCAAATAAAAAAAGAACATTTTTATTAATAATAAAACTTTTATAATATTTGTATATAAAATTTATTACTTTTGTTTATATTAGTAAACACAATAAAACCAAAAATTGAATCTCATTTTTAGTTTATGCTGGGTCCAAGGATGGGTTCGTCACATTCATAATCATCTTTTTTTACTGAATATTTTTCAGCACTTGTTTAAATTTTTTCGTAGAATTCTGGATAGGATAAAACAGAATTCACTCGATGTTCAGCAGTTCTTTTGCAACTGTCATGGACAACCTCCTCACCTCAGCCACCCAAATGGATACCATCATCAAAAAATATACATCCGACAGGAGCTGATGTAATAGGCAAAAAACACATGGAAAATTATATTAATTTTTAAATGCCCATGAAGGAAATGTTGCTTACTGAAAGAAGGAAGGGGAAAAAAAACCATTAAAATATGTCTTTCTGTTTCTTGAACTTGTCATCTTTGTCAAACCCAAAGTTACAAGTAAATGATACCTGCTAGATAGAAACCTGCAATACTTCGGTAAAAAAGTTAACGATTGCATTTTCACATTTCAACTTACCAAGCAACTGTTTGGCTGCAAACAGAATAAAATTATTTACATCATATTTTCCAGTTTGACAACCATTACAGCATAGGCTTGAGTAGCTTTTAAAGCAGTTATGTAATAATTGGACTCCAGTTTAAGAATTGAGATATAGAACATTTTTAGAAGGGGCTGTGCACAAATTTGAAGGAAAATTCACTTGTGGGGATCTCTGAAAACATTATTGCAACAGTACAGAGCCCAATTTTCCATCCACATTTGTAAAATCTGGACACCATACTCAAAATCAGAACTATCCAAACGAAATCTGGACATTTGGTAACCTTACATTAAGAACATTCTGTGCTGCTTAAGGACTTATTCAATTAGCGAATGATAAGCTTGTAATATTTCATTGTGAGCTGTCATCTATGACTAATTACTCTAGACCAATGTCCCCCAAAGGTGTGTTTAATTCACACATTTAATGTTTAGGTTGAGAGGGGGTGACTTTAGGATAACTGATATAGTAATTTTTTAATGATTTCATCATTCTCTGGGATTTTTCTACCCTTGGTAATTTTGTTTTCCTCATTTCTTAGCAAGGTTATCATTTATTGTGTAGGTATACAAAGGATGGCAGTTTACTGGCATTTGCCATTCACATAGGCATGCTATGACTGAACTTTTAAAGATACACTGTTTTTTCCTAAGGGTTGAAATGAATAAACAAATTTCAAAGGGTTAAAGGAATTTTATCAAATTCAAAATATTATAAAGTTCACAATAATCCATTAAATAAATGTCTAAATCTTTTAGTTTGTTTTTACTAATTTATTTGATCATTGTTGGACTGTTGTGGCAATGTAATGGCATTATTTTTCCACACTATTTGTTTGCACTAGAAGTCAAGGAAGGATAGTGGTAAACTAAAGGATCAAAGTTACACGTAAAGTTCTTTTAACAGTGTCACATTTTATAAACTACCTTTTAGTTTTTATAAAGATGAATTTCAACAACGTAATCTATATAGATTATAAAGATGGATTTTTAAAACATGGTTTGTTTATACTGTATATAACACATCAGATAATTGTTGTCATCCTTTGTTGTGTTTATTTTTATACATACATATATATATATATATATATATATATATATATATATATATATATATACCAAATAAAGTGATTTTGAATGAAACTGGAGGAAAACCTAAACTTAAGTGTTTAGGAACTGTGAAAGATAGTACATATCACTAAATATAATTAACCTGGACTTTAGGGATAAAGTTGGATTTCAGAACAGATTACTCATCACCATGCAAAATTGATTTTACATTGTTCTTTGGTTTTTACTCTGAATTGTTTCTAAAATGAATTGAACACTTACATTTGTACTTGAAATTGCAAAATTGTACATAAATATAATTTTCTTATAAACAAAATAACATACAGTTCATCAAGGTATAACATGAGCTCTGGCTAGTTGCTACTTTCATCCACATTATAAATCATATCCCGCTGCACTGTTATAAATGACAAGTCCTTAGTCACCGACTATCAAGGAGTACATCAAGATAATGAAATATCTGAAATTTGTTATCATTTATGTTTATAACTTTGATAGACCTTTAAATGATATATCATTCAATATCTTAATATATAAGATTTTCGACTTTGCTTCATAGAAAAGTAGTTTAATGCCAATATTTTAGTTAAAGAGTATTTATGTCTCTTTGACTATTAAATGTATTGAAAATTAAGTATTTCTTTCAAAAAAATGATTAGATTGTTATAATACTTTTCGATCAGCCTAACAAATAAGAGCAGCAATAGTATCATTACTTTCTTCTACAATATCAAACCAAAAAAATGTGTTTGATATTAATATTAAATAGTACCACATTATGAGATATTTAAAATTGTCACCTGGCCATCTTGGATTCATCTATTGGATTAAACTTCAAATTTTAAATAGTGAACTGTATTTTAAAATGATCCACAACGATAGAAAATCTAATTTAGAACAACGGCCTGAATTTATTAGTTAAAATAAGTGCATTAAAAAAATTTATAAAATAACGTTTTCATGGTTACCTTAATTTCAGTAACCGATGCATAAACTTTCTATCAAATTAATATACAACACTAAATATTAACCTAACAAAATAAAATATGATAAACCTATATGTTAATTTTTTTAAATATAGGTGATAAAAAGATATGGGTTGTCTAAAAAAAAGTTGAATCCATCATGGCTAATATTTTGTTGTATTCAATAATGTATGAACTGAATTTAGGGTGAAATAAGTGACTTGATCATCACAGTTACTGTACAGAACTGACTGACATAGGATGAATTGGAAATGAAACTAGGTTAGAATGGGACAGAATGATCTATCTTATTTTATGCAGTTCATTAATTAGTGTCTTTCATTAAAATATAATTTTAAGACTATAAAGACTGCATTTAAAGATTCTTAACCCTAGAGGTGCCTACTATAACATCATCCTTTTTCAAAAATTCATAAAAAATAGTAAAAACACAACTTATAAGATGTAATTTTTCTCAGAAAGGTACATAGAATTTATCTGTGTAAAGAAAAAAAATATTAGGTTTTGGAGTATGTTAGGAATAAAAAAATGACGTGAAAATTCCATAGAAAAGCCTATATAAACTCATGTTTTTTTTCAAGGTATACAAAAGTTTTGTAATGTAATTATGAATAAATTTTGATAAAAACAAAAATAAATTTATAAGATTTTCATATTATAGAATTTTTTTTTTTTTTTTTTACGAAATTAGCCAAAAGTTATGCCTAATTTGAAAAATCACAAAAAATAGTAATATCGTGGAAACACAACTTCTTATTATCCTTTTCCTCAAAAAGGTACATATAATTTACCTAGGTGTAATGAAAAAAAAAAAAAAAAAAAGATGTAAAAATTAGATTTGAAGTTAGTATGTCAGGAATCAAAAATTCTTATAAAAAATTAAGTCGAAATTTCACATAAAGCTTTTTTTTACCATATAAAAAAATTACATACATTTGTATGGTATGTGGGCGAAATGTTGAATTTAAAAAAAAATTTTTTGGGTTGTTTACCGCTACAGCATGGAGTTTATCGACCCAAATGAGTCGCAACCCTCTTAGAGGGTTTATATAATTAATTAATTATTTTTCCAAGGAAACATTTCATAGCACTTGTGATAAAGGGTAAAAAAAAAAACCATTTTATGACAAAATTGATTTACAACGATCTTATCTAATAGATTTACAATATACAATAATACCATCTATTATTACTGTTCATTTAACAATTATTTACACTCCAATGATCATTTTCTCTGAATGGCTTGAATAAATATTTATCTGTCATAGATTTCCCTTTATGACTTCATGTGTTCTTGAAAGCGTTTTAATATCTGTCATTGGATTGATGATTGAAGTCTCCCTATGTAAATGGAAATGATTTAGGAAGAATAAAATAACAAAATTATGAAGCTAGGTAAGCACAAGGCTAGTCATGGTAGAACTAAAGATATATATATATATATATATATATATATATATATATATATATATATATATGAGGGATAAATCATTAAAAGCAAAGCAAAAAAGTGTTGGTTATTTTAGTACATTACAAATGCTACAATTAAATCAATTTTGATGGTAGAAGTTAGAAAACACAAAAAATTATATAAAAAATTCTTAATACTAATCAAGTAAAATATTAACTAAACTGAGACCTTGAACAGTGGAGACCAAGAACTTAAAAACATTAGTTTAATGCACAGTTTAAACAGTATTAAAGCAAAATAAATCTTCCAATACTACTAATGAATATTTATATTTAGCATGGGACTAACACACCACACATAAAATGATTTAAACTTTTAAATAATTTTTTTATGATTTTATTGCACAATTTAAACAATATTAACTCAACATATATATATCAAACAAAGAATGAATTTTTAGTCTAGAAATAACACCAAACATAACATTCATAAGGTCTGTCATTGTCATTACCACAGTGGCTGCTCGTGATTAGGTTGGCAAGTGAAGAAAAATGTGAAATTAAATGATTGAGTAGGCCTACACCTGAACTTCCTGGTTTTACCCATATTGTCCAAACTGGAAAAGGGTCTTTTAACAGAAAATTTAATTCAGATTTATACATAAAGTGCAGTTGGTTTTGTGGCTGTGAATTAAAATTGGCATTATTTCGTTTCCCCTGTTTATTGTTTGGTGGAGAAGACACATGTGTTAAGACAGGATTTAAAAATCTAAATCATATTACTGATAGAATAAAAAAACATGAAGCATCAGCTAATCACATACAAAATAGCTTACAATAATTAGCCTCCAGAGAGTTATTGAAAAGTTTGCCCATTAGAAAGAAGGACGAATGGACTTCCTTTTCAAATAATATAAGTTCAATAATTTATTCTAATTTATGTCCTTAATACAAATATGAGTTTGAAGTGATGCTAAGTTTATGGTACATGGGCTCCAATTCAAAAGTACAATCTACAATACAAACATATATATGGTTATTTAAAACACTTGCAACCACCAAGTTTTTCAAGCACCAGCCGCCACTGCATTGCCATCTCAACTTTTGCATGAAATGCACCCTACACCTGGAATATTTTTGAAAAAATACGAGTAAGTTTGTCTTTCTAATAACAGTTAATGTTTATACAATTACAATATCCAGTGAGCCTAGTGGTTTATTAAACTTGCTAACGTTAATTGTGTTAGTGTTTTATTTGTGGTTAGATTACTTCTTTCAAATTTGTACAATTTCCTCAACTAACCTTGCTGGTTCGGTTTTAAAACATAACCACAAACAGTTATTGTTTTATTTGTGCTTTGGGGATTACTTCTTCCATATTTGTATAATTTCCCTTAAACTAACCTTACTGGTTTGGTTTTGAAAAATTAACACATTCGCTGTGGTGTAACCAAAAGGTAATGGCCCAAAGTCTGTTTAGATGGGTCTATATTATTTTGGTAATGCTCAGCAGATCCAATACAGATGAGGTCAGTGAGAGCAGAATTTGAGTATGAAGGCTGTGTTTCTCATAACGTATTTTGAAGATTAATTCATAGTTTTTTTTGCAATACTTTGAGTTTCAATTGTTTTGATTTAAATTAAAGTGTATTGAATTTTATAGTGTTGTGTATAGAATTTTATAGTGAATTTTATAATTTTTATGTGTACCTACAGTAGCAGGGACCCTGATCCTGTTATAGAAGAGATTAGAAATGAGGGTGACCTTAAGAGCAATAGCTTTTGAGTGAATAAGATGCCACCCACTTCGAAAGTAACTTGGACTCAGCACAAGAAAAGCTGAGCTCAATCCTAAAGAATACACTGAGTCTGATCTTGCTGTTTATGACCCACAATTGCTAACCCGTACATAAGCATGCTGATCATTCCATTAATACGAAAAAATACATTTTTTGATGCTACCATCTGGGAAAATCAACTCCATGAATGGTTTCAGCTTTTAGTAAAAAACATATTTTTGTAAAATATAGTTGGAACCACCAATAAGTAGTATGCCTAGAAAATATTTGGAGCCCCAAACTTTACACCTAAATCTAGAATCAACGGGTGGAAAGAGGGGACCATATCAGGATTAAAAAGTTTGATTGGACTGGTGATTCATATTTGAATGAGGAAAATAAACAGATTAAATGATTATAGGAATCGACCCCAAGTATTTCAGCCTAGTTTTTACTAATTATGTGATTCCTTCATTTCATCGATAACAATGCTGTGAAGCACATGAAATCACCTGCACAAAATAAGAAGTTTAATCATCTCAACACTAAAATAGAGAATGTGTACTATAAAAGCTGTCCTTAGATGATGGCACCATACTATGGAGGGGACATATACTTTAGGCAATATATTAAAGGCAAATGCTATAAATAAGGTGTCAAACTGTCTGAACCAGGTAGCTTGTGTATTGCATTCACTATGTATTCTGGTAAAGGGCACTCAACCAAAGTTGTGATGCACCTTATGAGATATAAGCTGAATGTTAAGACATTCTAAATGGACAACTACTACAATAATTTTCCAATCACCACTAAGCTTATATGGCATAACACATATTGTAGTGAGATTCAAAGAAAAATTGGAAATACTTGCCTCAGGACGTGAAAACCTCTAGATTGTGCAAGGGAGAGATGATTGAACAATATATGCAGAGGGGGTAAGTAGTGAAGTGGAAAGAATACTGCTAGGTTGTGCAAAGGAGAAATGATTTGACATTATATGCAGAAGGGGTAAGTAGTGAAGTGGAAAGAATACCGCTAGGTTGTGCAAAGGAGAAATGATTTGAGATTATATGCAGAAGAGGTAAGTAGTGAAGTGGAAAGAATACTGCTAGGTTGTGCAAAGGAGAAATGATTTGACATTATATGCAGAAGGGGTAAGTAGTGAAGTGGAAAGAATACCGCTAGGTTGTGCAAAGGAGAAATGATTTGAGATTATATGCAGAGGGGGTAAATAGTGAAGCGGAAATAAAACCGCTAGGTTGTGCAAAGGAGAGACGATTTGACATTATATGCAGAAGGAGTAAGTAGTGAAGTGGAAAGACAAACATCAGGTGTTGTGTATTTTTACTGTAAACCTAATAGCAATTTCCACAAATATGGAACCATGATGTGGTGAACCATGGGATAAGCCCTTATAGAAAATATAATATTTAAGCCTTTTTCCTCTTTCTACAGGATTTCTGTGGTTCAAAACTCCACAATAGATCCATCCTTGATTAGAACAATTCAGTCTTCTTTATGATCTCTACTGACTGAGAAAGTAAACAGTGTTTACGAATATTTCAGAAGTTTAGTGTGTTTTCTTATTTGTGTACTATAAGGTAATACCAAGGTAAGCCTGTGTCTCCTACCTATAAAAAATCTAAACTAATAAGCTATATGCCCCATTAAACGCTAAACTAAGACCAAAAAGACAATACAATATATAATGCTCACATGAATGGTATAGATAGGCATGATCAGATAATACCTCTGTGAGCATTAAGTCATTATGGTAGTACAAAAAGATTTTTTGTAAATCTGGCCAAGAACTGATTTATTCTTTCAAAAAACTATAGTGTTTGGAAATCTTGCAGTTTCCATATAGTATTTGGTGAAACTGCAAGATGGACTATTACTATCAAAGATTGGTTCTCCTCTTAAGTGTAAAAATAAAAACACAACAGAGTTTATGCACACACATTAAATCCAGCACCAGGGTGGTTACCACCAATGCAGTGAATATGTTAAATGGAAGAAAATTTCTTAATTCTTTGAACAATAAAAATATTGTTTAAGAATTATTTTAATAAACCAGCTATTAGAATCTTGATGGTAAAAACTCCCACAACAAATAAAATTTTATTAATCCTTCCAATAACAGTAATTTGACACTAATTTCAGTTCGCTGTTCATATAAATAATATAAGAGACGTTATGTAAATGACTCAAGTAACCCCAGCTTTAAAGAATTAAATTAAATAATAGTACTTTCTATAAAACTATACCACAAGTATTTGAGGAGACAGTGCTCACCTAGAAGATTATCTTCTACTTAATCAACATGCATTATTTGATTAATAATTCAGTACGAATGGGTTTGAATATGTTTTTGTAGAGACGAATCAAGAGGGAACCCTTTTCCGCATATTTGGCAATTGTGTCTGTTTTCTCCTGTGTGTAATCGCTCATGTCGTCGAAAACTAGAACCATCTGCAAAAGATCGGCTGCATACTCTACAAGTAAAAGGTTTCTCACCACTGTGTACTCGCCGATGTGTCAACAGATGGGATTTAGTGATGAACATTTTTGAACACGTTTCACATTTATATGGCCTTTCTCCTGAAAAATAAAAATCTTTTAGATTTTTTTATGCAATTTAACAATGTATATTATCGAAGATCACTTTTAAGAATAAAATAATAGTTTCATGATGGTAACATCATGGAGATTTGGAATTTATTGGTTTGCTTCTATTTCAACAAGCATCTGGGGGTAAGGGAGATTTCATTCATAACTTTGGGATTTGGAATAATTTTTGTATATTGGGATTTATTCCACTCAAGGTACTATGATTATTTGGGATCGAAATCCATATCCACAAAGTAATGATCAAAGTCCTTGCCTTTTTATTGCATGGCCTTAGTTTTTTGTTTACTGGAGATCATTATCATCCATTCTCATAACTTGTAAATATTAAATAATAAGGGGTGTAACTACTTTTGTTAACTAATAGAATTTATGAAAAATTGCTCAGCTGAGGGCGCCAGATGGAAATTAACTCACCAATTTTGAAAATAAAAAAAATTGACTTAAAATTGAAATATTCTCAGGGTTGTGTTTTCTTTTAAAAGTGTACTAACATTGGTTGTCTGGTAAATAAAAATCCTTCTTTATTTTGCTGAAACTGAACATAGTAATTTATTAAAAGTATTCATACACACATATTGATAGTACATACACATTAGTATATTACTTGAATTTATTTTAGGTTAGAAATTTGAAATTGTTTTGTCTTGAAGAGACCAAAATCCTTTATAAATGATTCTACTTTAATTAGTTGCAACTTTTAATCATTAAATTTTTTATGAGCATCTTTGTTCTCATATAAAAAAAAAATTATAAATTTTCTGTTAAAGTGTTAGTTTAAATATTTTTTAAAATTACTTATTACTTTAAGATTACTTATTTAAACAAATTTTAACATATTTTATATTCATCATTAGTCCTTTTTTACACAAAAGATAAAATAAGATTGTCTATCATTTTTGTTACCACGTTGTAGCCATCTCCAGGGTGAACATCCTTTGTGACATGCAGTCCTCGTTCTTGAGGTTGAGGTCCATTATCGACTACATAATATTTCAGTTGATGATCTCAATTTTGACTTTACGAATTTATAGTTCTCACACATTTCATCTCTATCACTGAAATAGAGTTTATGTTTCGATACTTAACGTCTTTCAGATTGAAAATACCGGCTAAACTGTTTATGCAATGAACGAATTCAAGTCGCACCATGTGCACAATCACAAAAGATTTATTATTTCACCATATTTATGTGTCCGTCAATTTCCTACGCACTCTACACTCAATTGATTCTAAACCGTTTACGATTTACATTGTTTATATTACAAAAGATTCTCATTAACACAGGTTACATTGTCTACAACTATTTCCTATCACTAATCAAAAGCACATCTTTCTATTTCAGACGCCGCCTCTAGACTCTCACAAACACATCTTAATCCCTTGAACGTTCCTGACCAACTCTTAAACATTAATTGCATTGTTCACAAAATATTTGCAATCAAAAATGCGTCTGACCAAGTCAGACGCCGCCTCTAGACTGAACTAATTCCTAGCATCTCAACTAAGCGTCCTTTTCAGATCTACCAACTCAGCATACCCCGGACACATTTCTGGTCCCACGGACACTGTCCAAATCATTTTGCTTGACAACAAGCATTGTCTATTTTCACAAAACAATATCTCACTTTAATATTTATTCTATCTTACAACTAGACATTATTTATTTTAAATTTATATTTTGGAAATCTATTTTAATTTTTATTCCCCTTGTTTTAATATTATTTACAGACATCAATTTGACTTACGTCGTCTTTTTTTTAAACCATTCATAAAATTCCTTTTTATTTTCTTGTTTTAATCTCAAAGCAAAATTCAAAAATTGAGTATCACAAACTCATGCTTAGTTTATTTAAAACAAATACAATTCTAGGATTTGTTAGGAATTAGAATAGTTTTAGTTAAGAATATACTCTAAGCTCTTTTTAAGAAGCCACAATGACAACAATTACAGACAGACCTGGAAAACTGACAAAATTGGTTACCTTTCAAGCAACGCATACGTCATTGATCCTACAATGATATATAAACAATTGAGTGGGAGGAAACGTGGTCAGTAAGCCAAGATTGATTAAGGGAAGGTGCTGCAGGAATTCTTAAAGATAGCCAGACAGACTTGGCGAGTAAGAACTTCCTAGGAGTAATGAGACTTCGGACAAGCATCCACAAGAATTGCAAACAGGGTAAGCAAACTTTGTGTATTAAGAAACTTGTAATTATTTCTGAGTCAGATAATTAAACTATAATGGAGAATCAGATCTGTGAGTCACAACAATTATAGTAATTCTGGATTATTGATAATAAGAATATTATAGATGGGATACTATTTGCGTAATATTTAGGTAGTCTCTATTTCTAATAGAATTTTAAATTACTTAAATGTCCATTACATTTTTATTTATGAACTTTATTTTTATTTATTTCTCATGAGAATGTGGTCAATATTTAAGTTGCTATCATCTTAAAATGTATTAAAGAATTCTACCAAAATTTAATGCCAAACTTCCATTTCACAGGGTTGTTTCCACAGGGAAAAAACAACCCTTGTAAATCAAAATCTGAAGCAGGAGTTTCGTCATAATCACAATACTAATCATTATAACTTTGATGTTCGGAATGTAAACATTGTTAGAATCATTTTTAATTTAAAAAATTAAGATAAAAGTTTCTATAATTGAAAGTAAATCTTTGGAAATGGCCTGGTGAGATATAAATCAATAAACAAGAGTAAGGATTACATGTATATTATATTATAAATAAAAAGACATAAAATAAACAAAAATTATTACAAATTTGACTAAATAAGATTTGTTTTTGCTTTCCCCCATACACATATTTAGGAAGAGTTATATGATGGGTCAAAAAGTCAATATATCTGTTTTGAAGCCTCCTGAGTCCAAACGCAAGGATCGATTTTAATCAAATTTAGTATGTGGATATACATGGTGTTTATAAAAGAACTCCTTGATTTAAAGTTTTATTAGTACACAGTAAAGTTAAATTAATAGTTATTAATCTTTTGAATCCCAGGTATAGCAGAGCCAGGCATTCCCCCCAGCCCGGGTTTTTTTTGATAATTTGCAGACTCTTTTTTAAAAATTTGTACAAATCTTAATATGAAGTAAACATAATAATATATGTATGTGTTTTGTTCAGAAAGAACAGGAGAAGCTGAAAATAGTATAAAAAATAACATATACAATTTTTTTTCTAAAAAACCAAAAAAAATTCCAATTTTTACCAGAAATTTCAAAAGCAAAGTTACAGTAAAATTAAACAATTTTTTTTTAAATCCAATATATATTTTTTGTAGGAAATTCAATTCCCTACATAGAAATGTTTATAAAATAAAAAAAATCTTATCACCAAAATGAATTATGTCCAAAAATGCAGTACGCTGTATAAGTAAAAAATTCAGATTTTAGTGCCGTTCTGTAACATTGCTGAAATAAATCATTTCATAGTACTGAAAATACATATTTATTTTCATTGAGTAAAAAACACAGGCTAAATAGTTAAAATAAAAAATAAAAACTTAGATAATCTATGTTTAAATATTCAGTTGTCATTGTCACAAAGGGTTCCAGACAGACACGCATGACTCGCCATAGTAAAAAAACATCCAATACTACGCAACAGATGATCTGCAAATAATACGACAACAGCTGAAGTTTATCGATCGCTGCAGGGATGCCATTCCAGCTAGCGCAAAACAAAATATACCAATCGAAAGGACAGTTTTTCCCGAACAGAACGGTAACAAACACGGCATATTTCTTCTTCTTACTTCGACTTAGAAAGTGCGGCAAGTTCAAACTGTACCACGAACGCGGCGCCGCGTCGCTGGGCTGGTAGCGGGGCTAGTGCACGGACGCGCGGCCGCATTGATGGGATTCGACAGGTTAAACCTTTATATTATTAAAGAGAATGTTCTCAAGTTTTTTTTTTCATACCTAATAAAGTTCTATATGAGCACCATTTGTTGCCCTGGCCACGTCTAAACGATATTCAGTTTCTTTCCAGGTATTCAGCAGCAATCATGAGTGACGGATGCTACAGCTTCAACAATCCTCTCCCTCAGATGAGCAATGTCATGGATCTTCTCGGAATACACAATGTTTTTTACATCTCACCAAAGGAAAAATCTAGTGGAGTCAGATCTGGGCTCCTTGGTGGCCATGCAAGTGGCCCACATCTACCAATCCACCTATTAGGAAAACACAAGTTCAACGCATCACAGACACGGTTGCTGTAGTGAGGTGGCGCGCCATCTTGCTGGAAGAAAATTGGTCCCTTTTCTTGTTCAATATCATCTATTTGTGGGAAAACGTATAGTTCTAACATATCACAATAAATATTCCCATTAATTGTCTTCTCTGCGAAGATGAAAGGTCCGACGATACGATCATGCATCAATCCACACCAAACATTGACTTTGGGCGAGTCTCGCTGATGTTCTATGAATTCATGCGGTGGCTCTGACCCCCAAATCCTACAATTGTGTCGATTGACAGACCAACTTATGTGAAATGTCACCTCATCAGAAAACATAACATTTCACAGGAAGTTCCTATTTTCTTCAATGCTGTCCAAAATGAAGACTGCGAAATCGACTCTTTTCACTTTGTCAGTGATCTTGATTTCATGCAGAAGTTGAATCTTATACGCACGTAATTTAAGCCTCTTTTGCACCACTTTATACACGGTAGACTTAGGTATTCCCAACTCCAAACTTCGTCTTGCCAATGACTTTTTAGGGCTACGAGTACAAGACGTACGGATTCGTTCCACATTCTGTTCAGAGACTGAAGGCCTACCCGGTGACTTACCTTTTAAGACACTACCTGTTTCCCGAAACTGATTATACCAATTGAGAATAGCTTTGTTAGTAGGTGCAACACCGCCATATTCACGTCTATAATTACGCTGAACTGTGATCACTGAACTTGATTGAATAAACCAAATCATACATTGAGCTTTTTCCTGTGGCGTAGCCATGACTGTTGAATAGTGACTGGCCGGCGCTCTTCCCCCACCACGCTCGCTCCAAGGTCATGCACGGGTGCCAACTGCGATAGAATATTAGCCAAAAAATCTTGACAATATACTGAACTCAAGTTCGAAAACCAAAAGTTTATTGCTGGTTTCGTTTTTTAATTATGATTTTTTTTAAATCAAGGAGTTATTTTATAAACACCCTATATTTTAGCTATATCTCAGGACTTTTTTTTCTCATTTGTTTGGTAACTCAAAATCGGCTCTACAAATTTTGTTCAAATTTAAGGGAAATGTGAAAGATTATTGGCAAAAAATAAACCATTATCACTGACATTAAAAACTCAATTTTAATTAAATAATTTATGAGGAAGACATGTTTATGGCACTAGCAATGCAAGTTTAGCTCCTTATAGCATCCATAGTTCATTTTCACGTTTTGATTGACAACTTATTGAAATGACATTTTTGGTAATGATTAGTTTTGATTCAATTTTATTTAATTTTGGGGATGGGTGAGTGAGAAAATTTGTGCAATAATATTACTGTTTTAATATTTTTTATATTACTTTGTTTGAATAAAATATGGGTTAAAACAATAACCATTGTCATGGTTGTATTTACTCAGGATTTCCAATCAGCTTTTCATAGCTCTTTCAGTTTAGTAGACAAGTTAAAGTCAAATTCGACTGCAAAAAAATTGTTAAAAGTTCAGTTTGAATTATTATAGCTATGTTGACTTGAAACAGTTCTACAAAGTTCAAAACTGGATATTTTGTAAAAGCTTAAATTCAGGTTTGGTTAAATAGTTAAGTATTATTCAACTGTATAAAATATGTTAAAGTTCAGTTCAAATTTCTCAAATTAGGGCCAGAGTTGTAATTGACTTCAAAATTTAAGATCCGTGCCAAGCTTAGTATGTATTAATGCATTTTAGATTTTAGAGTGATTTGATCAGTCAATATATTGTGATCAAGAATCTGTAAAATGATAATTTCTTAACTTTAGTAAATTTTACTCACCTGTATGAATTCGTCGATGAGCAACAAATGTAGAACTCGTGGAGAATGCTTTGTCACACACATTACATTGGTAAGGACGTTCTCCGGTATGAATACGTGTATGCTTTTTCAGACCACACGAATCCGAAAAGCTATTGCCACAAATATCACATTTGTATCGCTTGATTGTAGTACCATCTGGGCCATGAGTTCGTTCATGTTTGACAAAGGCTGACCTGTCTGCAAAAGTTCTATGGCATACCTACAATAAAGCAAACATTTATTTGAAATATCTGATTCAAATGTTATAATGAACTGTTTGCATCTTTAATACATGTTGCTTAAATGTTTACTATTCTTCTTTAGAAAGTTAAATAATTTAAGAAGAAGAATATAATATTTCAATATCATTTTACTTTAATATCATCTACACAATTCTAACTTAATGCAATATCTTTTTAACTTCATGTCTAAACTTTAAAAAACAAGTAGTCATGAATAGACAGGTGGTGAGTCAATGAAAAACAATTTTTTGAACCATGACTTTCAAAAGAAAGAAATTAGGAATATCAGCTGTTACTTTATTTTTCTTTTTTTGTGAAGCCAATGTATATTGATTTGATAAACACTTCAATAAAATCATACAAACATTCAAAGGAAATAATTAACTCAAAATAATATAGTGATAGCTCAGTAATCATGAAAATTTACAACTATTAACCAAAGTTAAGATTTTATGAGTAAAATTTCCACATTTTTTTTTTCTTTACATACTTATATGTACAACTTTCCAGTCTAATGTGACACTCAGCCAGACCAGATGTTGTGGGTAAATCACTTCCTTTGATCTACACCTAAATTTGTGATAACTTTGCTTTTATAGACTGTTATTAAAGAAAATTTGCCTTAATTATGAAAAGAAAAAGAAATAAAAATGGAAAAGATATTTATAAAATCTTAACATTAAAACAAGTATGTTACTTAACATAAAATAAGTAAATGAATATAAATATAAGGATGTTTGATTTGTAATTAATTAATTAATTAGAAACTATATTATAAATAGGAAGTAAGAAATATTCAGAATTGCAGATTACTCAAAAGACTATGAACATGAATACTTTAGATAAAATTTAAAATCAAAACATGCGCGTAAAAATTGAATATGTGGTACTCCTCTAGGATGGAATTGAGAAGACGCAAAGCAACTCAAAAACTACGTATCCTAGTCGAAACGGAAAAGTCACGTGATACATCCCATGATGCATTGGAGTTGGCGTTACTTGGTCATCAGTCTGAACAAAGCAGAGCTTAGGACAGTCCTGCTGGGTTTGTCTGGAAAGTAGGACGCAAGTACTGTACTGTGTTAAAGATGAAACATTTCAAATAAAAGGTGTAGTTATGTGACAGTAAAGGAAAGTTTTGTGTTAAAAATGTGACTGAAAGGTTTTGTACCACGTGAGTAATGCTGAAATAAGTATTCATATATCAAAAAAGTAATCATAATTGAAAACATTTTAAGTCGGACTATCATTGAAGAACTTTCAATCACGTATTTTAATCAAAATGTTTAGGTTAAGATATCAATTTGTATGCATTAGATAATAAGTAATTTCAATGTTGTACCATTTTTAAGAACGTGGGCATTAAAAAGAGAGATTTCCATAAGAAATATAATGACTGGCTAAACTTTCATTGCGTATAAACCACAAACCACGTTTCGCATAAAATCAACCTGGTAAGTACAGACCAAAGTCTGAACCTTGCCTCTTTATCTTTTATAATAAAATATCTTTGAAATAATGTTCAAACAGAAATAATTTTAAAAACAAAAACTAGAATTTCACATGCTTGCAAAATGGCGTCCAACCACAAAATGAACGCCTAACTCATAAAGTTAAGTTGCTCTTTTCCTTCTTTATAATTGTCCCTTGATATTTTTATTAAACAAATTAAATTAAAAGTTGTAAGTTAAAGCGGAGCAACTTACAATATATATATCAGGTAACATAATTCTTGCATTTATAACCAACAGTTATAAAATAACACAACTGATCATTAAAAAATAAAATTGCACCGATAAAAACTGAACGACACATAAATCTGACACAAGATATCTTCTGCTAACAGAATACTGTAAAATAATAATAGTCATTTTCTTGTACAGACATGAAAAAGATGCGCTAAATGCTTTCTTTGTCAATAAAGTAGTTTACGAAGGCAAGCACCCAAAATTATATGGGATATAAAAAGTATAAAGAAACATGTTCTGTGCGTAAATTTCATACTGCCTTACAACCAAAACATTGTAAATACTATATATTTATAATCCCCTTTATGAACTAAATTTGTGGATCCAAATTAATATTATTTCCACCACACCCTAGGCCAGATAGTACATGCGTCTATGTATATAAGCTGAATCGTCTTTTTTTCAATTAATTCTCATTTTAATAAAATATAGTTGCAAAACATTGTAACAACTTCCCTCCACACATTTTTACAAAACCAACCCTTAAATACCAAAAATTAAAATATAATATTTATGAACATTGTAAGAATTATCAGTCAAAAAGTGAATTAACCATGCTCCGAATGACCAATAGATTTTCATTTTTTGAGAATTATGAAGATTTGAGAACTTAAAGTTGAATAAGAATTTATTTTTGAGTTGCTATAACTATTAATAACAATTTCAATACATGTTATTTATTATTAACTTGTTAACGACATTAGTATTTTACACAACATTTAAAATTACTATATATCATTAATTTTTAAGATACAAAATTAAAAGGTAACAAAATATCTGATTGATAACAACTGATTGAATTTATAAGAGATTTTATAATAAAAAATCTTACATGGCACATAAACGGTCGTTCACCCGTATGTATTCTCCTATGGGTTATCAAATGTGAGTTAGTTGCAAAGGCTTTTAAACATGTATCACACTGGTATGGGCGCTGCCCCTTATGAAATTTGTCATGACATAACAAAGCTGATGCTGATGGAAAACCCATTCCACAAGTCTGGCAATGGAACCTTTCTGTTAAATCCTGCAATAAGGAATGGAAATAAATTAGCACATGTAATAAATGAATATAAAAAGTGGTGACGTAAAAGTCACAGAACCAAATTTTAAGACTTAATAGTAAATCTAAGTAATTTAATTCTCGGACTGGAAACAATAAAACTTTTTAGTATGTAAAATAAACCAAATTATAAATGAGAATATCAACAACTGTGGTAAAAAACAACAATCTATGACAGCTGATACTGGTTGATGTAAGAGGAATATCCAGAAAGTAAGTTTCATATCTAAATATTAGTGCTTTGTTTGCAATGGTGCACACACATACCCAATTACATGAGGTTGTGTTAATTCGAACTCATGGTACAAACTGCCTAAATAATGGTATGCAGTTTTCATGTTGTGACTTGTCAATTTAACAGCTATTTGTTTTTGGTCACTAGGTCAGTTCTGAGTTAAGTGTGCTGTTTACTGTGTGAGTAAGTAGTGTGTTGCTCGCTAAATGCTTTACTGTTTGTTTTTTAGTGTATATTGAAGTAATAAATTAAAATTTTTGCGATATTTATTTTGTTTGTTCTTAAACATTCCTGAATATTCGGATTAACACGATCTCACTGTAGTTGTTGGCAAGAGATTGACACCATTTTCGGAGACTCAAAAGCTGGATGTGACATACAGTCTATGAGCCATAGATGGTTGTATTTTTTTTTTTTTTTAAATGTAGGATGCAATGAACAAAGTAGACAAACTTTTTTGATTAATGAAGATTTGCTATAAGCAATTGACAATATTACAATTACGTTATTCTCCTTCATTTCCCACAAATTTCACATTCACTTCTGCCTACTAACACTCGTTTTAGACAAATTTTAAGAAAATCATCAAGAGCCTCTTTTGGGAAAACAAAATTGTTTTTGACATAAACCATGTGTACAGGGATTTATTACAAAAATAAAAACTTACCTAAAATACCCAAAATATGGCTTGCCAGATTACGCTATAGGGATGCATGGATGACAGATGGATATATTTTCAAAACTCACTATATTTATTTAGGAGATAACGAAAAAATATTTCCACCAAAAAAACAAGATTTATTTTTGTATTAATGGGTGTAACTTTCTTTATACTATGTATTTGTGAGAAAGTAAAAAAGCATTATGAATGTAAAGTAAAACAAACAATTATTATATAAACCTAATCATAATAGAATCTAAATTATAAGCAAATTTATTTAATTGAATGAATCAGTTACCTCAACTATACAATCAGTACATCTGTCAGTAGATCTTACAGATTGCCAAGAGTTATCTGTATTAGTAGCTACATCTTTGATTACATCGTCAAGTACTTCAGTATTCATCATATATTTCATAGGGATATCTGCTCTCCGTTGACTTTTAATTAACCTGTAACAAAACAGTAACAATAAATATATCACTTCAAAAATGTTTACAAATTTTAATTATTTTTCCCGTTTGGAGTGGAATTATGTTCTTGTTCTAAAGAAAAAGTCAATATTTGTGTGAATGTATGACATTATGGCTCATTGTAAACCCTTTTATATCGGTCTTGGAAAATTGACCGTAATAAACTTTTATACTGTTGCAAAACAATATTTTTCAAAGTTTAACAAGGAGACATGTAGTCATCTCTACAGCCAGTAATATATAGTATTATATATTGTAACATTTTCTAAGCTACCGTTTTCTAAGTATTTTGTCTTGATTGCTGTAGGATATATGGAAATATAAAGATTGACCATATTTATTTGTTTGCAATTAAAAAATATAAGCCTAAAGTATAAATATTATCAAATGTATTTCAACTACAAAGAGGTTACAATTTACTTTAACAATCCATAAGATGCAATCTTTTAACTTTCTAAACATTTTCAAAGCCATAGTTATACACTGTTAAAACCAGATATTGCGATTAACTATATAAATAAAGGAATAATATGTTTATATCAATAAAATTATAAGGAGTTACCTAATAATTGTCATCATAATGTAACCTAGATCAAATAACTGAAATTACACTTACCTAGAAAATTAAAAGTACATACCCTATTGTAAAAATAAAACGAAATAATATTAGAGGTAAACATTTACTTAAAGGTAACTTGTAATTTTCAGAGTTTTTAAATTTTTTATTCTATACTACATACCTTACTTCTTAAGAATAAATAATGTTTTCATTGTGCAGATCTCTATTTTTAACCGAAAAATCACGATTTCAAAACAATGAAATCGACGGGTTTATAGGTTATCCATAATGCAATGTTACATTCACATCTCACATGTTACTAAAGAAATGTCAAAGCTTATATCTGATCTTTTTTGCAGAGGTCATTCTCAAAAAATTACAAGTCACCTTTAAGTAAACATTTACCATAATAGATGTTAAATTAAATTAACTGGCAATTTATTCCATAAAAATAAAAAATATTCCGAAAATTACTATACAAAAAATGTTAAATTATGATTTATAAATCACTTACAAAATATAAAAAAGGATTAAAAATAAACTTATTCACATTTTTAATTATTCAATAATAATAAAAGGTAAATTACTTTTGTTTACTAATTTAAAAAAATGTGAATTGAAATAAATTGCTCAGCTTTAAGGGCGCCAGGAAGCTTAAAGCTTACCAATTTTGAAAAAATAGAAAAATTGAATTTACAGTCTCTCAAGGTCAAATGTTCTTTTTAAGAGGTACTTTGCAATAGGTGATAATTAAGAGATTCAAAGCCTTGTTCTGCTGAAATTGTACACCAATTTATTAAAATGATATTTCATGTTACAAATAAAATCAGAAATATAAATGATAATATATATTCTATTATTAAACATTTGTTCAAAAAATCTTTTATCTGAGTCGACTTCTTTATTTTAAAAACAAAAAGTTATGTTTTATGTATTTCTTACTTTGTGTTTTAATGTTGCAACAAAAAGAATTTAAATTATTTAAAGAGTGATATTTTATGTCTCAAAAGGAGACTTAATTATATATAAAAAAATGAATTATTTTGAATTTATCCTGACAAATATAAAAACACAAATACACCTAGCAAAATCATACTCTATTCATAATACAATAAATAAGATAATGAATTGTTTATGATGTCTATACCACAACATCTACATATAAAAAAATAATATTCGTAGAGATGAATCCTGGTGTCCTTTGATTCCATAGATGTCTCCAAATCGCAGTTCCTCCCGTGCTCAGTGCTCATGCAATCCCCAACTTCTGATACACCATGACATGAAATCCCTTTTAAGGATTTGAAAAAATGTTCATTACATATTAACACAGTTCTGCATTGTTCATTTAGAGAATCATAAAAAACTGGGACAAACACTTCTCTAAATTGTTCTGAAGAAATATTTTTTATATTAATTCACACTATTGTCTTATTTATTTCAAAAGTTTTCTGTCCGCAATCCTATCAGGTTGAACGTTCCTGCCCCACTGTTTTTAACACATTTTTAAAGTTTTACTCACATCACATACTCCCTTGAACGTTCCTGCCCAACTGATTTTACACATCTGATCACTTCAGATGTTCCCTTCCAACTGCTTTAAAACACATCTACTCACTTTAAAGGTTCCCTTCCACCTGAACTCCTTCCTAGCATCTCAAACTAAACGTCTATTTACAGATCTACTAACACAGCATATTTTTAATTAATTAAGTTCATACACACACTTATATAATAATATACCAAAACATTAATTATAAATTCATTCTAAACCTATTTATTTTACAATATTATCTTCATGGATGTTTTTAGTTAAAAATGTACAGCTTTTAAATTAATTTACAGCATTTCCCCCATGCTCCAATAACGAATCAAAATCTTTGACCTATTTGTGCTTGGTCCAATCACATGTCTTCCTTTTAAAACTATACAATACTCAAATATTCCACATATTACATGGTGCACTACCCCAATCCAGAATCATGAGTCATACTTCCGCATTCCGGGCATACAAGACAAGATCATTTCTGCATTCCGGATTAGCGTTTTATGAATGGATACCCATACTTTTACACTCCAGAAAAATCGATGACTCCAGTCTGGAGGTTCGGGAACATTACGATACTCTTCCCTAATGGCACTCTGTCTCGGAGTTCTAGGCCTCAGGCTGTTTGGGTATTGTTGTGGGAGCATCTATGCCCTCTGAGGAACATTGTTTATGTGTTGATTCAAGGTTTTTGAACCCCCCCTTTTTATGTTTGTTTTGATTTGTAGATCTACGCCCTCTCCGGAACTGTGTTTGTTTTGATTTGATGTTTTCGATTACCGCCTTTATGTTTGTTTTGATTTTTAGGTCGACGAACCCTCTCTGGAATGTTGTAACGATGATATCATCATTATTATAATTGTGAAAGAGAAGGCTTTTGGGGTTTTTCCGCAGTAGTCATCACATGTTTATGATTGCAAAATAGTATTGTAGGGTTTCTTCCATACTGATGTAATAGCGAATACAGTCATGTTTATTTATGAGCGTGATTAATGAAGGTTGTATTGTAAGGTCACGGGTACATGGCTATTATGAGTGCTAAGTGGTCTGCATGTTTTTCCTAAGAGGAGTTATGAGTGACGTTGATTCTCTATATTATTTATCGACTCCTGGTATAATAGATTTGCCTTCTCTTCCCTTCTTCTTCTTTTTTAGGTTAGATAGCATTTTTCTTTCTCATTATATTTTAATATAGCGTTGAGGAAAGTGTGTTAATACATATATAGGATCTATTTAATTAATCATATATTGTGGTTGTTATCATTGGTTTTTAAATGCAAACTTATCATAATAATAATTGCCAAGTTTAGACCATATTAGATTCAACTGCATATACACACGGAATTTAGATAGACACTCACATGTTTCAATACAATATACTATATTTTCAATACACATTCAGTTATAGGAAGTTCATAAACAGATAATGAAAACAATTACAGTAGAACCCCTCTTAACCGGTCTAGTCGGGACTGACACCCGGGCCGGTTGCCCGTTTGACCGGTTAATCCGAGACTCCCGTGAAAAATCGGTTTTCGTTCAAAGAAAGATTAATTAGGTAGCACTAAAAATTATGCAATAAAGATGTTATTGCAACTCATTTTATTGTACATAAATGTATCGTATATATTATGTTATGTATATTATACATCAAACATGAACAAATTAAACACTACAAACCTTTTTTACAGTTTCCCCCCTGTCAAGTCTTTTGACACATTTAACTGCGTCTCAAAGGAAACCAACACAAGCTTCCAAGAAAAAGAAATGTTATATTTTCCATAATGTAGGCTATACTAAATTGATTCGTAGAAATAAAGCGGCCCATCAAACGTTTTTGTCTGTGTATATCTGCTATACCGACGGATGCCAATGCCGCGGTGTTTTTATGCCGCCGACAATGGTATACGCTATCGCCAAAGTCGTTTGACTCGCCGCTGCTTTGGTGCCGCCGACAATGCGATACCGATATCGACAAAGTCGTTTGACTCGCCGCTGCTTTGGTGCCGCGGTGTTTTTACGTCGCCGACAATGGGATACCGCTATCGACAAAGTCGTTTGATATCGCCGCCACTTTGGTACTGCGGTGTTTTTATGCTGCCAACATTGGGATACCGCTATCGACAAAGTCGTTTGATATCGCCGCCGCTTTGGTGTTTCAATTACAATTTGTTTTCGGAAACTCTCATCCAACCAGTACACTACGATATAGGCCGGTTAATCCGAGGACCGGTTAATCCGAGGCTGGTTAACAGAGGTTCTACTGTAGTTAAATACTGTGGAATAAATAAAGTCAAAATTGGAATAAATACAGTTATCTAAGTAATTATGTTTCGATAAAATGTAGAATGAAGGCAAATATAAAGGTCAGTCAGAAAAGCTCAAAGTAAAAATATTTCCCGACATAATATCATACTAATTCCCATATCAAATCTAATCTCAATAAATTCATCCATCTAGGAAATACTAAAATATAAAACCGTAGTGTAAAGATAAAATCGTAATTTTAAAATCAGCTTAGAAAAACTTTCTAACAAATTTAAAACAGGGCTACAACAGTATTTCAAAGATTACAAAATACTCAGAGAACTATAGAGAAAAGGAGATACTATTAGATCTCATTAAATACTGCATTAAAAATTTCTTGTACGAAAAAACCATACATATCTTGGTTATTAAATAAAAGACGAAAACCAATGTTTCTTTATAGTACTGTATATCAATGGCGGTCGAGCATATGTCATCTCAGAATACAAGTTGCCACTCCTACTACTGCAACGAGCATTACGATTGGTTGTAATAATTTCTTTAATGATGATGTAATTATTTTGCCAAATACACTATGACTTATATAAATTGGAAAATTATGTAAATAATTGTTAAGAAAAGTTATTTAACCATGTCATATCTTTATTATTTAATTTTCCATTAAAAGTTGTTCCAAAATATATCATCAATTCATTTTCATGGAAGAATAATCATTTCATAAATTCACCTCAATTTAAATATTGAATATTCTTTATTCAATGCTGAACTCAAATCCACATGAACGTAGGTGCACGCTTATAACAAGAAATACAGAAGGTGCGAGATTCAAAGTTTCCGAAATGCCGATTTGAGTGCATCCAAATCAGCATTGTTGAGGAAAGCCCACAAGCGGCCAGATGTGTTTCGAAAAGGAGAAACAAAAATCCAAAAACCAACCCATTCTCAAAATCCAACGTACTAGTCACCTCCAAGAAACATCAAACAGTGTGGTTTTAAAAAAAGTAGTGATTTTTTAAGGTCGCAAGCGAGTGGAAAATTGCTACTTTGGCGAGATCCTTTTATTTTGTTATATGTACTTTCTAGCCATTTTCTATTTGAACATTTTTCCACTAAAGCTTTATAACACACAAGGACTAGAGTAAAGCTAACACAGTTTTGCTGAGTAAACTTTTAAAACCAGCTAATAACTTTGAAAATTAAATTTGTGATTTCACTCATAATTCACCCTTGAATTTCATTCCATATTGAAGGAATAATAATTAATGACTGAACAATTATTTACTTTGTTAATTGAATTTATTCTTAAATAATATTATTTCTTTATATATTTATTTATGTATTTTGCCCATCCCCCAACTTGGGAAATGTCGGCACCATCCCTACCCCCGTTTTTTGAGATTCTGTGCTAATAATTTGAAATAGACAATATTGTAACCATTTCTGAGCAGCCGAGGGCTAATATAGACAATTATTTTCCTTTGTAAATGTACCACCTTTAATATATTTGAACAACTGTTAATTAGTAACTAAGGGATCTACAGGAATTCTGGCTTTTGACCTATTTTGATTGTGTTAAATAATATGTTGGGTGAGAGACCTAATAAGAGAAAATAGAATCATTATTAATAATACTGTATTGACAATTGTGATTTTTTTTCTTCGCATGCGGGTATAAGACTTTCAAAGACTTGAATATTTTGAATAACCTTGAATTTAACCATTATTATTATCCATTTAATTTTATTGTGATTATGTTTAATTGAATCTAACAAAACCTAAAGTTTTAACGTATCATCAAATCAATATTGTGGTTTGGTTTTCTTTCCGAGTATGTATTAATATATTCTGATGAATTTTCATATTTAAAAGAAATAATCATTTCTGATAATTTATGAATAAAGTGTTTATGTGTTAATCTTAACAATTTTGATCAATTTTCACAATCAGATATTTTAGGACAAAACAAAACCATTCAGTAAATTAATAATATTATTTTGAGGCTTTTCACCAAACAAAATACTAAACAAATAGTGTAATAATTATTATTTACACCAATTTATTAATTATTGTAATCTACATTCATCAGAAAGATTACCACATTAAAATATGGTTGTTAATGAACGTGCAATTTAAAAATAATGTTGAGGTATGTGGTTTATGTTGGCATCAAAATATTGAATCTATTGGTTTATTTCATGATTAAACTTTTGGTTTGCCTTTTAATTTTCGTCATAGGCATTTTCTGGTCAACTGGTAAGTGTTAACACTGTCTTTCTGCCTGTCTTTTATACTGTGTACAACTTAGAATAACTAAGCTCCCACACAATTAATTATCACATATTAACAATAAGCCATATAATCTTTTATCAAATGTAAGCATTAAATTAAGTGTTATACAGTATGTACAGTTAAGTAGTTAACTTTTGTGAGATAAAAAATTCAAACCCAATTATCATACATTAACAAGTATTATAAACTGTTTAGTTTTGTGATGTGTAAGTAATCAATCATAACAATGTGACTCCCCACAAATAAAGTGAGAATAATATATAATACTATATATAAGCACTATATAGTGTTAGTTTGACTTTACAAGACAGTACAAGTTTGCTTGCTAGTGCCTACATCACAGCTCTTCTCGCATGACGAAATATTCACCTCACGCTAGGTATAAATATTATACATATTTCATTATTCTACATTATTATTTTGATTTTGAAATTTAGTACTAAGCGAAACCGTTTTAACGACTAGCGCAGAAATTCCTTAGTGAATTGAAGATAAGATTTTAAATATTTGAATTAAATTTGTAATATGGATTACATGTTTTGAAAAATTCAAAAGTTTATGTTAGGAAGTTAATTAATATTCAATTCAATTTTTATTTAAAGTTTTTCACCAAGTTTTCAAAACATCACATAGTTCATAAATTCCCTTTATCTCTAAATATGAGTTCTGCAAATATTATGTAATGGCAGGATATTACCGCTTTTCTGGCTGTATGAATTTAGGCTTTATTATATTATTTTATAAGCTTGTGATATGCAGTTTGGTTCATTAATTCTCTTATTACTTTTTACTAAGACTTTACTAGATAGTTAACCACTTCCTGTATAATTATTTCTTCTTGTTATGAAATATTTTATTTTTATATGGAGCTGAAAATAACTCGTCTTGCTTGGCTAGGTTATACAATGGGAGTAAAATTAATTGTTGAGGAAGGCTTAGCTAGGGGTTCTTAAAAAATAGCATATACCTTCTATATTCACATATTTTAGATGATAAAGTTAGCAGTGCAATTATAATTTTACAATTATATATACTTCTAAATACTAATTACTGTACAACGTGTCTTACTTATTTAACTAATTTTACTTTTTATTTGAATTAAATACACAAATTAACATTTTTGTATGTTTATATGATTTTCCTTCTACTGCATTTAAACTCATGATAGCCGTGTTTTGTCACATGACATAATGCTACAATCAATCAAAGCAAGTTTAAGTGGGAGGACAGCAGGCTGAGACCGGGAAAAACTACAAGGTCGTTTCTAGCACGACTTCACAGCTTTTCTCGAAAATATAAAACTAGGGCGAATGCAGCAACAAAACACGACAGAGAAATTCAAGACTACCATGAGAACATGGGCACAAGAACATCAAGGCTTCCAGGGTTGACACACCGGGATGAAGCGAGACTCCTAAGGCTGATTGAGGAGACAATGACAATCCTTTCATGTTAGGACAACAGATAATGTCCAAATAGTAGGACAATGGACAGAAATCGTTTTTGAAAATTTTAATTTATAATGTATGTGGTTTTAAAAGTAAGGTTAGTGATGAACATTTACATAGTTTGATAAATAATAATGACTTAATTGTTCTATTGGAAAGATTTATTTCAGAAAATGATAAATCATTAATTGTATATAGCTTTAAAAATTTCAAAATATATTTTAACACTGTAATAAGAGTCGCTAATTTTGATAGGAATGTAGCCGGGACAATTTATAAATTATAAATTTAGAGTCACCATTTGCCACAAGTTTAGATTTTATTAAACAAGAAAAGGTTAATTAAATAGAAGTTAATTTGAAGAATGAGGGAGAGCCGATATTTATTTTATCTATATATTTGAATAGTAATCATTGGGACAGATTTTTTGTTAATTTTCTGAATACTAGCTTGGTAGATAATTTAGTAATTTGGGAGATTTTAATGCGCGTATTGGTGAAGAACAAAATTTGTCGGATGGTTTTATTAGGGATATAAATAAAAATATTTAAAATTTTAGAAAATCAAAATATTTAAAAATTATATTCGAAAGATGCAAAATACTTGAGATATTGGATAATCTAAGCTTAATTGTTTTAAATGGTAGAACTGAGGGTGATTATACTTTCATAGGTTCCATGGGATGTTCTGTTATTGACTTTGCAACTGCATCTATTAATTGTTTACATCTGGTTCATGATTTAAAAATATTAAGTCACAGTGGTTCGGAACACCTTCCCATCTAATTGTTTTTAAAGGTTGGTACCATTGTTACAGAGGGAAAGGGAGAGGGGATGATCGTCTACGATTGTTGCCGAAACTTAAATGGACTAATAACGATTCAATTCATATCTGGACAAAATAAATAAAGAGATTTTAAAGTTGGAACTTTGTGTTGACAATCATAAAAACCTACACGGAATTACAAAGTCCATTATTTACTCAGCAAACACTAAACCAGTTATAAATCAAGGAAATTATCTTAATAACAAGAAGCCATGGTTTGATTATGAATGCTTAGTATTAAGAAAGTGGACGTTTAGATTATTGAAATTGTTCCGTAAGACCAACTTGGGGACAATTAAATTTTAATATATTGAGGTGATGAAATATTTTAAATCTGTATGTAGACATAAGAAGAACATTCATAATAATAATATTATAAGTAACTTTTGCCCCATTCATCGGATGCAAAAAAGTGTTGGCAAGCTACAAATAGTTTCAATTATAACGATGGTAAATTAATTGGAAATATTTCACTGTGTTAATGGGTCAAACATTTCAATAATTTATTAAATCCAACTTGTATTGTTGATTGTATATGGAAAATATTTACAGATTTATTACATAATAGATTATAAAAATGGATCAAATCAGGCAGGCTTTAGGAGAGGATATTCCACTATAGACATATTCAATCTAACAGCAGAAAAGTTGTTTTGTTTTTTTGTTGACTTATCATCTGCATTTGATACTATTGATAGGCAAGCTTTATTTATAAGTTGTCATGTTTGGGATTATCGGCTCAGATACTATGAAATGAAAAGAAATCTATATGATAGAAACGGGGGTGGGGTTACAGGTGCCTTCACTATAAACACAGGTCTCAGGCAGGGATGTATTCTGAGCCCTTTGCTATTTACTTGAAAGTTATTTTGAGTGGGGGTTGTAATTTCAGTGGTGATATTGCTATTGTATCTTCTACAGATGCAGACTTGCAGCTGATGATACGAAATCTGGAGGCTTAATGTGAATGGTAGAATCTCCAGGTTAACTTGAGGAAATCGAAAATAATGGTTTTTAGAAAAGAGGGTAACTTGAAGCTAATGCTAAATGGTGGCATAAGGGGGAACGAGGTAGTGAATAAATACAAATATTTAGGTGTTATCCTCACAAAAACATTATCTCGGGAAACACACATTGAACAGGGTGTCCAGTGGTCTGGGCTCAAAGAAATCAAGGATAATTCAAAAGGATTTCAAGGCTTCAATTAAAAAAAAATATATGGCTCTCATCGACAAATTAATTCTAGTTTAATATACTATAGGCAATATACCAAAACTCAAAGGCAAAATAAAAACATATATTTTTACAAAATTTAAATTCATTAAAATTTTGTGTATATTTTATTTATTTATTTATTGTTATTATTATTATTATTATTATTATTTTTAATGATTAAAATTCCGTAATATGATTATAGAAGTAGTTATTTTTTATTTATGAAAATAATACTTTTAGAAATTCCAATAAAAAATATTTGTGTTTTTTTTTTAAACTAAAATTAAAATAGAACATTTTAAGTTAAGATCAAAATATGTTGAGTATACAAGCAGTACACTTCATTCGTAGATACATTTTCATTTGATAAGTACAATGGATGTACAATTTCAAAAGGCATTTCAAAAGTAAAAATTAAAACATTTTATTGCTATATACTTGTTGATTTGAAGAACATATATTGTATAAAAAGGTTTTAAATGACAATTCAAAACATTTAAAATGTTGGAAACATTGATTTTGTAATATTTAATAACTACCATACATATAATATAACCCAACTATAAACATCTTTCCTAACACAAATGGCATATGTAAAGTGTAGGCAACATTTGATCTTGCAAACAAAAATGAAATGATGAAAAGGAAAGAGTGATTCAGAAAGACATTGGATTAAATCGAATGTCCATCAAGGGGTCCTGACCCCTTATCGACAGCTTTGAAGGTCAATGCTGGAGAATCAACGCTGGAAGATCAACGCCAGGGTATCTACCAACACTTGCTACTGAAATTCTCAATTTTTTACATTTTTCCTGTTGTTTAAAGGCAAAACCTCTCTGATATCATCACCTTATAAAAAGACAAAGAAAAAAAGTCGAAAACAGAGAACTCTACCCCTCGAATACCCTAAATAACATCAGGGTCAAAAGAGAACAAGAGTTGGTCATGAGAGACCTGATAAGAAAGGTGAAATGAAGGGATTTAACATAAGACTATATGAAGAAAAATGTAGATCGAGCTAGAGTACAGAAAACATACCTTTTACAATTTATTCACTTCTGTATTTTAACAACAATAGGAAAAAAATACAAAATTAATATGTTTTCACTTAATTTAAATGTGAACATGCATACTTATCTGTCCCACAGTTTGATGAGTTCAATAACTGTGGATGAAAATGTCCTATCACTGTGTGATATGTTAACCAAGATGGTAATTCAGGTTGCAATATCTCCATTGATACCTGTAAGCATTAATTTTCTGTTATGCAACCACACATTATAATAAAACTCAATTTTATAAATATGAAGTAATTATCTTCTATTTTTAATATTCTTCATTAAACACAAATGAATAATTGCTTCATAATAAGAAAAAGCAAGCTGTTTATTAGTTTCACTGAAATTGAAAACCGTTAAAACATTTAATATAAAATTATTTTTAATAAAAAATTATTTTGAATTTGTTTTATTAGAACTAAAGGCCTTAAAACGTTGAATTGTAATAAACAACATTTTAAACAATCAATCATATATATATATATATATTTTAAATTGACATTTTCCACAAGAATGAACTTTTTTAAGTAAATCAGATTTCATTTTTAAAATATATAAAAATCTATACACATTGAAGTTATACTTCCAATAACTTTTAATAGTTTTCCTAGCGACCCTGTGGAGACATTATATCACAAGAGACAAAAGAAATATTGATGATATAAAAATCTATCTATCTATCTACTGATGATATGTCTTTATCTATGAAATATTTAAAATTTGCAACCCTCTACAATGACAGAACCTGTCACCATTTTCTGATATTTTCGAAGACGACTCCCCATGTTGCCAGACTTTTGGAGCTTTTCCTTGGTGGTAATGGAGTTAAAATTTTCCTTTTTTCTTTAGGGCCATAGACGAATATTTTCTTTTTTTATTTCTATGAGGCCTAGATTTTTTTTGGCAACACCCACCCATCAGGATATAGCCAAATAGCCTGGCGACTGGAAGGATTCAGCACTGATCCAAGTTCCTGTTTTTTCTGGCTACAATTTTCTCATAAATAGCCTGGTGACTGGAAGAATTCAACACTGATTCAAGTTCACATTTTTCTGTGCTACAGTTTCCAATACACCTACAACACACCATAACTTTCACACAAATCACAATCATTCCTCAACCTACCTTGGCCTATTTAATTAAGTTATAATTGAGTTAACTAATTACTAGAAATTTAGTTATAGTTGAGTAGTGTACTACTAGTTAATGTTGTGGATACATATCTGCTACATTTTTTAGTTATATCATTACTTCTTCCCTTTCACTCAGTTTTCTCATTAAAGCCAAAAATCTTAGTAAAGATAACCTAACTGTTTACTTTATAGCACACGACACAACATTGCCAATTTAAATTTAGGTGGACGAATTCCGACAAGTACCATAAATTTTCTACCATTTTTTGTTGTCACAATGTGTTCTCTCAATTATGAATTCAATAGTGGTGTATTGTGAGCTGAAGATTCAGGTTATCTCATTTCTTATATATTTTTCAGCTATATTTTCTAATAAATCATTAACTATATCACTCATTTTAATTTATTACATTTTTTTTTTTTAACCAAATGCAAAGATAAAAGCAATAAGCTATAGTTAAGAGGCACTACTGCACAAAAAATGACAGTAAAATAATAATGACTCAGAGATTTTAACAATCAACAGATGAAACTAAGAAAGTGATATAAAAATGATACTGTTATAATTTATTTAGGTCTATTAATTAAAACAACTTTGCAATAAAGTATAGTCGGTTGATCATGTAGTGTTGCTTTTAAAAATTAAATGCAATTTACAAACTACCATAGTTAAATAATTATTTGTAATTATAATATACAAAATTGTAAACAATAATTATAAATATACCAATATGACACATGTACAATCATCCACGATCCGCACAGGACACCAACAAATACTAGACGCAAAAATTAATAACTAATAACAGACACGTACTTTTATGCAGCTAGCTATCCGAAGACCTCTTGTATCGGGATGTCATAGCCCCCACCATACTGACTTACTGTTGCTATAGTGGGAGAAGTCTTTGCTTTTCTTCTCCGAAGACATGTATAGTAGGTTGCGGTCAAATAGTAACTGTAATTAACAATTTTTTTCTTTCCTACTGTCATATCCTTTTTAATCTTAATAACTCAAAGTAAATTAAGTTATCCATATAATTGTAAAGTGATGCTAGAGCACCTAACTTTACCCACAACCACCTACACTTATGCCTACCACCGCATACTTTCAACAATATCATTTAACAAATCTAAAATTTCATATACCAATCTCACTTTCAACCTTCCACCAGCTAAACCTATCAATCTATTTTACATAATTAATTTATCCTGACCCAAACAAACCTTTTAAGCACCCTGAAGACACAGATATATAACCTGCCTCTCAATGATACTGAGATTTTTCTTCAACGTATCTACATCTATACCTATCAACTCTAATTATGATGTATACGCAAGAGAAGTTTAGTATCCATGAAAGACAGTGTCTCAATTTAACACCAACTTTCTTGGGCCTAAACCAGGCATTGTGAAAGGATTTAATTTGTGGTTTATAAGAGTACAAAAATAGGATCAGCATGTATCAACCTCTCGAGCGAGTCTTATACTTTAAACAATCTAGAGTGGCATTTGGGAATCTCAAGCCTCACCACCCTTCATCTCTTCAGAAGGACACCCGGAACCTGCCCTGCATGACCCTCAGAAGATTTCTCTAACCATATAAACCAGACCTTTTCAATATATTTTTTACCTCTCTCCTATAGGTACCATATTATTTCTAATATTCTTCATCTCTCCCAATCTCTTTATTACATTCATCCCAGAGTCATTTTTCACCCCTCCTTTCCCATTTATTTTACTTTATATTTAGGAAGATCTAAAACCTTAAGTAACAATTCTAAGTCTCACACCTATATTTAGTTTCTCCTTTCTTACCCTTTCTCACTCAGCAAAAAATATAATTACAGTTAAAATTTTTAATCCAAACAATTTTTTCAATATCACTCCTAAGTTCAATTTCATATTAACTTCATAAATAAAGGAATTCCACTACACTTCAAAAGAATTTATAACTATAAAACATGAATAAAAAGAAATAAAACTGATACTTCCATACACCTAAGCTAAAACCTGTTTGTACACCAACCACATTCTTTTTTTTTTCCTTTTTCCACCACCAGGGGAGGACCCCCGACCTACCGTTTTTTCTCACTAGTACCTGCTTCTTGCTTTTTCTTTTTCCTTGAAGGTAATAAATAGTTTAGTTACTATCCTTATAAGGTAGACTTTCAAACCAATGTCAGGGTCTCCTATTATTAGTTAATTATATTTTGGTTAGTTAATTTTGATCTGTGTTGCCTCCATAATTTATGGGTTTAGATGTCTAGAATAGCTAGACCTCGGTGGGGCTACTGTTATCATGTATAGGGTTATCCCCCTTCTGTTACCTTGGTCACCTGTACCTTTCACCCTAGGATTTTTTCTTTGGTTTTTCACAAGTGGGATGGCTATGATGGTTTCTCTTTCACATTCTAGAGTCTGCTTTCTTTTCAACTTACACACGTGGCGGGTTTGCAGAACTTGCCTCTTTCAAAACTTACTATTCAGCTTCTGGATTGTTCGAAACATCCGCAGCAAACTAATGCCTCCATGCAGCACTGCAATAATGGGGTTCTACTAGTGGATATAGATTTTACTGTTGTCCTTAATTTTTTTTAACTCATGTACCCCAAAGACTCAAAATGAACGAGTAAGTTCATTTTGGATGGGTCTAGTGTACCCTGAAGGTGTTATTAGAGCATGCTCTTGTTTTTTGGAAATAATCGATGTTAATTATGAAACTAGTAACCTAAAATAGCCTAAGCAGTCCATTTTCCACTTAATTATATTATTAATTATTAATACTCTTTTATGTTAACTGTGTTGCTAGGATTTAAGAATTAAAGTTAAGTTAAAAGGTAATAGATATTATTCTATGTCCACTTAATAGACACCAGAGCATAAACAATACAAAAAGTTAGGTAATTCCTCGGCTTGCAACCTTCCAAGAAGTCACAAGCAACTGAGAAGTACATAAACTCCTAGTGGACAGGAAAGGAGGTCAGTTGATTATAGGAGACACTGGACCCAGGCAGAAACTCTGCCAGATGGGAGAACGTGACCAGGATGCTGTCACAGGATTAGATTGTTTGGTGAAGAGAATTCGCTACAAGGAATCACGAGAGTTTGGCACTACGAAGGTGAGCAATCTTCATGTGTAAAGCAATTTAGTAAATCTTTGTAATTCATGTTAAAGTCTATGTTCTGTCAAAATCATTGGGATAGTTCTGGATCAAAAGCTTAGAATATTCAACTAATAAATTAGTTTGGTATTTATTACATGTCAATCGATGTTTATACATTAATGATGATAATCATATATATATATATATATATATATATATATATATATATTTACTAGAGACTTTATGTGTATTAGAGTTAATATTTTACAGTCAAAATTTATGTGTATTGGAGTCAATAATTTACTAAAGAGATTTATGAATATATTAGAATCAACAATTTACTAGAGAGAATTATGTGTATTAGAGTCAACAATTTGCGAGAGACTGATTTGGAACTAGAATTGCAATGTTAATACCTTCATTAAAACCCAGATTTTCAATACAAGCATTTTTAGAACCTGACCATTGTTTGTTTAGATCATCTAAGAACGTTTTATTAGAACACAACTCCAGGAATCCTTCTACTCCGAACCAATGCCGCATCGGCCGTGTTTTAGTTTTTACTAAAAATTTGTTCCTTTATTACAAAATGTTTTGAATTTTTCTAAAAATGAATACGATAAAGTTAATTAGTTTAGGTAATATAAATTAATTAGTTATAGTTTTTACTACAATTTGCTGATTTGTGTATAAAGTTAATTAGTGACTTGGCTCAGTTAATTTATGACTCGTACATTATGAGCTTTACTAGAAATTTTATTGTTTTCCTAAGTATTTTATTTTATTTTTCAATTCAATTTTCTAGTTTTCATTATTAAAAATTACAGATACTTGCATTAATAACATGAGTGTCTCACATTTAATTAATTTTACACTTTTAAGTAAATGAAACTTTTTTTATATATATCTTGTGTTTAATGTAAAATTTTTCTTATTTGATGCTTATAACAAATTTGTGTGTTGTGTATTTGAGTGATTTATGACGTACAAGGGGAGATTTGGGAATTTAGTCTGTTTATTTGTTTTCTTTCTTGCTTTTCTTGCATTTCTTCATAAAAAATAAAGTCATCACGGAAAAGCCTTATAAAGGCTTAATGGAGATTTATTTTTGATCTTGGTGAATTTAGTAATCCACCAACTTTAGCTAAGGCAATTGTAAACTAACATAATCATAAGTTTTTTTTGTTTTTTTTTATACGCATTAGCAAATACAGTAAAGTTATGCAAGGAATCCTGACAAAAGACTTCTACAATGTATGTACCATAAACGCTGATACATGGAATTTCATACAATAGTTGTTGTTGTAATCATTTAAATATTTCCAAATACATGATTACGTCACATGAATACTTTGAAAACATATTATTTTGATGAATTTAACGTTGAAAAATATCAAAAATTCAAACAAGGCAGACGAGACATTTGGCGGGAGTTTAATTTAGAAATTCCAGAGCAAGAAGATATGGAATACTTACATTCGCATCTCTGGTTAAAAACTTATAATAGATTTGGGTATGAGCCAGGGTAGTTTTATCCAACAATACGACAATTGGGTCATACAAGAACACGAGGCATTACATGGAAAACTCGTAACTTTCCAGGAGGAGAATATTTACGATAAAGTAGAGACGCAGAAAAATTTAAGTAAAACCGAAGGGACTCCAGTAAACGGATTGCCACAGGTGGTCATGATGACAGAACTTATGCCATTTTTCCACATTTGAAGCGAAAACATTTAACTTGCTCTGAGGTTAAAAAAATATTCACAACAGTTTTCGCACTAGGCCAAGAGAAAGAAAAGTTATTAATGTGTTTAAACAACAAAGTGCCGTTACCAGGAGAATCGGTAATAAAGTATAGGACAGACAATGAACTATTATGTAAACAATTAGATGTTGATATGGAAGAGTTATAAACTGTGAGGATAAATTTTGAAAGGACTTAATCCAGCCCTGTTGCAACAAATGAAGATTTTTTTAAAAAATGAGATTGAGTCTGGTATAATACAAACCCCTATCAAAGATGTGTTAGCTGTTGATTATAAGCCATCAACATCCAATTTTAAGAACAGTAAACAAACTTACCATGATATCGCAACAGTTTATAAGAAAATGCTCTATTGATTCTTGTGACATTGCATCATCAGACACATCCAAGTGTATCCATACGAAATTTGAAATCGGAAGCTTAACTACTTTACAACCCAATAAAAAAGATTAAGAAAGCACTGGTTTCGAGACCAGAGCTACACCCAACAAATTTTCTTTCTGATTGTACTAGACGATTATTCCCGACATCATTGCTGAGCTTGCAGAATGCCTAATAAGAAGTATTGTCCAGGGAATGGCTGGTCTGGAGTAATAATAGGCAAGCTTTATTTTGATTTCCATGTAGATTGTTATCTTTACACCCAGAATCAGTACGTTTTCGATTTGCTTCAATAAATGAACATTAAAAAGATTTTAAATAAAAAAAGCTCTATGATAAAATCCCTGAACACCAAAATAGCTCTGACCAGAAAGAGTGTTATTTAAAATGGCAAAATGTGAAAATACTATTTGAGAATTGAGGTACAATCTTCCAAAGATTGGGAAAACAAATTAACGATGAAATTTCTATCTGAAAACAAATTTATATCGGCTTCTTGATGAAATATTGTTTTTGAATGAGCGAGGCCTGCAATTATCTACTGACAACAGTGGTTATACTGTGATACTACACACAATTAACACTTAGCTTTATTATAGTCCCATACATTTTACTTAACTTATTTTCCCCTTTCTCTGGGAACCAAAGTTACAGTTTATCATCAGCATACAAAGCAAGTAATTGCATATATGATTAGTGACTGCTTGATGCAACCCGTTAAAAGTTACTTTAACTTTTTTTTCCCCGATAGATTCTTTAATTCTAAAATTTTACCTTTGACACCTTGATTTGGTAAAAAATACTAACCAAAATCGGGCACAATTTAATATTTTCATAATTATAGCAGTCCAAATATAATTTCTTTTACATAAACCAATTTGAACTGAAACAACAGAATATGGACTGAAAACATTACAAAAAATGGCTTTTTTTTGTTCTGGTACAATAATACTTATCAAAAAAAATGTCTTAATTAATTTTAAAGTACAATCGTTTGACCAAAATGAGTTTACTGCACAGAATGATAACATCAAAAAGCTACTTTTAGTGTTAACTCCATTTTTGTCATAAACCATTTTCCCAACAAATGTTACAATTCACTCAATAAAGGGCTGATTTCAGCTTGTATGTGTATCGAGGACAGAGCAGTGAAATAAAGGACTGTCTTTAAAATGAAGCCCTGTACTATAAAATACACTTTGAAAGAGGAAAATAATGATATTTAGAGGTTAGTTTACAACAAAACTTCCTCTTAGATACTGGCCTCTACAAAACTTGTATATCAGATTTCCAGTTATTGTAAACATTTCAAAAAATCATACATTGAATATTTAATTATTATACTATACAATTATAAGTAATTATTTTAAAATTATTGAGGCTTTTACTATGTGAAAGTCAAATATTATAGGGCCTATTACGAGAAATAAGAAAAACAATGTTATATTGTTGAAAAACCATGGTTGTTTATCAACCTTTACAATCATGTTATTAATGAGTGAACACTAACTGGTCTTCAATCATTATATATAGGTTGAAACTAGTTAGTTGTATAATAAACAATCATTGTGGATTATATCAGAGTTTTTCTTTTTTCTCATAACATAATTATAAGAAAATGTAAATATATGGCAAGTTGGCCTTAGAAATATGTATCTCCTTCAACTACCGTGGTTTGATCGGTTTAGTTTTAAAATATTAGTTATAGTATTTGAAAATTTAGTTAAGCGGCTTATATAAAGAGATAATGGTATTCACAATATAACGAAATAATTTATACCTTTTAAAACTTGATTTAAGAATTAAATTACATTAAAAACTAAATAAATTTAATTAAAATTGAAAATAGAGGTAACAAATCTATATAGGCCTACATTTTTACCGGTGATTGTTCTGTAGATTTACAAACATGTTCTTGAATTTTATTTCCCATAGGTTTTTCTTCAAAGTCCACACCTACAAAACTTTCTGGTACCATTCGTGCAATTTCAATTGGACTGCCTTTTCTATTGTCCATCCTTTGGAAAACAGTGATCCGAGGCCTAGCTAAGACAAACAAAACATTCATGCTATCAAATTACCAGTATTATATAAGAGATTAATGGAATTCAATTATTATTATGTGCATGGAATGTTAATTTCATGAGCTACCTGTTGTATGTTCCTGAGTAAATTACAATATTCAGTCATTTTCTAATTCAATGAACAAATTTTGTTTATTTTTGTCAATACGCAAAGTATGATAAACCTTTATAATTTGTAGATACATCTGATATTAGTCTAGGTCTATCACAGCTAGCTACAAATAGTAGTCTTTTACATATATATATAATATATATATATATATATATATATATATATATATATATATATATATATAATATGCAAAGCACAGAAACTAGTCTTTCTAAATATATATTTATATTCACATAGGATTAAGTTTATTGATTTGAGTTCCTAGCATTGTCCAACTTTTGTTTCCATGATTCACTATTTCAGTTTAGCTTTATCTGTCTGCTACACAAACTTCTTGATTTTCTGTCGAGTTAACAGTTTACTGGCATCAACTACTGTCATTCATAAACAACTTAAAATTAAAAGTACTGGTACTAGCCAAGAACATTGTGGCACTCAAGAGAAGATTAAAAAGAGAGCAGAAACACACTTATCCATCACGATCTATGACCAATCACCGAGATAGCTCTCAACAACAGAGAGAAAAAACCAACTGCAAAAGAGGACCCACAATATCAAAGCACCCAACTTGGCTAAAAGCTGATGATACAATAACCTGGTGGAAAATCTTTGAGAAAGATAAATATAATCAACTTGGTTGGAATTCACAAAAGAAGACATAATATATACTTAAAATAAACGAGATTTGTTATTGTAGATTTCACACTTAAAAACCGACTGACTGATTTTTCTTCAGGCTGACTGAGTTTCAAAAAGATCGTATCAATTGTTCTAATAAATCTTAGCTAATGTTGACTGTATGACTAGAGGTCTATAATTCTTAGCATTGCCTGACTTGAATATTCAAGCCAAATAGCTTCACTTCAAAATCAAGAAAAAAGTCATGTTAGGAATCGGCCATTGATTCCCGCCTGGGTTCTTTTATTACAATAAACAAGACAAGTGTTTCAGTTTATAACTCTTAATACAATTATTTCTTTAATATTGACATTTAAGTGGTCCAGTCAAATGCTACAGGTGATCTGAAGCTTAAAGCAGATGTCAAGGAAGTCATTTCTTAAAGGAAAGGATAAATGGAGTTCCAAACTCCTTGTTCCTTTAACCCACCACTCCTTCTGAAATTTACAAAATTATTATGAATTTAAAAAACAAGAAGTCGGTAGGCTGGGATTCAATCCCGACATCCGTGTTAAAGACTAGTGCACATTTAATTTCAAAACCACTTTCTTGTCTCGTAAACAATTCATATGAATCAGGTATATTCCCAAATAGTTTAAAACTTACTATTATAAGGCCACTTTTTTAAAAGGGTGATAATAAAGATGTTTCAAAAAAATTATCAGTAGCACTGAAAAAAAATTATAAAGATGTAGCACTGTTATCAGTTTTTTCAAAAAAATTTGAAAAATCAATGATGACTAGAATAATTTGTTTCCTTGAAAAATATAATATTTTAAATAAGAATCCGTTTGGATTCCGTAAGGGGTTCTCTACCTCTTCTGGTATTTTTCTCTCCTGGATATGACAATAAATCGTATTGATAGAAAAGGTCAGGTTGCATCAGTCTTTTGTGATTTTTCAAAAGCTTTTGATTGTGTTGACCATAACATTTTAATGGGAAAACTTGATTTTTATGGTATAAGGGGTAAATCAAATAATTGGATGAAGTCATATTTATTTAACAGAAAGCAGAAGGTAGTTTATACTGACAGCTCTCTCAACTCCTATGAGTCTACATGGGAGCCGGTACCTCGTGGTGTACCTCAAGGTTCAATCTTATGGTCATTACTCTTTTTAATTTATCTGAACGATCTACCTGAAAACGTTGGTCCTGAAAAATCAGTATTATTTGCGGATGACACTAATTTGATGGTGTTTGGGCAAAATAGTGTAGACTTAGCTATATCAGCAACTTTGGCAATGTCAAAGGCCAATGATGGGTTTATAGAAAATAATTTGAAATTAAATGTAGCAAAAACTAAATTAATACAATTTAAAACAAAATCAACTCCAAATACAATTACTGTTAGAGGTGAGGAAGAAATCCAAATACAGTAAATGTAAATTTTCTTGGTGTTATTGTGAACGAAAATTTAAATTGGAGATGTCACATTTCAAAGATTGCAAATTTTCTGCCATCTGCTTGCTTTGCTTTCCAAATGATTTCAAGGATTACCAGCATAAAAACCATAAAATCAGTTTACACTGCATATGTATGTTCTCAGCTGAGATATGGAGTAGTCTTCTGAGGGAACTCTGTCGATACTTTTAAAATTTTCCGTTCAGAAACGAATAATAAGAGTAATGTTTAATTTGAAATTTAATCAATCATGTAGACCTTTTTTTGAAAAAAAAAAGAATTTTGACTTTTCCATCTATATATGAAATGTTGGTGTTTTTTAAGGCATACTAGAGTATGTTCGAAGAAAATCAACATAACCATAAATATCTCATGAGGAAAAAAGTGTTGTAATAGCCTGTGCATAAATTGCAATTTTTAGAATATGGTGTTTATTACTCTGGTTTGAAATTATTTAATAAACTTCCGGAACATATAAAAAAACAAAGTTGTTTCAAGAATTTTCGCGGATCACTCAGAGGATACCTCTTGAGGAATGCTTTTTAATCAATGGAGGAGTACCTCAGCTCATAACCTCAGGGTGCCTGGGATGCATTTTGTATTCAGGATGACGACTCAAATAATTGATTAATAAGAGATAACATTTATACATGGTTCACTGAGTCTTAATTTGTTTGTATTTTATAAAATTTCTATCTTGTGTTTTTGTTGTATTGTATATTGTGTATTTGTATTGTGTGGTGTGAGTAATTTTTGTATAGTATGTCAAGTCAAATGTATACCGCAGCACTGCTGCACTATGTATGCAATAAATGATGCAAATAAATAATAATAATAATAATAACAATCAATATTTTGACCATTATTTTATAAATATATTTTGATTTTAGTCAAATACACTATAACACTTCACCTAAACTAGATTTGGTATTGAAGATCTTATTTATTACTGTATACTATTTACAATTGATTGGTGGTAGATGATGGGTGGAGTTGTTATTGTAAATTTTGAGTCAATTTCAAACATAAAATATAACCTACATTTTGTCATTTTGAATCACTGGTAAATAAAAAGTTTTCCAAATATCTTTTAACGATTTTGAAAAATAGGTACTATTAGAAAATTTTATAATTACAGGATTATAAGCGTAAAATGCTACAACTCCCACCGAACAAAGACTTTATTTTGCTTTGTTATTTATAAAGTCACTTTAAACATGTTTCATTGTTAATGGTATTAATTAATATTTCAAATCAAGAAATCAGTCTCTTCTCTGCCAAGAGTTTAGGTAAAAAAAAAAAAATATGGAATTCGAGACTTGAAAAAACAGTCTTATTTCTTAATTATTTAAATGGACTGAAAACGTGAATTCAGTGGCCTATCTTTTGAGATTTTCCGGTTCAGGATCCTGCACTCCTCTTCCCTTGAGGATATTCTAGACTTCTTTGTATAGTACTGTATTATATTATATTATATATATATATATATATTTATAAATATGTTACTTACGTCGTCTCATACACACTCATTCTTGTCTCCAACCGGTTTCGCTGCTTCAATTAGTCAGCATCATCAGGGTTTATCTGCTACTGCTTCGTCATTAACATAAAAAACACTACATAACACACATTACAGACACACATGCGTACACTCTATGTAGTGTCAGGTGGCCGGCCAGTTCCGTACTGAATCTGCATCTCGTATTTTTTATCATTGTTCAAATATGCAGAATAAATACTGTCGGATTCAAATCTTATTTGTTCATTTATTATTTTCGTTTTGCTGGTTTGGTTTTCAACAAATATATAAAACTGCTCCCAAGCATATATTATAGCCCTTTTCGCATGGTTTTAAAATATTCATTGTGCTCTCCATTGTGTCATACGAGTGCATGTTATCTAGAATATGCTTCGTGAAATTTGACTTTTCTGGTTGGTCCAATTTTATTGCAGCCTTATGCTGTTTATACCTTTTTTTTGAAATTAACAGTTTGTCCTATATACGCACTATAGCATGATTTACATATTAGTTCATATAAGCCTGGGTTATTGTATTTGCAAATTTTGTCTAAATTAGTATTTAGTTTCATTTCTATATTATTATTAGTTTTGTACGCTATTTCATAGTTAAATCTTGATTTATGTAGTACCTTATTAGTTGAGTAGAGCAGATCGATTCTCCCCCAGACTTTGCATGACTGTGGTCTTCGGAGAATTCGCCAAGTGATGCCTTCTTCGAGTGAATCTTCAGAAGTCCTTTCTATCTTCTTTTCTTACCAAGTTCCGTAGATTTTGACAAAATTCTTCTTTAATTATATTTTTCTTTTCGGCGATAATGAAAGAATATTTACTTTGATATTTGCCAGAGTTCACACTAATTTCATGTCAGCAAGCTGCGTTCGGATGTAGTGACGTCTCCTCTAAGGCCGACCTTTCTTTTGGTAATCGAATTTTACCTCAAGAAGTACTAAAACACCAACAATTTTTTTTACGACGAGTTCCGTTTTCAGTCTTCTGAGAAACATGGTTTCTTCCTTGAAGTTAGTAGTCAAAATTTGGGCTTTACACGATAGCCAACTTTTACATAATTTCTGTTTTCTTATTCCTTTTATTTATTTTGGTTTTTCGACTTAGTTAGTGCTTTTATGAACTCCTTATGGCTTCTCTAAATACTCTGATTCTATTTCTTTAGTTTTTTATTAATTTTCCTTCTATTTTTTACTCCGTCCAGCACGCACCATCTCCGCTCTGTCGTTCAATTCCTGCTAGAACCTGAAATCTGACTTTTTTACCTTCGATTTCTTCAACTCGCCATAACTCACGTTCGCTTTGCTCTATCTTCTTTTGGATTGGCCTCTTTCTTCCTGGTTCTGTCCAAACTTTATTTAAACCTGTGCGACCTTCCTTTCCTGAGTTATGGTGATTTTAAGATTTCGTGAAGTTTCCCAATTTCTTTTTCTTTAATTTTGAAAATCTTAAAAATTTTATTTTTGATTCTTGATCCTCCTACTTCAAAAGTCTCAAAACCGTTCCTCTCTTCTTCCTGGCTTCTTTGGTTCCCGAGTTCTGACACTTCCATTCTATTTGGTACTCTTTCTCCTATTAAATTTTATTATGTTTAATTTATTATTTTTTTTGGTTAATTATTATTATTTATGGGTCTGTTAACCACATTACTTTATATTTACTTTTTTGATTAATTTTGATTTACGAAAATTTTTCGTTTTATTCCTCTTTCTTCCTTCTATAATTTTTTAATTATTTATTTTACAGTTTTAGTTTATTATTATTATTTGTTCTATTTTAATTACTCTACAAAATGATTTTAGTCTTTTATCTAAATTCGAATATTTAAAATTTAACATGGGCTCATATGGAGTTTTGCAAATCGTGACCTGATATCTCAGATTTTCCTGTCCGTACAATCTTGCGTTGCTGCTTGCCTTGGCTAGTTACATTATATTTCCCTATACTGAATCGAATTATTTCTCTTATTTTTAGAATTTTGGATTATTTCAAAATTCCCCCTTCAGTTCGGTTTTTTGGACCATTTGTCTGTGCGTGTGTGTGTGTGTTATACTCTGACCTGAGCTTTGTCCCCCCCCCCAAGCAAAATCCTGAGTATGTCCCTGTAACCTATACTATTTTCTTGTGTACTTCCCCATAAACATTTTGGGGCAATTTTCATTTAAATATTTTCCAACAAAACAATTCATATAATCTTCCATTTTACGAAAATATCACTACTGTACTTTATTATTCACAATTTTAATTTAATATAAAATCACAAAATAAGCCACTTCACTAACATCTAAAAAATTGAAGCTTACCAAATAATAAACTGTCATACAAAACTAATAATGATTATACTTCTGTACGATCCACTAGTAAATGAACTACTGACTGAGGTTTGGATATAAGCCTAAACTTTAATTTTTGTTGACAGGAATCATACCTGTTGCAACCTGGTACATTAACACAAATTTAAGTTATACCATAAAATATGAGTTATAAAAGTATAATTACATTATTTCACAGTTCTGACCATGTTTTATACTAAATTATCCTGCAAGATCATTTAACTCCTATCAAAATATCAAGCATCATGCAATGATAAAGTATCCAAATATGCTGGATAAAGTATCCTCTTTTCATGTGTTTTTATTGATTTTTGAGATGGCATAACGTTTCTACTAGTTCAATATAGGCTACAAGATGATTTTTTTATTTTTAACATCTAAATACAAAAACACAATAAGTTGTATAAGTTTCAGAATTTTATCACCTTCACATCCTATCACAGAGATTTTGTCTAAATTATCAAAATTTGAAAAAAAAAAAAAAAAATTCAAAAAATTTTTTTTTTAAAGTATAGAAGAATTATTATTGATATATTTATTAGGGCAACACTACTAGTATATTACAATTAAATATTGTACAATACAATATATTAAGTAAATACAAAATATTAAGCTGTTTATACCATTCCTTCCCTAAAAAAATTTTTGAAAAGAGTAATAAATTATTCTTTTTTAAATACAACTCAAGTAAGACAAAATATACAGTATAACTTCGATTAACCGTCACTCGTTTATCCATCAGTCTCTGTTAACCGTCAGGGGTAAAATTAAAAATAGTGATTTTAAATACTGTGCCGCAAAGCGACTGCACATGTCTATTGCCGCCTGATAGTAACTGTACTGGAGGCGTAGTCAACCGGTCACTGAACCCAGCCCCCTCCCACCGCTGTCACCACACCTCTACTCTCGCCACGCCATCAGTCATCAGTGTGGCAGTAGCTGTTGTAGTGTTTAACTCGTAGCGTTCGTGTTTGTCGTGTGTATTCTAGACTTAGCGTGTGTTGCCTGTTTCACAAGTTTTACTGTAGTGTGAACTACTGTACTGTAAGTGTTTTATTTTTTGTTAAGTTTGTTATTAAACCGTAAAGTAGACTAATGTCTGAAAAACGTAAACGGGTTGTGCTCGGGCTTGAGCAAAAACTGGAAATTATCAAACGTTTGAAGAAGGGAGAGACAGCCACTAGCTTAGCTCAGGTTTACAACAGTTAATGATTTAAAACGTGATTCTGAAAAAATTGAGCAACACGTTTCAAAAATGCATGACGTAAAAGATAGGAAAACTATGAAACAAGCCAAATTCGATCAGTTAGACGATGCAATGTATGAATGGTTTGTCCAAGCTAGGTGTCAGGGCATACCCCTTTCCGGCCCCATAGTAATGGCCAAAGCATCAGAGATGAACAAAAAATTACCAAATGGTGACCAAAATTTTAAAGCTAGTGTAGGCTGGCTAGATAAATTTAAATCTCGTCATGGTATTCGTCAACTGGATATTAGTGGAGAGAAGATGAGTGCCAACAGTGCAGTTGTGGGAGAATACAAAAAGGATTTTTTACGGCACATTTCGAATCTTGACTTGGTTAGGGAACAAGTGTACAATTGTGATGAGACTGGCCTCAATTGGAATGCTTTGCCTAAAAAAACATTGGCGTCCGTCTCAGAAAAAACTGCCCCAGGTTTTAAAATGCAAAAGGATCGCATGACCGTTATGGTTTGTGCAAATGCATCAGGTGAACACAGATTGCCTTTGCTTGTCATCGGTAAATCGAAAAAACCATGTGCGTTCAAAAATGTAAATATAAATGCATTACCAGTGAACTACTATGGACAAAAGAGCGCTTGGATGAACAAAACCATATTTTATGAATGGTTTCATAAAATCTTCGTACCGCAAGTAAAGGATAATCTTGCAAGAAAGCAGCTGCCTCAGGAAGCATTACTCCTTATGGACAATGCACCGACGCATCCCCTTACCGGTCTACAAAGTGAGATGACGGCAAGATAACATGTCTCTTTCTGCCAGCAAACACTACCCCTTTAATTCAACCCATGGACCAGGGGATAATAGAGAATTTGAAACGCCGTTACAGAAAAGCTTTTATTGAAAGTGTCCTATCAACTGATGACAGCATGAGTGTTAAAGAGTTTTGGAGGAACTACACAATAAAAGATGCCATCTACAACATCGCAAGCTCATGGGATGATCTCACGGTATCAAATCTGAAGAATGGTTGGAATAAATTGTGGCCTGAACCTACTGCTAATGTTCCTGAAGAAACTCAAAGCGTCAGTGTAGATGAAATTGTTAAACTGTGCAATAGTGGGATGCAAAATGAAAATCTAACAGCAGACGAAATTACAGACTGGTTGGAATGTGATCAATTGGATGGTGGCTTTGAAATGCTGAATGACGAAGAAATTATTTCTAGAGTGACTCATGATGAAAAAGAAAGAAATGAAGATGATGATGAAGACTTCAGTCAGGAGCCAAAACCTACTACAAGCCACTCAGAAGTAGAAATAATGCTGACAAAATGTAGGCTATGGATTGGTTCGAGCTGCAAGAGGAAGCCAATGCTACTCAGCTTCTACTTCTCCGCAAGATTCGTAGCATTGCCGCTCAAAAAGCTAGAGCTTCTAAAAAACAGAAGAAGATGACTGACTTTTTTAAGGCTTAGGCCAATTTGTAACAAAGTGTGAATATATATATTTTTTCGTTACATACTGTACTGTATTATTTTTGGTGCAATACAAACGTCTTTATTATTCATTGTAAATGTTTTAATTTGTATTTTTATTCCTTTATCCACCTTAAAATATGGTTTTTTATGAATTTACTACATAAAATGTATCACTTTGGTCATTTTAAAGACGATTTTCTGTTATCCGTCTATTCTATTATCCGTCACCGTCCCGGTCCCAACAGTAACGGTTAATCGAAGTTATACTGTACACATAAGTAAAAACTGCATAACTTTAAAGAATTACCTGCAAAATGGTTTTTGTTTCACCCTTCCAGGACAAATAGTTGAGTTATGAACGTTAACATAAATGCTTGTAAACACAAAATTAGCGTACGGGGAAACTAAAATGGTCGTCATATGTAAACAGTAAAAGTTAATTATTTTTAAACTGGTTTTGAACACCTAAAACATGAAAGAAACAACAATAGATTTTTTTTTTTTTTAATCTAAATGGTCTAGCAACCACCTCTGGACTCTTCATATGTATAGTACCCTACAAAGAATAGAATAATGAACCATAATATGAAGAAGAATTCATCAAATAATAAATAATTAATCCAATTAAAATTGGGAAAATTATCAAAAAAACTAAAGAAAATATAGACTGTATAATAAAGGAAGGTAAATACCCCAGCAGCTGCTATTGCCTGATAGACAATCCCTTACAGAGTGAGTGTAGGGTATAATATACCAATTCATTAGTTTAAAATAACTGGATTAATATTTATTGAAAATAACGTTTCTATTGACAGTATTATAAATGATAGTACTAGTCTCGTTCAAATTTTAAATGCAGTGAAAATAAAAAAGCTTTGATGGTCAAATTTATGACACAAATATGCTGAAAATCGCTCTAGCTCTGTTACTTGACTGGTACTTAATATATTGTACTTAAATTTTATTATTATTATTACATTTGTATTATTTTTTTTTTTTTTAAAGGAGATGTTTCCTTCTCCAAATGTTAAATACTAAACTTATTATGTACAATTCACAATTTAGTGAATATGGTATTTGTACCATCACCATTTTCAATGCACCAAATGTAAGAAAATAACAAATACGGAAGTATGGATTGTACTTTGCTGTCCTTAATGTAGGCCTGCATCTATATTTACAGTGCCCAATACTTTGAGAATGAAGTTTCGAGTGACATGCCTCCTAGATATTACGTTGTGTGACTGTGCAATAATAGTCAGTACGTTTGGTTAAAGCAAAATATAAATAGGATTAAACAAATTTGTAGGAGTACGAAAGTTACTTACATGAAAGTCAGTTCAGGTAAGGTGTGTGCATATATATATAACCTTACCTTACCTGACCTAATAAAACAAAATGTATATAGAGAGATGATTACAACATCAAGATGAAGAGATCACAGATTAAAGAGGTCATGTAGAGGTAATAGTTATTGACGTCATCACTTGTACTAACATAACCAAAGCAGGATTCAATTGTTATAGTGGGAATCCCTTCTTTTAAATTGTTATTTTCGTACATACATAATGTATTTGGTGCATTGAAAATGGTGTTGGAACAAATGCCATAATCAGTAGGATGTGAGTTGTACATAAGTTAATAAGGTACATATTTAAAGATTACACAAAATAGCAGCAAATATACAACACATATGTTACAATGCATATTTACCCATTAATTATATGTTAAATTATATAAAAATAATTATCGCATGAATGTAATAAGTTAAATCATAATTGTTTCATTATACTGGTTATATTCGGATATGTAGGACCTACAATAAATCATACATATAAAGAAGAGTAATAATTATTTTCCTTCTCATTCAGTGTAAAAAGTTAATATATATGATGGGAACATTAAAAACCGAGATAATAAATGGTAAAAGCTCAATTTTGATTTTCTTAGATGTTTAGAAATGTTTCAGCCAAATTTTTCTTTCAGAATTTTTTCTTTCATGGATTTCAACAAAATTCTATAGAAAATGTGTTTTGTTTTTTTTTTTTTTCCGGTTAATATGTAAGAAGGTTGTCCAAGCGATTTAAGTTCGAAATCTTGGCAATTTGCGTTTTATCCATCATTTCGTTACTTCTTTTCCATGCATTTTACTTTTTATCTTCACAATTCATTATTTCTGTCCGAAAACAGTGATTTTAAAAGTGACTGTTTTTGGCATTTTGAGGTTATTTCAACAAATATTTCATCAATTTTAAGTATAATATCTATCGATGTTTTTTTATTCCACAAAAATAGTTCTCTTTTAAGAACTGTAAACTAGATATCATATATATATCTAACCAGAACTAGTTAAAGAACTACAGGTCAAGGAAGGTCATTTTAAATATTATATATTTACCAGTAAATATCGTGTTGCGATTTAATATACAAATTTTATGAACTCGTGTTTTTCATACCTCATTACAAAACAACTGGATCACCCTTAAGCTGGGAAGACCATTTTCAAGTATGAAAATCCATTATTTTTGTCTAAAATAAGCAATAAAAAAGTTTGCATTCAATGATCAGAATACACAATGAACCTATGCATCTATGTTTCATAAGTTAAGAATAGCTAATAGAATTGTGTCGTTAAAAGTCTTATAATAGATAGCCTATGTATTACTAAACTAAATAATTTTAGAATTGTGTAAACGAGATCTCGGGAATTAACTCTATCTCTTTATATATATAATATAGCTACCTCATCAGACCTGTCTTTACTAAATAGAGGCTACATTAGTACATATAATTACCAATCCAGACCTATTTGCTTTGCGCAGATTAACATAAACATCGAGTTATGAGACACTCAATATATTCACAATCATTGCCATATGAATTACTGTATAGGTAAATTACCGTAAACAGATACCTTAACCCAATAAGGCTAGGATTATGTACTTTGAAATTGCTTATTTAAACAGAAATAATGGATTTTCATAATTGAAAAGGTTCTTCATAGCTTAAGGATGATCCAATTGTCTAATAATGAGGTATGTAAAAGACGATTTCATGATATTTCTATATTAAATCGTAACACTGTATTAACTGGACATTTACCACTGACAAATTGTGAGAGATAGACAATTACTATCGTGGAAAATGAGTATCTAATTGATGGAAAAAACCACTATTTTCAAGAGGAATTGCTGAGATTTCGCACTTAAATCACTTGGACAACCATTCTTTATATTTACCTTTTTTCCAAATAACAAATCTTTTTCAAATACCCATATGCTAAAGGAATAAAAAACACATTAGCCTATTTATAATTAAAAAGTAGAAAAGTGTCAGATTTAGTCTTCATAGACCTTGGGTCAAAATAAAGCAACCACCACCCCTGTATTAACATTTGACATAACTTGTCTCCAATGAACACCTATTATTTTTAATAAGGTGAAAACAAAACAAGGTGAACAAATTAATTATGAAAACAAAATTATAGATCCTTTACCAGGTAAATACTTTGTTTTCTTATTTTTTTAGAAAACAATCTTAGGATGAGGTACACAGATATTTACCCCATGATGTACCTATGTACACTACATCAAAAATAGGGTTACTTAATGTAGAATACAATAATATCATACAGCTGTTAAATGTACTACACTTTAATAATATTTATGATTACAACTAATTAAGTTTATTTTTTTTAATATATGATGAGAGGTTATGAGAGCTTAGGTTAAAATTACCTTCACTTTAATTCAAATCCAATAGAACAAATCTTCATTATAATATACCAGTTTACCATGATAAAACTTGTAGATATATAATTACGTCCCTACTTAGGCACTTTTATTTAAATACAGGAAAAGTTAAAAGTCTAAACATTTACTTGCCACTTGAATCAACAAAAACAAACAAAATAGGCAAGTAGTTCCATACAAAATTGAAATTTAATTACGTCATTTTAAAGTTATATGTAGCTAGTAGCTACTTTTTTAAAAATAAATGTATATAAAAAACCATAATGAATATCATGATAATAGCAAAAAATCAAAGTGATCTAACTGAAGATAAAAGATAATGTGGAAAGTATAAAAAAAATCAATAGGTTTATGTACATCTCCATTTTGCTTTACAATCACATTAACCATAGCCATAACCTCGTAATAGTCGTAATCATACTGTCTAGTGTCTGGTAGTAAACTAAAAATTACAGTTTTTAATGTTATAAAGCTGGTTAATACAGAATACAGGATTACTAATGATCAAATGATCAGAAAATGATCTGAACGCCAATATTCAAAATTTAAGTGACTTATAATTAGTTCCGAAAATGACCGCCAAGCTCTATTTGGCGTCGTAAAGAGACATTACCATTTTGAAAATTTTAGAGAACTTTAATAATTAGGAAACCCAAATTTTATGACCGTAGTCAAACATCATGTATTTTCCGCTATTTTTTAACCAAAATAATTATATATTTCTAATTTACGTGTGTAATATGATAAATACACTACTTCAAATTAATATTTTGAAAAGTTATGTATTTCATATATCCTGAAATTTGCTGAAAATATAACTGCTATAACTTTAAGAATATTTTGACATAGCAAACAAAGAAATATGAGATGGAAGAAATATTGTCTCTTTTTAACTTCATGTTTTGTAATATCCAATTCAATTTCCTTATTTCATTAAAATTAATCCAAAAAATGTGTTAATCGATCAAATATTATACGACAAAATCATATTATATAAATACCATAAAACAGGACAGACCAAATATCAAGATCAGAAGTGTCTACCGTACACGCAAGTGCTCACTTTAGTGAGTACGGACTTGGCAATCTCGAGGATCCTAGCTAGATCGACACCTATTTTATTTAGTCTTGGGTTAGACTCTTTTTTAGAGAGGCTTGGATCCCTCTCTTTTGTTTCTCCTATTCAGTCTCTATTGACCAAATCTTGTTCTTTTCCAACAATGATGCTATTAGAGTACTTGAGGGCTAAGGGTTTTTATGTATTGTTCTTTTTGTTTTTTATTAGGCGATTATGAGCGAAAGGTTTTTCAACATAAAAAAATAAGAGAATAATAGTGCTAGCGTGACATATAATACAATTATATGTACCATGGTGATTTTTAATACAGCGCCCATTATTTCCGAAGGGAAAAATGATTAGATGAATAGGCTGTTTACTGTTTTGCTGTGTACCGCGGCATGAGCAGAGCTTGTACAAGTGTTACCAAAAAACCTTGTATTGTGTTTTCTTGGTTTTCTCTGTTTATTATGTAAATGGCCGGCTAATCGCGTTTTAACTTAAATGGTATGTGACCTGATTTATTACATAGGCAAAAAATTATAACAGTTATCAGCACCTGAGAAAAAAATAAGTAGTATTGACGCTGAGATGCCCTATTTAATAGGGAACACTCTAATTTAGCAAAATAATAATTAAATTATGTGAATAGGTGAAAGCATGGTTTGCTAAACAACGTAATGCATTCGGCCACCCTTTGCTGCTAAAATATAAATGTGTCATGGTGTAACTTCATTTTTATATTCTTGTTTATCAAAGTTTGCTAGTTGTAGTAATCAGGTTGATGTTGCTACAATAGTAAAATCCGCAAGTGACATTCTGGCGAAAGGTTAGATCTCGGGGTAATGTATGTAACATGTTTCACAATACCATGAACAAGCCACAATTGTTATTAAATTAGTTCCCTTTATAATAAAAAAAGTCCTCTACAATCCCTATTTTTTTCAGATGGTAGCAGTCGGGTTTTTTCATCAAATAAGTAGTCATTCTTGTGTTCTTGTTCTTATATCAATATCTCCCAGATTGCATTTTATTACATCTGGCCCAAGTTTACACAAAGTCAAACCTCATGGCATATTCAGATCTTTTCATTCTGAAATTCTACCTTAATTTTTACGATTTATTTATTTTTCTCTCCGCATATTTCTTATCAATCTAAAACTTTTCCCTGTAAGATAAAATTTTAAGTCAAAAAAGTTTTTATAATAACCATAAAATAACCTAAATAATATTTTTCAGCTGTGACCGTCCCCACTTCTTTTGACCAGCTGGAAGCTCAGGCTGGCTGGAGACCGCGTACACTTTAGCCGAATCTTGTCAGGATGGGTAAAGGAGTCGGGTTAGGACGTTAATGAACACACGCAATGCAAGTTAAATTAAATGTTCTCTTTGATTTTAGCGCCGAATTAGAAGATTACTGAAATAATTATAATTAATTTATAAAAAGACATAACGGTTAGATAAAGCCTTAATAGTGGCCGAAAAGCATACCGATTAATTTAGATAGCACAAGGCCGAAAATGGACTGACCTCGTCCCGTAGCGGTCTGCCGTTCAACTTCCTTCTCGCGGCTCTCGGAACAGACTCTCGCTGGTTCAAGCCCTCCACTCCTCGTCTCCCCCCTTCTACGTAATCTTGCACTGCTCAACAAAATTGCAAGTGCCAATTGATATTTTATTATTTAGAATCCCTTCCCATTACATCCAAATTTATACTTATTATAGTTTTTATTTGGTGGGCTCCTTGGCTGGGCCACACAGCAATATGTATTCTAAATTCTATACCCTCCCCCCTTATAGGCTACATATTTTATTTTTTTAAATATTCCTTTTTTCGATTTTATTTACAATTCAGATGACAACCCTTTATCAAATAATAAACACACTAATAAATACATTTTTAATCTTTTTATATTGAATAGAAACCCTGACCTTTTTCATCACATTGAAATTGTCAACAAAAAGGGGTGAGAAATTCTTATACATTAATTATTTGTCAACAAAAAGGGGTGAGAAATTCTTATACATTAATTATTTAGTATTACTTCATAGGTGGAGTATGATTTTCAATATAAATAGTTAGGTTACTCCTAATATTTCCTCAATATTCCTCTTTTTTTTGTTCCATTAACATTTATCCCCCCTTCATTAAGAAATATTTAACCATTATTTGATTAGTTTATATTTCAGGATAAGAAAATATTTATTATAAATTTAGAAAATATTTTATTAACAATAAATAGTTTAATGTTACAATCAGAGTTAAATCTTCAATATCAGACATGCGGTAGTTATTGGGAAATAATTGAAATAGTGCCGCAACTACTTAGATTGCAGGTATTTAGCATGACATGGATAGTGAATCTGTATATAAATTGCTAGTGACCTAAAAAGAGAATCAGTTGGATCCATGACGTTGGCGGGGATGGGAAGACGCTTCTGGTTAGCAGAGACATTGCCCAGAGGATCAGTTGTATCGGAGACGTGGGCAAGGAGGAGGAAACGCTGCTGGTCACCAGAGAGGTGTGGCCCAGGGGATTGTACTTGTGAAAGGGACACACTGACAGTTTATGGAGATTCAGGGCCAATGTTGAGAAGCAGATTCATGTGTTTAGAAAACAAGAGTTGTTAAATTTAATAATTACCATTGCTCTGGATTAAGGATTTAAAGGTCTGATTAGGACAGATTATGTTTTACATTGTATTTTAATAATTAAATATTAGATAGGGATACATTATGTCAAGCTGATGTAGAACAATAAACGTAGAATTATTTAAAGACCTAAAGTAGTTATAACAACTATAAGGAAATAGAGAATAAATTAATATTAACAATTTGAACCACCGAATTTATTATTGATCCATGTTTTTGACTTATCTAATGAACCCATAGAAATTAGGTATAAAAAAAACCTATTCCTAACAAGTGCCTTTTTTCAATTATTATAAAATTACATTGTTTACAGGTTAACCTAAGTAACAAATTATCCTTAAGGTTAAATTAACAAAATATAAAATAAAATACTATATAGGTAACCCCAAAAAAGAAATAGAAAAAAATAATAATTATTGACTTTATTCTTAAATAAAATATTAAAAAATTTAAAAACAATTATTTATAAAGGATGATTGTTACTTAGAATTATTATTTTTATTCTTAACATTTCAGCTTCCACATATCCAAAAATAGCCCCATCATTTTACCAATAAATTATTTAACAGAAAGTTCCAAAACAAAATTTAGTTCATACTTTATTAATAGAGAAAATATTCAATAATCTTCAAATCAGCTGTGTATGAATCATTAAACTAGACTCTAAGGCTAAGGCCACGCTAGGCGACATGGTTGCCGCGACCAGGTCGCGTAGAATTTTTTATCCGCGACCTGGTCGCGGTTAGATGCCACACTAAGGCGACCTGGTCTCGGTAAGATGCCACAAAGGTATCACAGTTGTAAATATGAGTTCTTTGAGTGAGGATGAGTTATTGCTAATGATTGCCGTACGGTCTTACTTAAAAAAGAAGAAAAGGCGTAGATTTGGAGTCCATCCGCTGAATAGTGCTCGTTTGAGTGAAGGTCAGTTTCACACCATAATGACATTACTCAGGGAAGATGGAGAAAAGTTTTTTTTTCTTATTTTCGAATGAGCCTAGCATCGTTTGACGAACTTCTGTCATACATTCAAGACGGCGTAGAGAAAAAGAACACAAGCTTTTCAATTCCAATTTCACCAGGAGAACGTCTGGCCGTTACCTTAAGGTAAGTCGTCACATGAATCAGATGGAGCAGGGAAGGGTGGAGGGGCGACATGTAGCGACCTGTCGCCAAAGCGTGGCCGGTTCCATTAGGATAACCTGGTGAGCGTATTTGTCGCCGCGACCAGAAAACGCTCTCGGTCGCGTTCGATTTGCTGTCGCTGGTCGCGGGTCGCATACCGTGGCCGTGCCCCTATCATTCAACGTTTTCTACTTTTTTTCTTTGTCGCAGCGACCTGGTATGAAAGTAAGATAAAACTACAAAAAATTTACACTATACGCCCTACAAAGGGATTTTAAAATAATTTATATAGAAGTGTACCGGAAATAAATAGTTATAAATTTATTTTTTAAGGCAAAAATTATGTTTTAGAAAAAGAATTATAAATTAAATGAAAATTTAACGCACAAAAAAATCTTTATGGGAGGAACTAAAGAAACGTTGTTTTTTTTTAAATTGCGGTCTCCTTATGCACTCCAAAAACCAAACATTATGTTAAATAGGAAGCTGAACTCTAAACGAAGTCACATGATGGACTATCCAGTATAATATTTTGTACCTACCTAATAGAACTTTTCACATATCTTTTTTGTAGAAAAAATAGATCTCATAGGTTTTGGTAAATAAATTAACTTCAGATTTTTAGGAATATTGGTAAACTTTAAAAATGCTATAGCGAGGAAATCTAGAGATATAATATAATATGCCTCTCATATAATTCCTTCTCTAGACTTACGTCACTAATTTATGCACAGAAAATATGATAAAGCCTGATAGGTTAAATATTACTGTCTCTTTTTATTAAAGTGTAGTTCCATTTATAAAAGTCCCTATATCTTACCATATCTATAGGGAAGGGCAGAAACACCTGAAACTCTTTCTTTGTAACCATTCCAAATTTTGTAATAGTTTTGGTAATCAAAATAGATTTTGGTTAACAATATGATGGAAAGAGTCTTGAAAAGAATACAGGTAGTTTTGGCCAGCTCCAAATAGGAACATAGACTTATTATACTGTACTATGGATGATCAAATATTTAGAGAAGAGACATCTCTTCAATTACAATTGCTACACCTTTTCCTATATATTACGTCGAGCATTCCACTAAACTCATTGTTGAATCAATCAATTAAATATGAAATCCTAGATACAAGCTTGTAACGTTTCCCGTTGCAATGAAACTCTTTAATGTAGTTGCAAGTGTGTTAAAGGTATATTTCTATATTGTCGAATATATATACATTGAAATAAATCTGTGCCGTTTATGAAATTTTTTCTAATGTCATTTGATTTATTTAACTGTTTTATCATTATTAATTTAAATAAAAAATAAAGATAGGCTACACATTTTCTTAAATATTGAGCTTGACTTGTGAGATATTAGATAAAAAAAGATCTCACAAAAATTACGTTTATTTTATCAAACACGTTTCAACGACAAAGTCGCCATCCTCTCTGTATGAGCTACAAAACTAAACAAACACTGCGCCAACCTCCGTATTTATACAAAATGAATGGAGTGTGGCCTAAACCTACTTTCTAATATTCAGACATTAACAAGTGCCTAGCGTCAATCTAAATAAGTTAAAGTTACATCTAACTAATTTAATATTCTCAATTAATCTTATATCTACACTTCATTTTATATTTTACTTTAATATAGATTTTTGTATCAGGCCTAATTCATATTTGGTCACAATGCCCGCCTCTAGAATTGATTAGACTTATGTAATAAATAATAAATTTCGCTTTTTCAAAAATTGTTTGGAGAGTTAATTTTATTGCTCAAATATAATATTTGGAGTTTGAAAAACATACACGAACATTTTGTATATAAATGGAAATTTGTTTAGTTTAAAATGTATATACATAAAGTTCCTAAAAGTGTGAGGGGGGGAGGGTTGTATGAAATAGATTAGCAGAGACAACCTAAAAATTAATATTGATAATTTGTATTTGATTACCGATAACTAAAGAATATTAATTTATAGATTTTGGTCAAATTAAGAAAAAATAAACTTTTAGTTAAATTGTCATGCAAATTTCAAGAAGAAATATTAAAATGTTATCCTAAAAAATGGATTTTATGCAAAACACAATTGAAGGAATTATAAAAAATTGTCAAATGCTCATTTGAGTAGAAACTTTTGTTTGAATTATAGCTCTTTAAAAGTACTTTAGAATGTGATAGGAGATTATTCATTTTGTTCTATGCATTTTTGCATCAAAATTGTGGATACGGGTCACACGCAGGCCTGTAGTGCCAGTGAGCAAGTATCAGTATACTAATCTAAGTGAAAGAATTCTAAAGTGAAGGTTGTGTCTAAATATGTAATTTTAATTTATTATAACAACACTAGTTTAATGATCAAATACTTATTTTTACAAGGGAATGCAAGAAATCTTTGATACCAGACCCTGAGACATAGCAGTAGTAGAGTTCCCCACAAAAACCTGCTACTCCTTATCTCCTGAAATCTAGTTTGAATTTATGGTTTCTTCTCCATGGAATCACCTTTTTGCTATCTCTGTATTTTAACCTTTATGGTCAAATAGGTGTGCTCTGTATTGTCAGCTTGTGTTATAGGTATGTACAAGCTGAGAAATTCAAGATTCCAAATATAGATAGATACAATAGTCATTAAAGCATTCATGTCCTGGTAAGCCTTGGGTCCCTTAAAAATTGATCTACCTGTGCCTTCTCTAGATTCACTCTGCCAGATTAGGGATAAGCCGATGTGTTCCCCATTGATCTTTCTTTCGCAGTTTTTGTCATTTTTAAGAAATTTTAAACCAATAAAATTTAAGAATTACAGTTTGATTCACCCACTCTAGCCAATATGAAGGAAAGGAGCGGCAGTGTATTTACATGTAGATAATTACATATGAAATTTGTTTCAACATGTATGTACATTCAGGGGTGGCAATTTACCGCTTACAATTTTTTGTTTACCAATACTCAGGCACCCAAAACCTGAGCGTTCCGAGAGGCCCCAATGGCCCTTCCCCCCTTTACCTTGGTCAGTCCAACAATTACTTCCTTTCAAAGTGGTCAATATTTTTCTGCCTCATGAACAATTTGCTAATCAGCATACTTCTAAAAGTTTAACATGAATTATTAAGTTATTTTATTATATTTCATTCAAATAAAAAAATAAATTTATTTTCAAAATGAATTATGAACAAAATTAAAACCATGTTTTACAACTATGGAAATCTGTTGCCAATGATTCAAGTGATATAGGCAACTGCCTCACTGATTATAGTGTAAAATATGGTTCTAGAAAATGATAGGCCTACTCAAAACATTGATGAAGAAGTTAGTTTTTAAGAAGAGTTGTCTGATGATGAAGTTGAAGCTAATAATACTGTATTACCTGGGCTATCATTGCCAAGTACATCTTGTAACCAGAATACAGCTTCATTATATTATGTAGGAAGAGGTGAAAAAAATTATTCGGTCTAATAATCATGTGTCAATCACATACACTACTGGCCCACAATATGCATTGTGACCCAAACCCTGAGACCAGTAAGAGAAGCAAGACATGTTAAAATTGAACTCAAGTTCTGGGAAATATTTTTTACAGATTCTCTTAATGATAAAATCGTGTTCTACACAAATATCAAAATCAAATAGGTAGGCCTACTGGAAAATTACACTCTTGGTAGGGATGCTAAAAAACTGACCCTGTGGAGATCAAGACATTGCTTGGACTGTTGTATTTAGCTGGAATATTTCATTCAGACCATCAAAACATTTTCAACTTATGAAAAAAATGTGGATTTGGAGTGGAAATTATTATTTGCCAAAAAATTTGGGTATTGACAGATTCCGAACTTTTTACCCGATGAACAGGGAAATTTATGTATCAAAGCAGCATATGTTAGATAGATGGGCCCTATCTCTTAAACAAATCTGCATGTAATGTCAGGCCCGATTCTATAACTGGGCAACATGGACAATTGCGTACAAGGGGAGCAAGGGTTTTGGGGTCATAAAATTTTTTTTTAATTAAAAAAATTTCAACCATATTAAGGCAGTATATGTTGATAAAAGTTTATAAATTTAAAAAAACTATAGAGCTGAAAAATCAAAATTTTAAGGTAGCACAACCATTCTTCAGATCTTTCTGAACAATTTGATAACATTTCCATGCTTATCGGTTAGGAAATAGCGTTCGAAACAGAAAACTCGTTTTGCCCCCTCTTCACCCGCGCATCGCAAAAATCTCCTAGTTCGTATAAATTCATTCATAAATCGTTCTACAATAAAAGACAATAAGCTGAATAGCTTGATGCTGTTACGTACGCAGAGTGACATTATACTGAAGCATGACTTCAAAGATATAATTATTGATAGTTTTGCTACATCAAAGATCAGTAGAAAAAAAAGCAATAATGTAAATAGGATATAAGGAGAAAGTATGAGGAATATGTATAAATATATATAAAGTATAGTAATAAGAGAAAGAAAGTATAAAGGAAATAAGAGATATTATGGTTGAAGCATTAAAGTTGTTTTACAAGACTCAATTAAAAAGTGAACATACAGTTGAAATAAAATGAGTTATGTAGGCCTATAGAAATAAACGTTTGCAATAATTAAGAACTATTTTTTAGGGTGGGTGGTCCGTGATACTGTAAAATACAAGGTTGTTATGTTGTGACGTCAATCATAACACCTACACCTGTAACTGCAGTAATAATACTTGCAAGTTTTTACAGTAGGCTACTGCCAGTCCGGGATACAGCGGGTCCATAGGTGGTGGATAATGGAAAGACTTACCGACTCACCAAATAAAAGGAGTTCGGTGGAGTTAAGGGAGAAATCCCTCCCGAACCAAAACTGGCAAAGATGAATTAATCGGGGGGGGGGCATCTCTTTAATTTGCCCAGGGGCACTACAAGGGTTAAAAATGGGCCTGTGTAATGTAGTTAACAGATTAAAGTGTGGCATAGAAAACACATGTGACTTCTGTCTACTTGTTCAAGATCTTTTGAATAAACAGTTGACCATAATAGCTAGATAATAAGTAAAAACAAAAAAGAGATACCTAAAGAATTCATAATATGATCTAGGGAAACGAAAAGGCTGATGAAAAGTTCTATGTTCACTTTCATATAAACAAGTTGGTATTATTGCTTTCTGCCTATGCACAGCAATGCCGATATCGATGAAGACTCTGATGAAGAATGTAAGTTAAGCATAATTAAATTATACAACAAATATACATGTAGTGTTAATTTATGTGACATAATGACTAAACAGTATAGTGTGTCTAGGATATCTAATCGATGGCCACTCACTATTTTTTATCATTTGGATGGCCGAACATTGGAAGAATCAATTCCTTTGTGATTTTCAAGGCTAATAATCAAATGCTGAAATTCAAAAGCCTATTTTAAGAAAAATCTGTTATTGTGAGGTGTTAAAACTTCCTATGGTCATTAGTGAAACCACTCTTCTGACCAGAAACATATTCAGTGTGTGGAATATATTATAGAAAAACGACCATTCTGTATTGGTACCTGAGCACACGAAACAACTTGTAACAAGTGCACTTATGAACAACTGGAAAAAGACATCAATATCCAAATTAAGGTAAAAAAGATAATTTACAAGTTGTTGCAATTTGCTATATGTGTAACTGTACACCAAAACTACTTTACAAAATATTAAAAAAATATTAATAGTTGTATTAAATTTAGAACATATACCTACTAAAGTAAGGTATAACAAGTTATCTTGAAACAAAAACTCAAAAGATGAGTCAGAAAAATAGTGAAGTAAATGAGGGTTCTAGCTACTATAAGAAAATTGCTGAAATCTTGAGCCAATCAAAAGATATGGAAATTTGGAGAGAATATGTACTACAATTCACAGAAAGGTACAGAGAAAAACTACCCCTCCAGTGCAGAGGGCCGTACCAAGGAGAGGAGCCAAATGCAAGGTTACAACTGCATTACTTCAGAATGAAAAATGTTAATTAATGAAAAAATGAGTTATCACCAAACAAAAGCAAGATAAGAAATTAAAAGTGCCAAAGTGTTAATACAATAACTGTTAAAAGGAAAACATTGCAAATTAGACCAAAATAAAGAGAATAAAAAGGAAAAACCAAAGGGTAGTTTCGGACAGAAATTGGCAGGAGTGCCACACAAATATTCCAAGCTCTGAGAAGATATCTGGAGTTAGAAACAGTTGGTTCAGGACCACCAGCAAGAAAACAAGTTGATTCACCACCACCACCACCGAAGAAGGTCTTCTTAAATACTACAAGACATGCAAGTTATCAACTACAATTGGAAAGTTTAACTTCACAAACAGTTTCAGAAGTAATAAATAAAGAGATTCAGTATGGAGATTTAACATGAACATTTACAAACATAAAAATAAAATCATTTTGGACAATTATTTGGTTATGGACTTAGAAATTTTAATAAATGGTAGAGGCGAAAAATTTATAAAGAAGTGTTAAATGATGTGATTAAAATAAAATTAATAAACACTGATTGAAGTTTAATTACTACAACTAAAAATAAAAAAGTCAATTACAATTAAAATCTCTTCAGTGCAATGAGTGATTAATTCAACAAACATTAATTCAACCAACATAATTCAACTTAAAATCATAAGGAAAGGACGTCATTGTGGGAGCATCTTTAATACCAGCTTAATTCACCAGTGTGGCAACCAATTTTGACCACACCACGGCCTTCAGATTTCAACCGCCGAGAATCATCATTTTGAAGACATCAGTTTGCTGATTGCCACACTCTCATCTTAACAAGAGTCTAAGCATATATATATATATATATATATATATATATATATATATATATGTGTGTGTGTGTGTGTGTGTGTGCTTCAAAGGTCAATATGTTATGAGTGTAATTATTTTCATGTTTTGATTTTTATAAGTATTAATATAATATTTTCTTTGATTTTATTTAACACAAAGGGAAATATACTTATAAAATAATTTTTGTCTGTTATTTAATATATATGAATATCCTATTTTATTTTCAGGATAGTTTAAAATATTTGTCAATTATAAGAACAAGTGCTCATATTTATTAGATAGTACAGAAAGATTTTGCAAATACTCTTTCAAATGACACATCCTGAGAGTGAGTCTTCATAAATAAAAATAAAGAGCTAGTTAAATTCATTACTTCAGAAATAATTAATAAAATTGAAAGACCAATTTTAAATAAAACACTGAAGAATAGATATTTTACAAAAATAAGTGAATATGTTACTTTTGATTCATTACTATGTTGGGACTTAGTTGAAAAAAATAAAAAGTTGGTTGAGGGAAGTCAAGTTTCAATTGACAAAGGATCGCAAGGTACGATAAAGCTAACGTCAGTGAATAAATTAAAAATACAAAAGTTCTCCAAAGTGCAGTAACATTTAAGCATGTCCATATTCAAAAATGACTGTGAGTGCTCGCTTATAATAAATGTTACAAGATAACCATTGGAAATGTATTCATACCCAGTCGAGGAAAAACTTTAAAAGAGTTTGGAGACCATTATTCCCTAGATCTACAATTTTCATACTAGTGATTTTAATGGAAAACATTTCACTTGTAATTGAACATTCTATGCAATATAAGTAAAGATCTCATTAGAAGTGAATATCTTCATCCTCAAACAAATACAAACTTAAGAGCACAGATTTGGTTTGTTTTAGACACAAAGACTAATAACTTTGTTGCAAAGAACAATTATATAGAAAGCAATCGATTTGTCACAAAAGCAGTTCGAAAATTAAAAATAGAAAAACATGTCCATTGAATCTCTGGTAGGCTAGTAAACTCTCTGAAATTAAAAAGAACATATAACAGGCCGGGAGAAGATGTATCTTAGTACCAACAACTGTACAAAATCATGCAGTATATAGAAAACCTGTTTCAACAAATAAAAAAAAATTGTCAAATTTTGTGTGGATATATCAATTTTGAGGCCCCTGAGTCGTATGAAGTGGGTTTTGAAAAAATGTGAGATAGCTGGAAGGAGTTTTCAGTTAAATCAATTCAAACATACCATCATCTGCTACTTGGAAGACATTTCAAAGCATTGAAGGACAACACAGTTCTAGAATAAAGGTTAGGTTACAACTAAGAATAAAATTATAATCAACTCTAATATGCTATACGAAATATTAATAAAATGACTTCCTTTCAAAACTTCAAACTCGGGAAGAACCTCTTGTAACCTTGAAAAATAGCTGTAGCACCTGGGGAGGATAATATGCATAATTCTATGCTGGAAAATTTACTACTGATTACTCTTCAGGAAGCGAATAAAAATAAAAATTCCTGACAAATGGACAAAAGCTAACAAAATCTCCATAAAAAAAAGAAAAAAAAAAAAAAAAAAAACAGTATCATATACAGACTCATTTTTATAACACCAACAGGTTAATCAAATTAAGAGATAAACAAATTGAGGGAAAATAATTTATGGATTGGCCAAAAATTAAAATTATTAATGTTCAATAGTTTTTTGTTATTTTGTAAATTTTACATTCAGAAAGAAACTATGCAAAATTGTCTACATCTGAGTAACTGTGACAATAATAATTTAGGTTGTGTTTATTAAACCTTGAACACTAACTAACTTTGATGATGAAAACCTTCCATAATAAAATAAAATATAACAAGATATCATAGTCAAGTAAATTTTATGCATAACATTATTAATCTAATACCTTGGTACAACATAAATACTAAACTTAGAAACTTTGAAAATGTGAATATATTTGTACATTATAATTATTATTTAGTTTTATTTACAAGTTCTTCAATGAGCAAAATCAATTATTAAAATATACAAAGAAAATACACAATTTCATTTTAAACATTATAAATATGTAACAGAAATTATTCATTTGGTTGGATATTTTATCAAATGATTAATTAATTAATATAGTATGTTTACAATTAAAGGAATTAAAATATAATTATGAAGTATATATATATTTGTGATAACAACACAACACATTTTACATTATTTTTGTAAAATTCTGATAAGCTGTTAAAATTGTTTAATAAAGAAAGAAACATTTTAGTATTAACTTATATACAGTCTACACGCACAAGAACTTGCCCTTTTAAATTTTACAATAATATTAACTGTTTATACAGTTATATACTATTAAATATATTGTATTAAACTAACTTTATCTATAAATATAATACTAATTAATTATAATAATATTTTTTTTATACTTTAATTTAATAAAATAATATATTTTTACTTCGAAGTTAAAATCTCAATTACAATATGATCTTTAAAAACATACAAGTAATACAGATACTAATAAAAAAAAAAAACCATAAATAAACACGATTAAAAAAATATAAATAGCAATGTTTGTTTAACAAATACATTTATTTTCAGGGAACATTTATAATAATTAAAACAAAAGCAATAAATTGGACACTAACTGAGGGTTTAATTAATTCAAAATAATATATCCTAGTTCAAAACCTGAGCTTTTATCAACATTAACAACTACACATACACGTATATGCATGAACACACATCAACACCATTATTTATGTCTGGACATAAAATAATAACAGTAGATTAGACATAGGTATGCCTATTTGGTGGGCGTTCTGAGATATTGTCAGAAACTAAATGTCAATTTAATTCCAGAGTTAAGGAATTTTGGCGAAATTTCCTAAATCAAGACTAATTTTACTAATAAATTAACCTACTGATTGATTAATCGACAGAGGTGGGTAGAGTTAAGACAAAGGCCAACTTGAAACAATTAAAGATCTGAAATAAATATGGATTAATATTACTAAAATTTGTTTGAAATCACTTGAAATCAAAAATTGACCAATTAGAGCAGTATGTGTGGTTAATACAATTTTGGAATAATAATTTTCAAACGAGTATTTTTGGAAAGAGGATGATCAAAAAGTTTTGTTTGAGTCACCAAATTTTTGTAAAACATTGTAAAAAAAATTGATAAATTATATTGTTTAAGTAACAACCAAAAATAAATTTTATATATTTTAGAAGGTACAGGAAAATTTTCATTAAAAAAAAAAAGAAAGAAAAAAGTGTGCATATATAATAAAAATATGTTCATATACCAAAAATAAACATAATCAGTCCAAACATTTAGACCACAGCTAAGAAGCACAGATGGTGTCTAAGATGCTCACAATGTTACAGAACTATGTAACACAAAAGTTTTAGTAACATTAGATTTATTTTAGTGCGAAGTAAAGCAAAAATCCAGCTTTGGGATGAGTTTTTTACCCCCCCCCCCATATAAAACAAATCTTATGTTATTGAGACAATATGGTTTCTCGAATAAATTGTTAAATGACCATTTTTTTGTGACTCAAAATTTGTTTTTAAAAGAAGTAAATGATATTAGGAATGTCATTACCGCCATGTTTTATTTGTTTTTTGATACATATCTACATAAAATGTTACAAGGAATTAAAAAAATGTGTCCAATAAAGTGGTTTAAGCAATTTCCTCATCAGTTGAAAATATTTTTTTTCAGCAGCAAATCTTGACAATACCATTGTAAAAATTAGCCAAAACTTGTATTAGAGCCTATGAATACAGACACATATATAATATCTACAATGTTAATTATTAAAAAATTGACTGCAGTATGCAGTCTTAGACAGGGCGAGTGTTGGCTATGAATGTCATAAGGGAAAGCTGCTTCTGACACTACATACCTTTTCTTCTAATTGCCGTAGCATCACTAATCCATCTATGGACTACTACCATTTTAAACAACAATACAATTATATAATTAGTGAAGAATATTATTTCAGCTTTGAAACTTATAGAATAATAGGAAATTGACAAAAAACTATATCATTACTCTCTCATACATAAATATATTTACAAGTCTTTCTCTCTTTCAAAAAAAGTCTTATACATTTAAATTATACTCATTTTGTTAAAACCCTTAGTAATTATGCCAAATACAAATAAATAATGAGGAATATTTTATACTATAGTTTTTATTGCTAATGAAAATATTTAATTTTGACAAAACGAACTCCATGAAGTTTATAAACTTTCCAAGTCTATTTTAATCCATTATGAATTTAATAAATTGAAATCCCCAGCTTATGTGACATAAAACCTATTGTAATTATTCTCAGAATTATATAAATTTGTTTTGAAATCAAATTAAGTGACCTTCAAAGACATGCATATTTGAAAACCAAATTAATCAACACTAATGCTTAATATAAACATGAAATAAATAAATATTTAGTGAATTTAGTTTAGTGATAAACATTTCAAGGAATAAAATTATACTTTAATATTAGAACCAAAAAATACTTTTGACATCTTTGGAAAGCTAGTATTGCAACTCAAACTGTTTGTAATCATATTTAAATATATATAGAAAAACCTATGATAAATTCAAAATCAATAATAACTTAAAAACACTAATTTTCCAACAGATCACCATTTTAATGACTAATGCTTTTATACTTATTTTCTGTTATTATTCTATAATTTATAAATTTCAAAATTGTAATACTGTAATGTTATCAATAATTTGATGTCATTGTAAAGTTTTTCGTTTTCATTTCATCTTTAAATTTGTCATTGTTTTCTATAAGGTTCATGTCCAAGTTACCTTAATAGTTGTTTTCTTATTGTAAAAATTAGTGTTTTTCACTAATTATTGATTCTACACTTTAGTATATTTAAAATTAAAAAATGCAAATACAAATCAACAGAAGAGAACAGAAACCAACTTTTGAGGTTAACAAACTTATCCAATACTTTAATACAAATCAATGTTTTTATCGAATTTAGTGATGAGGGTCTGGTAAACAGCATCAACAGTAATGTTAGTAATCTGACCGTTAGTAATGTTAGAATGTTGTGTTTATACTAAGCCTGTGTCTCATACTACTAGAAGGATTGTCATCATCTACCATTAGATAATCGGGAATACCTCCAGCTGTTCAGTCTGATTGGTTACAGTATGCAGGAGTGTTATTGTCACATTGATTTTATTTAACAGACTAATTTGGTTTAATTGATAGTGATAATAGTATTAAGACATAAAACAGCGTATTTTGACAATGATTGCCTTAATTTTGAAACTTAAATGTTGTAATAAAGCATTATGTAATGGTGGAAAACAGATAGTGTGAATTTGTACAAAAAGAAGAAAACGACTAGTCTAATGTAAATCAAAAATGCATCTGTTCCTATCAAGTTATGTGAGACAGACTATAGGCACTGCAAATGGTGACGTCATATGACGACCACATTCCTTAAAAGGTTAAGAGCTTTTACTTTTTTTAAAGTTTGAACAATTTAGAAGAATGGGAACTACGATTGAAGTCATTTTCGGAAATCTTCAGCTACCATATTTGATAGCTACTCAGAGTGTCTAGTTGGGTTTTTACTTTTTCATTGGTTTAAATATTTACTATTAAAGAGTCTAAATTTGGGGGTCTGGACAATGGATTGTAATAATATAAAATTTGAGTGCAAAATAAATGTTCAATTATAATTTACTTATTACATACTATATAAAACATTCAAGTATATACATTATGTATAAAACCATGACCGTTTTACATAGGTTGTAATATATTTATAAGTAGTTCAAAGGCTTAACAATGCCTTTTATATATATAATTAATTTAGTAATTTTTTAATAATTAATCTTGTGAGGGTTTTTAATACTTCCTAGTTGTATCCGCTTACATTATTAAACACCTAAAGTAAATAACTTCAATTTAGTGTAGATATTTCAACCATGATTTGAAAATGTTTATTTAATAAATTAGACACAAAATAAACAGTGCACAAACTTTCTCGCACACCTGTACACAAATCTAAATATTACACTAGGACAAAATTTGCAACCAACTTCCATAAAACTAAAATCTAAAATTCACATTTTATTAAAATTAGTTTTATGAGTTTGAAAAAATCCTTTAGGGCAGAAAGAATATGCATCGGCTGCTACTGGTTGTAGCAAAATGCACAGACATGATTTTAAAATTACTCTTATAGGCTTGGGGAACCACGAAACTGATATTTCCATGAAAACTTAATATAAATTAATTGTTTCATCTCATCTTAATTAAAACTTTCTCTAAATTAGATATTTGTGAGACATAATTTATAATAACAAATTTACTTAAGAAAATTCAGATCTAAATAATATGAACATGCGTTTATTATTCATGTATACAAAATATGTACACAGACATTCAAATATGTGAATTCCAATTTTAAACAGTGGAAGCATACATATTTTATTCACATATAAAGTTTTAACAAACAAGTTATAGAAGTACTACAAACATTTAAATTAAAATCTTAGATTATTCAAAAGTTACACAAATACACGTATTTACCACAAGTAATTAAACACCATCCTATTGTATTTTAAATTTCACTTTAAATGATTTATTTTAAAGTATAATTCTTTATTCAATAAGTTATTAATTAATGTTACAGTCCGATCTACACTTTTAATACAAATCTATATTTTAAAATTAATATAATACACTATTTATTAGCAGGTATGATTCAGTCTAGATTCTCCTTCTTTATCACTACTTTTGTAGATGGAGAAGAAACTTCTTTTCTTGGAATCACAACATCCTTAATCTTTTTGGAAGTAGTCTTGAGTCGTAACTGTAGGTAATAAATGATTGGTTTTTAGTTATAATACAAATAAATCATAACAAATTGCATGCAGAAAATTGTATTGGAGAGGAGGGAGAAGGAGAATGAATTTTAAGACATATGTAACTAACATAATTTTACCAAATAAACACCCACAGATCCATTTGGAGATTGCATGCATAATAGCTACTGTACAACTTGAATTACAATGTTTAAAGTAAGAATCACAACAGAGTTATTCATATACATTCATGTGCTTTTAGAAAGGATCTTATCATAACTTTAGAAATGAGATATCAAGGTTTTTAAAACAACCTAAATTTGGTTATAATTTAATTCTGTACATTTTCGTATAATATTAATCCTATTTATACAGGTAGCATTCCTGCATATCTCAACCTCCATTATTAGTTGTTTAATTACAGGTTTCTAACAATACTGGTAATAACACGAAAAACTCTATGATTAATCAATAAATACCGGTTGGTATTGAATTGTTTAAGTACAAGGTCATCGAAAAGTATTACCATATTTTAAACAAATACTACTTAACACTTTGCGTGTCTCTGCTGTACTACGTACGGCGGCAGCAATCATAGAAATATTGCCGCAGGCAGAGTACAATGCCCTATTTATATCTGTTGATTTTCATAGTATTTTTTTCTTCATTATATCAGTAAACCATCTTTTTCATTACTTTAGGAGCCACATATAGTTTATATAATCTTTCTTTATTCTTGAACCACTTATCTGCATGTCTTTCCCCTCCTACTACATGACTGATCTAAAGGGGCATGTCGCTGTGTACATTACCCTTTCATTCAGTCTGACATAAAATGGTGATCTAATGACTTTGATAAAATGTCTTCTAAGAAAATTGAAAAGAAAATGTAGCTTAGGAAAGAATTCAAAAAAGTTTACCACTGCAAAGAATGTGTTGTGGGTATATATTTGAATAAATGTTTCAAATTGTACCATACAAAGAACACGTTCAGCACCTAAGCAACACCACTCCTTTTAAAAATGTAGGCAAAACAGTGAATACCCGGTTTCCGATTGATTGGATTGGATTGGTAGAGATGGTCCTATTTCCTGGCCACCTAGAAGCCCAGATATCACTGCAATGGACTTCTTTTTCAGGGGACGCATTAAGAACATTGTTTATGGTGAGAAAATCCATGAATTAGTGGAATCTCAGATCATTGCTGACATCACAACTGTAACTTCAGACATGCCCCAGCGTACAAGGCAAGACATAAATTATCAATTTAATGTCTGTAAAACCACTAATGGGGCACATATAGAAATTTATGAAGGTATTTAAAAACTTCCTTACTTTCCCCTTCATTATAAGACCAGAATAGCCTCAACATGTTCTTCACCCTGCTTGAAGTTGTGATTTTTTCAAACACTGGCATTATTTTCTGGTGACCCTGTATATATTATTTCTTAAATATTTTAGAAAAAGGCCTTATAAAATGTAATTACATTTCAATATTATACACTTTGATCACTGATGTGAAATTCACACTAGGTTCTCGTTAAAAGTTATTTAATTTCCATCTTTATTTTAAATGAATTGGTCTATGATTTTGTGCTAGGGTTGTTTGTGTTTGTGTGTGTGTTTGTGTAGATTGCAGAAATATTTTTTCTCACATGTTAATAATTATATTTCCTACATTTAATAATTTGAGTCAAGAAAGTGTTCATAATTTATATGCACTTGTTAACTATTTATCCCCAATATTTAAAAAATACAATAATGGAAATCAACATAATTTAAAGACAACATGTAAGCAACCTTCTTTACCTATCTTTTTCTTCCCCTCTTATCATTTTCTTATCAAGTTGCAAAATGTATCAAAGTTGATATGTATTGCGTACTGTGTATATATAAGTGAGTGAAAAAGTTTACATACATTAAAAATGTACTTTAATAAAACAGCAACCATTATATCAGAATCCGTTAACATTGGGTTCCTACTTAACCCATTCACTACTTGTAGGATAATCACTTTATATCCCACACCAAACCAAAATTTAAGGACACAACTATCTAACCCAGAACCCTTTCATCATATTACCTATACTGTCGTGGCTATATGTTCTGGCTTCACACTTTACGGTCTTATGTTGTGTGACATTATATATCCCAGTTTCGCCACCCATAGTAATTTGATGTTCAGAGTATGAATTTAGAAGTACTATTAATGCTGTCATTAGGGTACCCTTTATAATAAGACAAACCATTTACTGACCTCTATTAGTAAAGAAATCTTAAACTTAGTCCTGACATAAAGACTATAGAGGGTTCAGAGAATTAGTTTTTCTGGTTTAATAATTCAATAATCAGCTCTACCACGAGCAGGTGTTTTCAATGTACAAGGAGGAAAAACAAAAAAATGTTGAAGTTTTGCCCACCATTTTGTTTTTTAAGGGAGTGACTATAAGTTCTTCTTCAAAGACAATAGTAATTTCAATAATCATATTAAAATCGTAAAATAATACTGAATATAATAAGTTTGATAAAAATATTTCTGAATGTCAAAAAAGTATAACTTTGAAATTTGTTTTTCAAATAGGAGATCATAAATATCCAACACCATAGTGAATTGTAGAACAGTTTTAAAAAAATATTTAAAATGAGTTTGTGTAAAACTATATAACAAAAAACATTTATTATTTTTGTCACCATTTTTATTTTTAAGGATCATGTACCCTATAACAAATTAAAAAGAATTAAAAGGTCAAATTTTTTATGAAATTTGTAAAACCTGAGGTCTTTTGCACTGTTGTTTATTAAGTGCAAATATATCAAAAGTCAACTATTACAAATAAAAAAACAAACAATAAATGAATTTTCTTTTACTTTAAAGTCAAAATGTAAACAGTACATGGCAAAAAATATTTGTGTTGTATCAAATAGCAAATAATACAAATCGGAACATAAGCCGTGAAAATAATTCCCTTAGACGCTCGTTGCTACCTTACCCTCCCCCCCTTCTTACTCTGCAATGCTGGCACATTGTTAACTTATGGTGAAGGATGATATCTAACTCTCTAATATCTAGATATTTACTATTAAAAAAAAAAAAAAAAAACACTTGACAATGATTTAAAAATAAAATAATGTGTTAAGTTTTTTCCAGCTTCTGGTATATTTAATTCATTCTTCATTTTGGTTTTAAATTAAATTGCAGTGCGGAAATATATGTTAGTAAGTTTTGTATGACGAATACAATCTAATTCATCTGCACAATGAATAGTACTAATCAGATTAGGTTTAAAACAAATTTTTATGAGATGCCAGATCAACAATTTAATAGTCTACATTATAACATGAATTGAATTTCCATTCATTTTCCCTTTATTAATGAAGTAATTGCAGGATATTAAAATCTAATGGATTGTTTTAGTTTTCGCTGTTTAAAGGCGACAAAAAATAATAAGAAGATCAATATAAATATTTTGTTTTCAATTGTAATTAAAAGGGTAGACTATTCCATTTCCATACAAATAAAATTTTGTAGTGATGATAATATAAATAGCTTATTATGTTAGGATGCAACTAATAAACAGTCGCAATTCACGGAAGCCATTATAAACTTAGCAATGCTTGATGAATCAATGTGGGACTATTTTCATGACTTAGGTTATATCAATGATTTTGTAATGAAACTACTATGATAATAATTAAGTGGTCTCATAATAACTTATTCCTATAATAATAATTAAGTGGTCTCATAATAACTTACTCCTATAATAATAATAATAATAATAATAATAATAATAAAGTGGAGTCATAACTTAATATATAGCAAAGCACAAAAACCCACAACATCAATTTAATGGTTTCAATTTGGCAAGTTCATACTACAAGATAAAAATTAGCTTGCAAACACAACTAAAGGAATGGAAGGGAGAGGGGAAGAAGAAGAAGCAGGCAACACTCACCAACACTCCATTGCCTATGTGTACAGCTGGAAATCAAGAGGTAAATTAAATCAGTGCTGATATATATCTAGGAACCAATTACACTACACTCACACTGTACTTTATCATTCTTTCACCATGACATGTATTATTTAAACTTTACAGTATTGAGAGTAGTTTTTCATTCAAAATAAAATAAACTTTTATATATAGAAAACTAAAGGACAATCTATAATCACAAAACGTTACATTAAATTCAATAGATGTTACACTTTTTTACCCTTATTGCAGTAACGCTTTACGTATTACGATCAAAATTTGTGTATTTTAATTTAAGAAAACACAAGTTAGCTGAAAATTTAACTCAATCTCTCTTATCTACTCAGAATAAAAAGCATATTAAAATGTTAAGAGTAAAGAAATACTTGTATAGTTCACTTACAATAATAGATTTACAGACTAATAGCTAAAAACCAAAACAAAATTCCGCCATAAAAAAACAACAAAACAAATAGAAACAAACTAAAGGAAAGCAAAGTAAAAAAGACAGCAATATATTAAAACTGTTGACAAAATGACAATAATTTATTTAAACAGGACAGGAATGTAATTCAATAATTTCGGACATGGCTATTCTTCAATTGAGTTTCATTTAAATCAGCAGAGAATTATGTATGTATAAAAACAAAATTAAATTAACAGTCGTCATTCCAAAATTTTAACTTTAGTTAGATAAAACTAATGACAAATTCAAGTAGTTTTTTTTAAAGCATAGGAAAATCCATCAATAATTTCAAAAATTATTTTCATCAAAATCCATTAATAATTTCAAAAATTGAAATGTATACTGAGAGGATTCTTAGGAGATCCTAACTAATCAGGAGGTAGGTGGTTACTTACTCATTTTCACCCTTTTAATGAAAAGAATGATAATCTAACCCTTTCAGCATTTTAGTGTCTGCCATGTCGTTGATGGCACCCTTTGGTGAAGGCTGTAATTTTATCACTACTCATCTCTGGAGGCTACTATTTTGTAAAGAGTGAATGTAGCTAAGACTTCACTAGAGATTCTAATAATTGTCGGTTTTCTAACTTTCCTACCTATTTCTTTAATTCCAACTGAACCTAAAATACTTCCATTATGTTTGCTTATAGCCCAACTGGATTGTTAATAATTAATTACTATTTAATTACCTTATATTGAGGTGTTACTGTCGAACAATTCTTACTTGTATTTTTCACTATCTTATATTACGCGTTTCAACTATTTTTCAGCCATTTTCAAATATAAAAACACATAGAAACACTTAACGACACATATTAGTTCACATTTAAAAAACACGATTAAAAACATAAATACACGGACGACGCTCGTTGTCAGTGACCGTTCTCGTTGACTCACGTGTCATATAAGATAGTGAAAAATACAAGTAAGGATTGTTCGACAGTAACACCTCAATATAAGGTAATTAAATAGTAACTAAAATATTTCCTACCTATCTACCTATATATTCTATTTCTGCTTATCCTTAACTTGGAATAACAGGTTTTTAACTAACTAACAATGTTTCCTAGCTCTCATTAACTAGATATATCTAAACAATACTCACTGTTTAAAAAGCTAAAAATTTTGTATTGACTATGAAACTTGTACCTTATGGTGATTTAGTGTGGATCAGGTAGTGTGACTGTAAAATGTGAAACTTCCAAAAAACTGCATTAAACCTGGACTTTAAACTGATGTAACAGGAATATTCACTAAAATTAAAAACCATATATACAGTTTTATCCCTCTTGACCATACAAGGGCCCTACGACCCGAACTCGGGTCGCGACATCACGCATGGTTTAGTTCACCGACTCTAAAACACGTATTTTGCAATTCAACATTACGCCCACTTAGAATCGTCCTATCGCAATAAATAAAATACCGTTGGAAAGCTAATGTTCCGTAGATGCATATACATGCAAGGGGGGAAAAAAAACCACAAAAGTTATAAATAATATTCCAAAAATTGCTGAAGTTCGCATAGTTTTTATGCGTAAAATCAAAGATTTGAACTGAGCGGTTTTTAGTAAAAGCGACACCATTTTTTCTTATATGATTACAAATATATTTTTCTGTCAAACAGGTCGAACAAAACACTGTTCTGTAGATCACATCTTTCTCTTTCTATCCGTGGTTTACAAATTGTTCTGTGTGTCATAGATTGCAAGATATTTCTACTTGACCATATTAGAAACCTAACGGAACGAAATTCACTTGGCATTCGGTGCAGTTGACTAAATAAGATAATCGATTATTCAATCGATATTTTGTAACCGATCTTTACAGTATATTGTAGAGGAGATTTCATTCTACAAGTTGGTATTACTTGATATAGGGTACGGTTACTCTCTGTTTCTTGTTTTCAAGTCGGAACATAGGCATTTTTAGGCGAGTGTGTGACATAAATTGACACGGAAAGGCGTGGCAATATGTTTCGGGATTATATATTTCTGTTATGAAGGTTTGTGTATACAAATTGTATATAAATTGTGTATATACAAGTTACAATATATGTGTTTTTATTTCTAAAGAATATTTTTTGAGTGAAGTTCTAGTTTTTGAATGGTTTATATTTGGGATAACCTAGAGGTATTTTGTAACCTAGGCCTAAAAGCAAATTTTCTTATATGTAGTGTTTTATTTGATTATACAAGTGTATATGTGTGTTATTCTTTGTAAATTTTATTGTTTTAGTGAAATCTAGTGATTTTGTCTTAGGCCTAGTTTTAGATTGTTACTAATTAGGCTAAATTGTGGAGGTTACAAACCTAACCTCACTTTGTCGATTACTACTTTTTAGATGAAACAATTAATTCTATTTTGAAAATTTTAGAATTTGATTTTTGTTTTACCAATTAATTGTTATTCACATTTATACTAGAAAAGTTTGTAATACTCTAAAAAAAAAATGTAAATCATACTTTTCTATGCTCAATTGGACTTTGAAGTGAAATTTAGCATTAGATTTTGTGTTTTTTTTTTTTTGGTTCATTGCCATACTGACTCCAAAATTATTTTTCAAACTTTCTTTTTCATTACACTACTAAATTCTATGAACCTTTCTGAATATAATGATATATAGAAGTTGGTTTTCTATAAATACTACAATTATTGGTGATCTTTTGAAAATAAATTCAACAAATTCCCTTTTTGCGTAAAGCAATTTCTGTATTTTGAAAATGTAACAATTTTTTTCCCACCTAAATATATTCACAAATATATTACAAAGCTTTAGTAATAGTTGAAAAAATTCCAAAATTTATTTTTGTATGATGTACATTACCATTTATGTGAAATTCTCCCCTCCGTTACTTTCCGATTTTTTGGTACTTGACATAAAAACTCTAAATGTTTTACATCTAACATTTTTTTCACTACACAAACTAAATTCTATGCACCTTTCTGAATATAATGATATAAAGAAGTTGTGTATAAAATATATATTACTATTTTTTATAAATTTTCGAAAAAAATGATCAAATTCCCTTTTTTCGTAAAATAATTTTTTAAATTTTGAAAATGTAACAAATTTATTTATTTTCCCCTAAATATATTCACAAATATTACACAAAACTTTTGTATATCTTGGAAAAAGGTGGTAAGCTATTGATTTTGGATGATACAGGTTTTTCTGAAAAAAGTTAACTTCATTTTTTGACATCTAACATACGGTACTTACTCCAAAACCGTTTCAAAAAAACAAAACATTTTTATTACATAGATGAATTCTATGCATCTTTCTGAGAAAAATGATGTCTTATAAGTTTGGTTTTGTATAAAAATAATATTTTTTATGAATTTTTTAAGAAAACAAAACTTTTATAAAACCTTTAACATGTGCCGGTTGCAGGGTTTTAAACGACTCCTATTGGACCAGACGCGAGTTGGATATCAATAAAGTTAGTTAAAACGAAAATGACTAAATTGCACCTAAACATAGTCTAAATGTAGGTAGGCATAAGTTAGGCCTATAAAATAAACAAAGTAATACAAATATACTATTTTTAAGTTATTCACCTTGTTACTAATTAATTGCTCATTCTATTAGTAATTGACTCTTTATCACAAGAACAATGAATTATAATTAATTATGTACAGTGAAACTTCCAAATAACTGTCAGATCCCTCAGACCTCATAAAATGTTCATTATTGAGAAGCGTCCGCTATCAGGAAAGATGTAGTTATATAGTCCAGTTGATAACGCTTGGTAAATATAATTTACAGAAGACTATAATTGACTAAGGTATTTATTATTAATGTTTCAATTATTAGGGAAAATTTAGTTTACTCCAATTTCCAACAAAGGTACACCAACCCATTTGTTAACTTGCTACAAAAGCAACCTAATGAAAAACTGAAATATTGGCAAAATACATAAATGTTTTATTTATAACATATTTGAAACATATGTCTTGTCCGTCTTACTCTATGGTTGTGAGACTAGGAAAATTCAAGTGAAATAAACAAAGCAATAGAAATTTTCGTTAATAGATGAACTAAAATAGTGAGGAACCAGCATCTGCACTACTAAAGGTGTGGAAAGAATGTGGAGTCATCCTTTCAAATTCAAATGTGGACACAGCAGTTTCTGTGAACATTATCTAGTCACTAGCTGAATACAAAAAGAGGGTCTTCTGAGACCTTCTGAACTTCACCAAGAGTGCGGGTTTGGTGTGAACTACTATGCGGTTCATGGAAGACCTCATGGTTCAGAAGCAATGAATCTGGCTACAGGTTTCTCAATCCAGATAATAGGAATAGAATCCCTAATTAAATCTTCACAAATCCACACTTGCAGATAAAAAATGACAAATTGTATGTTAGACAACTTTGTTGACAACATGTGGCCTTGATTTATACTTCAAGAGTGATAACCAAATTGAGTACTCTATTAAAATATCTATGTATACAGTACTTTCAGCAAGAACCCATCACAAATGACCAACGAGTATATAAGCCAAGGTTAGTAACTCACCAGGGATTTATCGATGGTCAGTTGTTGGAGGCTGGAGTTGGCATGGGATTGATGGGTAGTCAGTCAATCGACAAAGACATTGGACTCAGGTGGAGACTGCCAGATGGGAAAATGTGGTCAGGGTGCTGTGATAATCGAACTGTTTGGTGAAGAGAGCCCGCTATAGAGGATCATGGCTCTGGATCACAATAGTTCAGTATTAAGAAAGTGAGCAAGCCTCATGTGTAAAGAAACTTATTAAATTTTTGGAATTCATTTTAAGTTCAATAATCTGTCTTAATCATTGGGATGGCTCTGAATTGAAGGTGTAGAATATTTCATTGATAGATTAGCTTAAGATTATAGGTTTATTAATGTCACTATATTGAGAGTAATATTTATCAATGATTTGTGAGAGCGAGAGTGAGTGAGAGAGTAAAAATAAAAATAGTAATATTGATATGCTCATTAACTCTTAAAAGTCCATAAAAGCCAGGTAAAAAAAAATTCCAAAACGGCCAGTGATTTAATAACACAAGTATGTCAAAAAGGCCAGACTAACAATGCCAGTTTTATCATGGTATTACACAAAAATTTGTAACTGGTTTAAAAATTATATTTATATTTTTTTCTTAAAATAATATGTACTAAACTTCTAAATAAAAATAAAACTAAGAAATTTTTTAAATTATTTATTTTTGGGGTTAATTGATAAAAAACAAAAACAAATATTTTAGGGTTTTGAATTTTGGATTCAAGTAAATATACTTAAATAAAATATATTTTAGAGTTTATATAGATATAATACATTACATTTTCTAATACATTACTGTATTTTGCACAAACACTGCAAATTTCAAGAGAATTGGTTGGTAAATATTTTTTCTAGACTACCTAAAGAAAAGTTGTTTGTAGTGTAAATTGTCCCGTTAGTTAGATCAACCTTACATAATATTAAGATTTAAAAAATTAGTTCTTTACTAACCTCTTTATTTACTTTGTTATAGTACATAAAACACATAAAAAGCACAAAATTCACAATAATTATAGGACATAAAACTAACACCATTTACACGGCATTCACAATCTTGTATCCAATTCATAACTTTATACGCACTTGTGCTTAAAACACTGCATGAACAACTTGGTTCCATTTTAGGCAAAATGATCTTGATCTTCTTCTTTTTTTCTTTTGTGCTACACACAATACAGTTCTTTTATTTTTTATTGAGAAGTTTTCCCAAACCTAAATTGCCTACTGGATCATCTTCTCCACCCAAATGTTCAGGAATATCTTTTGTTGACAGCTATTCTTCAGCTAAACTTTCAACCAATAGCAAATGTAAATGCATACCTAGATATTATTTTTGATTTGCAATTTTGTTTGAGAATATATGCATTCAGGAACATACATGGAAAAATATTAATAAATCATTTGGTCAGTACAATCTATAACTCACATATTTGGATTATACTGGTCTAATATTTTTGTTTCTTTTTGCATGATCAGATGCTTTTGTCTTATTTTAGATGTTTTAACAGATTCTGCTCTAGAGTTGGTGGATATCAATACTAGTAGCCTTCTCTCTCTATAAGCGATGCCTAGTATTTCAACACTTCTTAGATATTTTATGTCTCCGAGTTAACATTTGCCTAAGAGTTCAACAGGAATTCTTACCGTATTCTTTCGAATAGTACCGGTCAAAAAGGTTAATTTAGAATATAATATTCTGCTAGAGGAATACTTGTAAAATAATTATCAACAAATGATATCTTTTATTTAAATAATTCCCCATTTCCAAAATTTTAATAACTACTGTGTGAGCTAAACCTTTCCCCTTAATTTCTTTTAGCTCCTTTGTAACAATGAAAGTCTAAACAATAATTTGTTATGGAATCACAGAGTACCCACAACTTGATACCCCACTTATGGTCTTTTTTGTTGGGCATATATTGTAATAATTGGGTGTGGTTTTTGGTCCTAATGGGAGGTGTGACACCATTAGGATTTGGCTGAAATATAAGAATATAACAAGAGGAAGCAAAGAAAAAAGAATATCTTGTATAACAAGAATACTCTTGTTTAGGAAAGAGTAGAAACAGCATGTAGAGGAGGTATGCTGACTATAGAAAGAAAGGCACTCAGAACAAGCAGAAGAGAGCTGGGATAGGCCGTTTGCAATTTGAAGTCCAATTGGGCAGTGGTATCGCTAACCCCTACGCCGAACCTCTTACAAACATTAAAGTCTGCTCTCTCCTGTCAGAAAGGGATTCCACTCCAGGCCCTAAGAGCATAGTTTACTTTATGATTAAACACCTTTCAACTTTGGAGAAGCTAACTCTCGTTACAAGATACAATTGTATATTCTATGAGCAATGTTTTCCCGATGTTTGGTTGAAGGCTAGATTAGATTATAGGGGTACGAGAACTCAAGATCCTTGAACGTGAAGCTAAGCTTACTGTACACCCCAAAGACCTACTAGGAAGGCAAGCCAATACTTGTGCCTTCAATGAGACTTAGGAATTTTCACCTGATGCAGAATCATCACCTGGTTGTGAAACCCCAAATATGGTCCTTCTCCTAGTTACAAACGGGATCACTATTGATGATCTGGAAAGTTAGCAGATGTTTCCTGAAGTGGCTGTTTCTAGTGAGTAGGCTAATAACTTGTTTAAGCAAAGCCATAGCTCTTTGGGTTTTACTTTGCCGAAAGTAGCTTCCATTTGCGTGTCTTAAAAGAAGAGCTTTGCTGGACAAGCAACTCCCAAACTTGATCAAAGGACCGCTTCAGAAGTTTGGGGTGCGCCCTAAGAACCACCCTTGTAGTCTTCAGAATGTCCTTTCTCAATCCAGTGATCAATTTGTTTTTTTCACCTAATGGCTTAAAGGTAGCACTGTCTTCAGCTAATATTTTGTGGCATCATTGAGGCAGGAAAAAACTATTCCTTCTTCTCCATGTAGTTCCTATATGAATTTGAAATATCCTGGAAATCTTCCATACTCTTCGATTTTAACATCGAAAAGTATAATATTACAGATATCATAATTTTAAAGTATTTATAAATTAATGTATTTGATTAAATTATTGTATTTAATGATTTATATTGAAATATTGTATCAACGTGTAATACAATCAATACAGGATGCACAGGACACAAAACAACTTCCAATATTAATAATCTGTTATAGCTCAAAAAATATATACCTATAATAAAGATATTTATTCATTGCACGAATACACAATGAAAAGAGAGTTAGATTGTATCAATGTAGATTGCTTTCAGTCTTCAATAGTATTAGGCCTATTCATAGATAACAGGAGACAAAATTACAGATACAAGAAAAAATTAATAATAGTTTCTCCATTTTTATTGTTATATATTCCTTTATTTATTCAGTAAGTTGTAGTTTTATGTACTTCGATATAAATCTGAATTTATAGAAATTAGAATAATGATTATCATTTTGTTAATCAGTTACTTAGTTTAGTAATTTTTTTTTTAATCTAGAGAGAGAACCTTCCCTGGATTTATACATACATTAAAACCATATTTTTAATTTTCGCCATTTTCCAATACGACCGCCATCTTAAATTTTTTAAACACAAATACCATATTTTTATTGAATTTTTTAGTAAAACATATTATTTAATGACATTTTTGTTCTTTGGTATTTTTCTCTAAACACAGCCATTACAGAGCTACAGGCTGTCATGTGTAGAAACAACTATTACCGCCAGGGAAGGTTCCTAAATTAAAGTTTTTCGAGAAACTGATAATTTCCGAGATCCCAATGGTGGGCATCTTGAGTTGGTCACCCAGTATATATATGTATACATAATATAATATATAGCTGTAGCGTCTCGTGACGATTTTTGATTATGAGTCAACTCTTATTTTTCCATGCAAAATTTTATATCAGAATCTCTGCACAACGCGCTTAAAAAAGTTTTCACTTCAAAAATTAAAATCAATAAATAAATACATAATATGTATTATGTAGGAGCTGCAAGTTGAGTAGAAATTAATTTCAATCTCAATTGTATAACGAGGTAATTAATATGATTGATCGAAAGATGCAGCATAAAAGAAAAATCAAGTGAGAAGTGTACGCCCTGTACTGGGAAGTGACTAGGATAGCTCAGTTGGTAGAACATTGGCGTGTAAAGCCAAAGGTCATGGGTTCGATTCCCAGTCTAGGTTGTATATTTTTCAATTGAAATATTGTTTAAAGAAATTTTTTTAGGATGCCATTTAGCTGCTAAATCTCTGGGTGAAAGTATATGTAATATTTTGCTAGCATACATGTTATAAGTGGTTGTGATACTAGCAGTAGATTTGGCAGTAAAATACAATGTTTGAAAACTGTAACTGAGTGTTTTGTACAAACAGCCCTTATATCTTTGCGAAATCTTGACAATTAAAACAGAAAGGGAAGGAACAATTAAAACATAAATAGTTTGCACATTTAAAAAAATAATAATAACTGCTGATGAACTCTGATACAAACTGATTTCTCAAAACATAGATTTCGGCTTTAATTTAATGAAACGGTCATTTATGGACATCAGATGCTTTGCATTTATATTTGTTATTGGCTACAGTACAAACATTTATTTGGAAAAATGCTCATCAAATACAATTGCAGTCCATTGATTACTGTTTATTTGTCTATGAAAAGCTTAATGGTGACTTATGTTCACAACAAATGACAGCCATCTTTGCCAGAGTCATTAATTCAACTTTGTAAATGTATGTCAAATTGTCGAACTATGTCTTGCAGTTGCAAAAAGTCAGTATCATTTTGTATTTCCTTGTGTTGTATCAATAATATTAATGATTGTCTAAATAAAAATCAGTAATTATTTGTCTTGCTTGCATATATTTCTATTTAAATTCACTGTTTTCATTTATACATTTTTTTTTTTTTAATTCATAATTTAATCTTACCAGTCTATTTCGCAGCCTCTTTGGCAACTCATCATCGAGACTATAAATTTCTTCTCTTGACACACATAGTAATGTTGAATCTTCAAATTCAATCTGTAAGATAAAGGTTTTTCAATAATAATCACAGTTCAAATAATGTTATGGCTAATAAATATTGATAGTAAATAATTTGATGAACTAATAAACACATAATTTAAAAAAATCATAATAAATGATGAGTATAAAACCTAGTTAGTATGTACAACGTACTAACATCATAACACTTTAAAACAATTACACATGGTGTAAAAAACCGATAATTTAATCCAATCCTTAAAAAAATGGTACTTACAAGTAGTACAATTTTCCATTGAAAGTTTGTCGTTTCTCTTGCCAAAAAAATATAGTTATGTACCCTATATAAGTTATGGTTTTGTTTCTATATGATTGAAGATATTTCTGGTTTGTTTTTTCAATGTTTCGAAGTATTACTTTTTAGATAATTTTTTATTATATTTTATTTTTACATTTATACTTATGTGAATCTTTATTTATGTAGCCACAAGTTGGTGTGCCAATTTGCAATATTAGTTTTATATGAGATTACTATTACAATATTGAGAATTATTTGAAATAGTATAATATAGATTGCACTTTAATATCTGTTACTTTAATATTTCATGTAACCTCATTTTGAGATTTCAATATAAGAAAATATTAATTTAATTTTCTTGAAATAAAAGAAAAAAATACACAAAATATACAATGAAACTAATTGCTTGATTTATTAACAATATAGTTAAAATTTAACACATACAAAATCAACACATACAAATTTAACGCCACATGTCACTTGTAAACAACAATTTTTTTTTATTGCTTTACTACAGTAAAATTTGTTTTTACACTAAGTTTGGTTTATTGATTATCTTTTAATAATGCTTTTGTATAGTTTTGAAGAATATGGAAATTTGCATTTTGTGTACGGTGCTGGGTGGGGAAACAGTGCTGAGGCGAGACGAATTTACATGAAACAGTTCCCTAACAGAAGAGTCCCTGATGTAAAACTTTCGAGGCAGTTTTCCAACGGTTATGAGACAGGAAACTTAGCAAATAGCATCAAAGAAAGGCCTGTCCAACAAAATGTGGGTGTTGCAGAACATTTTACAAATTGTAGAAGAAAATCCTGGAACAAGCACTAGAGTAATTGATGATTTAGGTTTAACTCAGATTAAGGTGTGGCTCACAATCCATAAAAGTAATTTGTATCCGTTTCATTTCACTATGGTTAAAAAATTTCTCCCTTAAGATTATGTACCATGGCAAGAGTGTGAGTGGTTAATGATGAAAAATATTGAAACTGTTCATTTTCCCCATAAAATTTTGTTCACCGACGAAGCAACTTTTACAATAGATGGCATTATAAACTCGCACAATGTGCACATTTGGACAGAACAGAACTCACACACTACATTGATTAAATCTCACCAACAACAGATTGACTTAAATGTTTGGTGTGGAATAATAGGAGACCATTTAATAGAATCAGGGATTTTTTGAAAAAAGAATTGCTAGATTTACTAAAAGAGATACCCCTCATAACAAGAATGGACATGTGGTTTTTGCATGATGGTGCTCTAGTCCAATTTAGTAATCAACTAAGAGAATATCTTAACATTACTTATCCCTTATGATGGATTGGTCGTGGAGGTACAGTTCATTGCCCAGCTAGATTCCCAGACCTAAACTCACTGAATTATTTTCTGTGAGGGTCATCTAAAACTTTGTTCAAACCAAAGTTCTTGACCTACATGAGCTCCAGCGCAGAGTGGAGGAGGGATATAACAATATTAGAGCTACTCCCAGTATTTTTGAAAGAGGAAGAAATTCTTTGGAGTGTCATACTTACTGCTACATGTGTTCCAGTAAGAGGCTGCCATTTCGAACAGTTATTGTAAATAATTTAACATAGACCTAGTAGATATACAACAAAAATGTTTGAATTTTCAAATAAGTTCATTTTGTTTATAAAGCTGTGCGACCACAGCTGTCAATTTTTGTAATTAAAAATCTGTAAGAAAGAAAATTTAAAGTTAAAGTCTATTTTTTTAGTATGTTATGATCAAAGTATTGCTTTTTAGCATGAGTTATTGATACTGTATAACAAGAAATAATAGTAGGCCTATTATATTTTGTGTGTTATTGAGAATTATCAATTTTTTCGTTTTAGCCGATAACTTGGTTATTTTTCAAGCTACCTTTTTTAAAACTTTTGTTTGTCATTAAAAAATATAAATATTATGTCTCTTAAAAAACTTTCGTAAAATTTACGGTTTCTGTGATATTTGACTTTAAAAATGTTTAAAAGAGCCCATTTTGAAAATGTCTATAGTAAGGTTTTACTGATGAAAAATAGTATAAACAATGCACATAGCAAATTAAAACTCATAAGCATACTAATTTCTTAAGTTATCATTAATTTTGTTTTATGACAGACGTAAAACAAAGCGTTCCCAAACCAATGTTCATATGGACATTTTTTATGTCCCTTATCACATCCTGAAGTTATGCCGGTTACTCGCAAATCATCCTGTGTAATATATATATAATGTCTAGAAAATATTGTCCTAAATTTCACCAGGATATTCTACAGATGAAAATAAGAAGAAAAAAATCGATAAACATAAGTCCGGAAATGCTTAGTTTTCAAATTATCCGCCATTTTGTTTTTTTTACTAAACACTTTATATCTTTGGAAACAGAAAAGATATTGAAATCAAATTTGGTGTATATATTTACAACATAGCCTCAGTATAAAAAACCAGAATGTTTTTTGTATATCTTCAAAATGGCGGCCATTAAAAATTTGTAATGTCAAATATCTCTAGTATTTAGGTTTTTAATTTTTTTCTGTACCTCAAAAGATAACAGAGTTATCGCCTAAAAACTAAAAACATAATTTGTTGGTAGTTGTCTATAATACACAAATTTACTGTAGAACCAATATTAAAAAAAAAGAAATTATTAATAAAAAAACATTAGAATTGCTAAAAACGCTTAACTTTGCAAGAATTTTGTAAAACAAAATATTTGTAGAATGGAACAAATCTAACTAGCCATTGATTATTAAAATCCGTACATAAATGACAGAGAAACACTTATTTTACCAATATTAGACATGCTCTGTTAATAATTAATTAACTTAATCAGCGCCTACTCAAGTATCATTGTTGAGTTGTTCGAAATCAGTTGATGAAGTAAGGGACTAAACAGCTGATTTTTGTCTATTTTGCATTATTGTATTATAATTATGTTGATGGCTAATTGTTGACAATTTGTATCACTATCAAAAACGTGCTTGGCCAAAAATATGAAATCAATATCTAGCATGTACACAGATTGTTTAATGATTATTTATGAGTATACTGATTCGTGGTATTTGGATAGAAACCATCATTCTAACCTTTGTCTGTGTAGAATAAGTAATAGTGTTACAGTTTATATTAATGGTCATATTTATAGAACTAAAAAGAAGTATATACTACACACAAAATACCTTTTCTTAAAAAGGTTATTGTTGAATTTATTGTGTATTTGTCTATTTACAATTGTCAATAATCCCTTAAATTTGTTTTGAGAAAGTGTATGTACGAATTTTCTTTCAGACAAGTAAGTGATAATTTTTATTTGTTTTGTTATACTATGTGTTTTCTCAAAGGAAAATCACTTTGGCGAGTACACTTCTTCACATGAGGCCTTTTATCTTGATGAGTGTATTAAGGTCAATATTACTGAGTTTCCTTTAAACAATATTCATTATATTAAAATCATTTGTCCCTGGAGCTATACTTCTCTATCAGATGTATTCGCCCGAAAACTAGACTGTGTCATCAAACATATTTATATTTTGTAGTCTAACACTAAGCCAGTCTTTGATCATATAAGAGTAATATATTGTGTGGTGAAATCTATTGTAATTTGTTAACTACATTCCTTCACTCTGAATCCGTAAGAGTACAATAATGGTTCACCAATTGGTTGTAACACTCAGTATTTTTAATATGGTGTCAAAGTTGATATGCTTATTGTGATTTTGATGAATTATACAATATTATTTCAAAATGTGAAAATGAAATTCCAGGTGATTCTAGTGTAGTGAAGAAATAATCTAACTGTAAATTAGAATGTTTTTGATGAAAATAATGTTGAATGATAGGTACTTTATGGAGGAAGAAGGTCACATAGCGTAGTAAGTTTGCAATTACCATGTCTAACAGGGCACCATCTTAATTTGCCAACTATCATCTCACTACCCATCTTAAAAGGAAAGACAACATTGGTTGTGTAAAGATTGCAATACAGCCAATGCCTTTAACTTTGCTTCAAAGACTATCATAACATGAATGGTTTTTAAGTTAAAACACTCATTTATTGTAAAACATTCCTTATATATTTAATATATATAAAGTAGCCTCAGACTAGGTGTGTGTCTGGTGTAAAGGAGCATGTCCTCCTTTCTACTTGCTTCTCTAGCCTGACTGGACGGTACAATCTGTTCCAAGAAAACTAGGTAGAGAAATTTTAAATTTGTACACTACTGCTTAGCTACATTTAATTCCTAAATTGACAACTGTTCATAACTTAGGTTATCAATTGACCTAGTAAAATATAATATTAATAATAAATGAAATTTGGTGTTAAAAGAGGAATTTTTTCATACATATTTGTTTTCGCCATTCCGACTACTGATTAATAATTAAATATATTATAAGACTTACCGTCACAATAGTCTAATTTGTCTGTAGTTATCTCACTACGGCCGTTTCGGCTATTCAGCCATTTTCAAGTTTTATGCGGGTATTACCGTTGTCTTAGTTTAAAATAGAAACCACGAACACACGACACATCACAAACACACAAGTTCTTTATACATTTAAAACATGATGTAGTAGGCCCACTGTCACAACGCGTACTGTCAATGTTAGTCTCCTGCGCACGGTGGTAGGTATGGGGTGGGGTGGTTTAGTTCTTATCTAATTGCTTTATGATTGTGTCATAAATTAGATGCGATACCATATATGGTCGACAGATTATATAAAAAACAGGAAAACAAACACCTAAACAAAAATAAAAAAGAAAAAGAAGAAAAAGAAAAATACGTTGTGATAGATTATAACAAGGATTTAGAACATATAACAAGGAACATATTTAAAAAACAGGGCTACATAACTACATTTAAAACTAAAAATAATCTGCGAAAAGCTTTAAACATAAAGAAAACCCATGATAACAAATTTGAGAGCACGGGAATCTACGAATTATCATGCTCTGATTGTGTAAAAACATATATAGGACAAACTGGAAGGTCCTTTAAACAAAGATTTAAAGAGCACATACCAACAGCTTCACAACTGACTAATCCAGCAAAAGTCGAGTCAAAGTTTACAGAACATATAATCCAAACGGATCATAAATACTCAGTCATCGAGGAAACAATGAAAATACTTCACCATTGTAAGAAAGGGAAACTTATGAACGCATTGGAGGAGTATGAAATATATAAACGAACAAAGAACAACAATAGTTCCCTATTAAATGAAAAATTAAAATTTGACTCGCATCTAATTTATGACACAATCATAAAGCAATTAGATAAGAACTAAACCACCCCACCCCATACCTACCACCGTGCGCAGGAGACTAACATTGACAGTACGCGTTGTGACAGTGGGCCTACTACATCATGTTTTAAATGTATAAAGAACTTGTGTGTTTGTGATGTGTCGTGTGTTCGTGGTTTCTATTTTAAACTAAGACAACGGTAATACCCGCATAAAACTTGAAAATGGCTGAATAGCCGAAACGGCCGTAGTGAGATAACTACAGACAAATTAGACTATTGTGACGGTAAGTCTTATAATATATTTAATTAGGAATTTTTTGTCTTTTGTACATTTCTCTTAAACAAACACTGTATTTTCGTGAAATTTAACATTAAACATTTTAATGAAAGCCATTTTAATAATTTACATGATAAAATTTTAGTTTTTGGTATACTTGTAATAAAAAACATACAAAATTTGTATAGCCTACCAAATTTCAACTAAAAATTTCACAACTTACAATTAATATTAAAAAAACTTAAAGTTGGCAAAAGATGGAAAACGAAGCGTTTCCCGGACATATATTGTCAGTAACTTTATTCTTTATTTTGATGCATGTAATGAATACAAAGTTTGGCACAGCATTTTCTGAACACTCTGTAACGAATAGTCAAGCTTAGACCTTCAATGAATGATATCGTTTTTAAATAACAAATATTAAATTTTTTTTGTTTATTTAGTAAATGTTTTACTATTAAAAGTTTTAAAATAAAAATTAAGATAAAGATTAACATATTTATGAATAAATAAAACTAATTGTTACACGTTCTGTTCATTAACAAAAATGTGTCCATTTCTTTAATATGCACCTTTCTGCACTTTTGTAAACGTTTTATTCTTATTCACACCAATAAAAGAAATGAAAGTAGGGTACACGTTTACACAGAAGTATTTGAGGTCTAATTTTTTTATTGGGGTTGTACCGCTGAAAGCAAATGCAACAAACAAAGTGAGGGAGCCCCTTTTTTTCTCTCCACCCCAGACACATTCCTACCTTGAAAATACTGTATGTATATTTTTATTTTTTAAATTTTATGATTCTAAATACTTTTTTGCAATTTTGTTTATATACTTATAGTTAAATAAATAATTTTCCTCCTCATATTTTGGTTTATGATGTATAATTTATTGTACATTTTCATGTTATACGTGAACCTAATTATGTATTTATTTTTCATAAAATAATTAAAATGTAATATACTTTATTAATTATGGAATATATAATAACTAATACCTAAAAAAAAAAATCCTTAATAACCTGTCGGGGGTGGAGAGGGAGGATCAGTTTAGGTGAGCTGCCTAAGGCACCATTCTAAAGATAGACATAGTCCTAGAAAAGAAAAAGGAAATTTCATAACTCCCAGAAGTTTAAATTAAATGGTTTATATATTTCACACCTAATATATAATGAATTATTTTCAACCACACAAAATTCATAATATGGGGTGATTTAAAAAGAATGGTGCAAAACTAAACAGTTTGTACTTCTGTTTGCATGAATTAAAACAGCTGATTGTTGCAACAATGGAAAGGGCATGTTTATAGTTTGTTTTGACAAGGTTATGTTTTGTCTTGGTTGCTGGTAGACTAACGCTAAACTGTTTATCAAATGGATACCACAAAGCAAGAAAAAGCATTTTGTGTTTTGGAGTTTGATCGAACTCATGCTATTGTTAATGTTTAATGGAACTTTTGAACAAAATTCAGAAAGGATCCTCCTCATCGGAACTGCATAGCTTGTTGAGTGAGGCAGTTTGAAACAACTGGGTGTTTGTGTCCCAAGAAAAGTTTGGGCCGTCCAGAGAGCCCAGAGGACACCTTGGAGAGAATTGAAGATAAAGTATCCATGTAGTCCTAAAAGCAAAGCACATCAACTCGCAAAGCTAGAAAGGAACTTCAAATTTCACAGTCTACAGTATGGCATGTCTTGCGCAAGCGGATGAGAATTAAACCGAAACTGTAACAAGCATTAAGGCTTATTGACAGTTTGAAAATGATGGATTTGCTGACAGAATAGTGTTCAGCGATGAGGCTACCTTCCACTTCAGTGGACAAGTAAATCGCCACAACGTAAGAAAATGAGGATGAGAAAACTCAAGAGAATTTATTGAGTACAAAAGGTATTCACCCAACCTAAAAGTTTTTTGTGCTCTTAGCAACCGTAAAGTGTATGGAAGATATTCCAAACATAGTTTTTCAGCAAGATGGTGCTCCTGCACACTACAAATCTGAGGTACGTGAGTTTTTGAATGTTACGTTGCCAGACCGTTGGATTGGTCACTCTGGAAATGAAGACGGACCTCTGTTGCGATGGCCGGCACAATCACCGGACTTAACTCCATGCAATTTTTCTTGTGGGGGATCATCAAAGGCACAGTTTACTATGTGCCTTAAAACCTACAAGACTTTAGACAGCGCATAACAGAAGCAGTGCAATCCATAACACAGGAAATGTTGCAGATTGTGGACGGAGTTGGAATTTCGCCTGGATATTTGCAGAGTAACTAACGGCGCTCAAATCAACCATTTGTAGTGGATATTAAAATTTGGGTAATGTTCTACAAAGGAAATTCGTACTATGGGATTATATTTTGGTCAAAAAGGAGAAAAATCAAAATTTAATCCTAATACAAGGTTTGGCTGAATTGTAACCAACTTTGCTGCTCAGGGCGAGTCAGTCAAACGACCTATGGCTAGGTCTAAAGTCAACTTTTGCCTACTCGTTTTGACAGTAAAATCGTATGTCGGTAGATTTTGTATAAAATATTCATATTTGATGAATTATTAAAATATGAAATAATAATCTTAAAGGATGTGCAATTGTAGTACAAGTTGTACACAATACAGATCTATTACGGATATTTCATATAAACTAACTAGCGCTACAGCTAATTTAAATGAAGAATTGAAAAATTTTCAAAATTAATCAAACTCAAAAAAAACCTTGATATTTCTGTAATAAATAAAGAATTGTAATAAAAGATTCTTGCATAATTTTGTTGAAAATAATAATATTAAAAAAGTTAGATGAAATGGTATAATTTGAAAGTTGAATAAAACTTAAATAAACATAAATTTTGGAAATGTGTTGTATAAGTTTTGTTAGAAGATTAAAGTTTAATAAGGAATTAAAGTAAAAAATCAAAATCTGAATAAAATAGAAAGGCTATGGTTTTCACACCCTTGTGTGAAAACGAATAAAGATAAAATTTCAAAATTAATAAAACATAGTTAAAATCATATATGCTAAAGAATATGTAAGTCCTAGGGTAATCAGTAAATAATAAACCCCTAAACAAGATAGTGTGAAGTTGAGTGCGAAATTACATTAGAAGGCAAGGTCAGACAGCCTCTTTACTACGACCATTGTATTTATTTCACAAACTCAACAAAATGGTAAGGTTTCAAAACTGTGAATCAAAAGGTGTGAAAAATAAAGACTTAAAATTACGTCGATTGTTGCGTAAGGAATTGCGGGAGATGGGCGGACCAACAAACATCACGTGAAATTCTCGTGAAAGCTGACACAATGGACTAAAAAAGGCCGACCAAGAAAAAGTGAAAATTATCTCAGGGAAACTGTCAGAAGAGGTTAAAGAAAAGACAATAGAGATTTCAACAGTAGCAAGTTTTGAGCTGCAGAGTTCCAAACTCCAGGACTTCGTGATGTAGAAGTAGGAGGACCTATCGTACCAACAGACAGCTACAGTAACAAAAATGATTATTGTCTGATTGTTGTCAGAAGAAATCTGATTTTGTTTCTTTTATTTAAAATAAAATAAATGGGTTTTAATTTCTAAATATCGAAAACAAAGACTTGTCTTTTATAATTATCCACACAGCCTTGTTTTATGCTTACAGGAAATATTATTATTTAAAAGGTAAGATATATTGTATTTAAGAAAAGAATTCTCAAGAACACGCTCCCAAGGGATAATAAAGATAAATAAAATTCATTGTGTTCTCTCTGAGCAAAAGGATTAAAGTAAATATACTTACTGGAAAAATTGTACAAAAAAGGGGGGGGGGGTACCGGCAGTTTGGAGTGATTTAAACTGTTGAAGGAGTTATAAAATCCAGGCCAGATAAATTAAAGAAGCCTAAACTTCCAGTGGATTAGATAACTCATTTCTTTTCTCGCGGAAACAGATCCCGAAAGAAAACATTTTCAGGATTTGAGACGAGTGCGTATTTTAAAAGAGATAGGGGAAGCGTACAGTTTAACTCATAAAAAAGTGTTGAGTTTTTTCGTTGTAGTACATTAAAACTTGTTAATATAACAAATTGTTTTATGCAGTTTTCATGCTTTTGTGACTCTTTGCCTGCAAATAAATTAACCTTATTTTTGCACTATTCTTTTTGAATCACCCTGTATTTAATATTAGATTTATTATGCTATAACATCAGTCGGGATGTAAATAATTACATATTCAAACACTTTTAGTTTTATAAAATAACTTGATTTGCTTGTATGGATTGAGAAAAATTAAATTAATGTGTATGCAATTTTGTTGTTGGCTCATTTTGGGGTCCCAATTGTTGTTAGTTTGATTTTTGTGTTAATAGCTTGTGGTTTTAAGGATCCTCGGAAGCAACAAGTGATAGTTTAAAGCTATAAATAAGAATGTTGTGTGTTCCCGTGATATTTTATAATGTGATGATTCAAAGTTCTAACAATAATATTCCCTACAATGAGACAAATTAGGAACAAAATACTTACTGTATACATTGCTTTTGCAGATGTTCCTTGGTACTGAGCCTGATGCTGAGATCCATCAGTCCATTGTACTGTCATCGTCATGCCAACTGTGGGAGTTTCATTTCCATTCATATTCTGATATGACAAAGATAATACTCAAATGTTAATAGAAAATTTCATATATCGACTATTTTAAAAATGAAGAATAATATAATAAAATATAAAGTATATTACTTTAGTTTACTTTATGACAAAAGTTTAGCTTTAATTATACAATCTTTTTTAACATCATCTCATTCACATGTATTACTTTTAATGAATTTTATAACATCCTCCTTTTAATTGGAATTTAATAGTTTTTTCTGATGTAACCCTTTTTAAATTTGTAGAGAAAAAAATAGCAAATTTTGTAAACGCATTTATCAATAATACAATATTTGTTCTTCTTGAGCTACTCCTTTCCAATTTTATTTGATGAAAGTATAAACATCAATTTACACTTCCTGAATACTTAATTTATGTGCCTAGTCTATTTTTAATGTTGCTTTGTGGGGAAAATAACTAACAAGCCAACTTTAATAAGATTTTTTAAATTAATTAAAATTGATTGTCCCAATTTGTGTTTAAACGATCTATCATAAAGTACTCTTAAAACTAATTTTGTAATTTTGGTCGACAGTAATTTAGGCATGATAATGGTCACAAATGCTGTACAAAATGTCAAACTGTCTTGCAGAAATGAACATTGGTTTAAAATAATTGATGGTTAATTTAATAAAAAACAGTTTTCCCAATACTGCGTGAAACATCCCAATACTGTAGACTTTCTTGGAGCCTTGATTAAAATGGATGGACCATTAATCCTCCATCTGGCGCATGTTAATTTGTCTTAAAAATTCTTCGTTCGTTTAAAAATTAATAAAATATATTATTTGTTAAAATATAAATTTGTTACATTTTAAAAATTAAAAAAAAAATTTTTATAAAATAACGTCAAAAGATATTTTTTCTTTCAATAATTTATCAAAAATAGTAATATATATTTTATACAAGAGTACTATATATTATCATTATCTTCAGAAAGGTGCATAGAATGTAGGTGTGTAGTGAAAAAAATATTAAATGTATCACATTTGGAGTTTTTTGGTCAAATACCAAAAAATCGAACAGTAACGGAGCAGAAATTTCACAAAAATGGTAATCAAAAACATACTAATAGATTTATCAGAATTTTTTCAACCATTACTTGACATTTGTCATATATTTGTGAATAAATTTAGGGGAAAAAAATAATAATTTGTTAGATTTTCAATATAAGAATGACAATTTTCCAAAATTTGCTAATCTGACGCTTGAGGTTAAGTTTGAACTCTTGACATTTAGGCGTAATTAGTAACTTTCTAAAGCTAGACCTAAGAAAAAATCATTAGATTTTACTAAGACAATATATACTTTACAAAGAATAACACATATTTACTTGTATAATCATATAAAACACTAAATATAAGAAAATGTGCATATAGGCTAGACTTACAATATTGGCCTAGGTTATCCCAAATAAGAACGTTCAAAAACTAAACTATCACTCAAAAACATAAACTTTAGATATAAAAACACATATATTGTAACTTGTATACACAATTTATATACAATTTGTATACACAAACCTTCAAAATAACAAATATCTAACCCCAAAACAATATGTGCCCGCCACGCCTTTTATTACAGTATTTACGTCACACAATTGCGTATGTTGAGAGATCAAAACAAAACCTTCTAAGTATGTATTGCCTATATCAAGTGGTACCAACTTATAGAATGGAATTTCCCCTACAACATAGTGTAAAGGAAAATAATTTTAAAAACCGAGAGAAATGAATTTCGTGTCGTCAGGTTTGTTCTCTGGTCAAATAGATATATCTCTGGATCTATGAGACGCAGAAGAATTTGTAATCTACGGTTAGAAAGAGAAACATGTGATCTATGGAACAGTGTTTTAGTTGACTTAAATGACAGATAAATAGAGTTGTAATATCGGGGAAAATGGCGTCGCGTTTTACGAAAAGGCGCAGAGTTGAAATTTACAATTTTGCGCTACAAAAATACGTGAAATTCAGCAATTTTTGGAATATTATTTATAACGTTTTGTGGTATTTTTTTTTTGCATGATTATGCATCTACGGAACATTAGCTTTCCAACGGTATTTTATTTATTGTGATAGGACAAGTCTAAGTGGGCTTAATGTTGAATTGCAAAATACGTGTTTTATAGTTCCATACGTATTGGTGAAGTGAGCCATGACAGTTGCAACGACCCGGTCATTTGTTAAAACCGGGCTGTCCACCAGGTCGAGGGTTAATCATGTAAATAGAAAATCTAATACAGCTATCTTTTCAACAGTGTTATAACACTTAAAACACTACTATTTGGAATAACCCTATTTTAGTTTTACTGTGTTACAGAATTATGTTTTATGAGATTGAATCGGATAGTTCGTTTTTCTTATCAAATCAGATTAATAAAATTTTTAGCTGGAATAAATTATCAAACATATTATGGAGCTTAATTTAAACAGTACAGAATTCTTAGATTACCATGTCAAAAGCTTTTAATATTTTTACAACACAATTTCTACAAATTTGTTGATCATAAACATGTCTATAAGAAGAAGCAGACAATCTTGTTTAAAAAAGGCTGATTATTATTTTTCCAAAAATATTATAAACCTGAAACCAACAAAAGGTATATTTTTATAACAAAAGTGAGAGAAAGTATTTTATTAGATTAATCAGTATTTCTAAAGTGCTTAGATGTGTGAAGGTAAAGAATAGCATTGTATTATACATTTAAAAAGTATACATTTTAGAACTTGCATGTGGTTATCTTGCATCCCACTTGAATAAAATCAAAATGTTCGATATGTGTGATAAAAAAATTAAATAGGTAGGAAAATAAACAAATTTCTACATAACTTATAAGTTGATTTATAGTAGTCTGACATTAGAACACAACAACTATTAAAACACTACTAAATGTTACTTCTTTTTTGATTTATTATTAGTTAAAATAGTTTGTTATGATTTTGTATATCCGTTTAATTAGTTTTCCTTTACTTAAGAGGTAACTGAATTGACAATTTGTCTACTAAAATTTGGTTATGACTACCTTCACTTATTCTTTAATGTTAATTAATTTTTACTTAAAGTGAAATTATTATTTAAATTCAGTATTCTGTTTGGAAAGTGCTGATCTAAATTTAGTGAATGTTTAATTTAGGTCTATCCTAATCTGAAATTTTTTATTACAAAATTTTCTATTTGAACAAATTAATTAATTATAGCTAATCACATCTTTCATTAATTTCATTCAATTTTTGTGTCTAAACATGATCCTTACAAATGTAGATGCATAGATTGTTTTAATATAGGCATTTCGATACTGAAACGACAGTTTAAAATAGTATATTTCATCACTAGGACCAAAAGCTTTTCAATACAAATTCAAGTAGGAAAATGAGCGAGGATCGAAGAGCTTCTTTTGGTCCAAGTGATGAACTATATTTTTCGTTATACTCCAAATAATATAAGAACACAATTTCACAAAAACTAAAATCTTATAACCTATTTACATTGAAATTGATGGTAACAGCTGTTTTAACGGTTATTTACAATTGAGAGTATCAAATGTTTTTATAGATGTTTTACAATCATTAATTAATTCGTATAAACAAAGTAACAGCTGATGACCTCGACCTCAGCTGATGGTTTCAGGCCCTAGGGCTAAAAAGAACAACTTAAGCATCTCAATGAATGTATTTAAAACAGCTGTTTTTGAAGCAGTATGACGAAAAATATAGTTACGGTATATATATATATATATATATATATATATGTTTTTATATGAAAAAGGCTTGTTTAAAATTGTGATTCTTTTTTGATTATAATTAATACAGATCTATTGATTTTGAAGGGACTTCAGAAAAATTAAATGGAAAAGATATCTTTTCACAACAGTCACGTGATTTTGTTTCTGATATGCTTCGGAGCGTCAGATCCATCTTCAGAGTTTCGGTGTACTGAGGTTCATCAATACATTATTACAATTTTTAAAACATACTTAACACACATAATTCAAAAAACATGTGACACGTAAAGTGTACACTGTATGAGTGTTCAATAATGATTGCTGTCTCATGATTTTTTCATTGCACAAAGGTGTCTATCTGGAATTTTTTTTATCTTGGATATTAATGGCTATAATCATAGAAGTTTGAGGGAAAATCAACAGATTGTCCAGTATAACAAACACACTATAATTATAAGTTATAGTTTGATTGGTGTAGCTCGTGTATCACTGAAGAGGACGACCTTGTCGTTGAAACGCGTCTGATACTTAGGCATATTTTTTTATGAGAATTGTGTTCTGTGTGTTTGCTATACTGTATAATTTTTCTCATAAGCCAAGCTCAACATTCAACAGATTGTCATTTGTTTAAAGGCTTTATATATTTCAAATTTGTTGATGGCATACATATAATATTTTCCTTTTTGTATATATAAAATGAATTCAATTAGTTATAAAATCTGATTTCCATTAATTAGGTGGCATGCATAATTTGATTTATTCCTTTAATATTCTTTTTCGGCAGACGTTCTTTAAATCTCTTATAGAACACTTTTCCTGTTAGAGATATATAGAATTCGTTATACTCATCAAATATTAGTATGTACAATATACTAGGTTATTATTATTATTTTTTATGCTCTGTCAGGTTTTTGACCAAGTAATTTCTCACTTGCTATGAAATTAGTCTTTTCTTTGCGCTTCAAAGGTTTCATGTTTTTACCTTTCTTTCTTTTTTTTTTAATAATGTATCTACCATGGAAATTTAAAAAATATATTAACTGTAGCAATGTATTTTATTGCAGTTCCTCCAAATAATCATCCTTTGTAGGTAGTATTTCGAATAATCTATGTAGCATACTATTCTGCGTGATTGTTTTGGGACATGGGATAGTGTGAATTCGCATGTATTGTGGTGTATGTAGTGGTCGATTTTCTTTTGTATTGAAATTTATCCTTTTGATTTATAACTGTTAGATGAAGAAAATTTAGTCAATCATCAATTTCTGTTTCACATATGAATTGTGAAATTGATTATACATACTTGTTTATGCTGTTCATATAGTTGATCAATTTCTCCATTTGTCTAAATGTGCCATTGAAAATTATACATGTTATCTACATATTTTCCATTTGGGTGCGGCTATTACTTAACATGTTTGGAAGCAGACTGATGTGAATCCAGTTTACTTAGTTGCAAAGGTAGGCTGCTCTTTTCCCAATAAAATTTTGTTAACAAACTTAATGAAGTACTGATCTGTGATATTTACATTTTATAATAATCACCCTAGAAAAATATCTAATCTTTCTTTTCGCCAATCAATAACTGCTTTACTCTCAGATATACACAGTTCTTCATATTTTCTTTTAATTGTGTCTGCAGTTCCTGCATTGAAATGGGTTTTTTCCACAAAAACTTCGAGGGCTGCTGTAACCCTGATTTTTTTTAGACTTTCATTTCTTATAACATGGAAGAAACACATGATGCATCTTGGACCAATTTGTATTTAAAAGGTGACTTCTCACATAATTTTTTATATATTGTTGAAAGAAAATTTATGCATCCCTTCTTCAAAATCAAAACATGCAGCTCATTTACAGTTTTATTCAATTTTGAAACTTTATTAGATGCATTGAATCCTAGGCCAACCTGAGCTGGAGGAAGCAGATTCTTTTGTGTCGTCATCGTTGATAGGTAAGAGATCACTTGAGGTTTTAGCTGTATTGAAAATTTCTTTTTTTTATAAATCTCAAATATAGGCCCCTCTAGAATTTATAATTAGTAGGCTCAAACTCTGTTCATTATTGAGACTGTACAAAATAATGTTGACGACGATTACAAAATAACGTTTAGTACAAAAAATAAAAATGAACCTTGATCTGTGTTGTTAAAAGCTCAACTTTAATCAAATAGATTTACGCTGAGAACACATTAATATACAAGGAAAGCAAGCCGAGGATCATATATTAAAATATTAATATTTTTTCAGAGTGTTAATTTTGGTGGATAATTTTCACTTTTTGTATGTCCACTACTGAACTGACATTTTTCAGTTTGTAGGCTATGTGTAAAATTTATTGTGACTATAAATTACCTAATGTATCAGTGCAGTTTGTATTTTCCTTAGAAACCAATTACTCCAGTAAATAAATTATTTACACAAAATTAAAATGTTATGATAATCCATTTCATAATGGCATTCGAAATTATAAAGGAAAAAGTCTCTTATGTTATTGATATGTTTGTACCAAATTAAAAGAAAAAGTTCTTTACTTTTTTAACAAATATAATATTTATAATTATGTATATTAAAGGTCAACAGAAATACTGATACAAAAATAATGTATTTGTTATTGACAAACATATTCAGAAGTTTTACAAAGCCCTTAAACGTTTGGAGTCATGGATAAAACTTATAAACAATATAGGAGACCTCCATGATCAAAAAGTCTTAAAATGCAGTAGCCCCTATTTAAATAATAATTAATTCAAACCAATTTACTACAATACAGAAGATTGTTCGCAATACCTTTAATTTGGACAAGTATTAAGTTAAAGGTATACTTTATAAATAAAAGCAATACAAATTAATCTGTATAAGTTACATATTTAAAACAGTAACATACGAGTTATTAATCTTGTTAATAAGAAGCAAAACAATCAAATAACAAATTAATTAATTGAATAAAATGACTAGTCAAGTTATTTTATTCAGATAAAACTTGTCAGTCACATTTCAACTTTGTACATTATGTTTAAGAAATATAAATCTTACCATTACATAATGGGGATAAATTCGGTCACTGAGAGAACCATCTGGGAATGATGCCATATAGAATAATGTTTGTGATACATCAAGGATTTTTCCTTTATAGTAGCGTTGATTTTGATGACGAGCCCAGACCCATTGCCCAGTCTGCATTCCACAGAGCTTAAAAAAACAAACTACATTAAAAGCTAATACACAAAATTTGTTAGATATATTAATTAACCAAATTTATTTTAAGAATAGTATTCATAAGAAATATCTATGTTAACAATAAATATGTAAATATTATCTCTATTTTTCAGTTCAGCACAAGTATAATTTCAGTGATTAGTTAACACAGGTACATCCAAATATTCAGTAATTGGTTTTAGGCAATAAATCTATGGGTGAAACAATAAAATATTAGTAAATACTCATTCATAGGTGTTAGAGAGTTGTTTAAGGCTAGTAAATCTATGGGTGAAACAATAAAATATTAGTAAATACTCATTCATAGGTGTTAGAGAGTTGTTTAAGGCCAGTTTAACTTTGTGAGAAGCATGTATATTTTGTTTAACAAGAACAATTACATGTTGTACACCACTTTTATTGTAGTAAAATTTTTTTTCTCTTTTAAGTCAAAATTTTTAAAGGATTTTCACAATCATTTAAAAGTTTGTAATAATTCAAAATTATCATAATCATTCAAATAAAACATAAAATGCAAGAAAACGATTGCTCCCGATATCTATTGGCGAGAATACGAAGCTTAAACGTAGATGACGTCACTCAGCCTACAAACGACTGAATAAAACAATTTTTACAGACAACTGAGACAAGTAAACAAATATCCTACATCCACCAAATCTAGGCCAAACTAAAAATTATTCACAACTTAACAGGCAATGCTATATTTTAAAAAACTCAAATATAATTTGACTGTAAACCAAAGATAACCAATATTGAAACCCATAATATATCCGTTTCTGTTTAAAAGAAACCTCGTTTCTGTGACATAGCTTCGGCTTATCGAAAATTACAAATCAACGAGACCACTAGGCAAAATTTGAGAAGTACCGTCAGATTCCCAACTAAATTTCTTAGAGAAATGCTCACCTCGAATGTCCTAGAAAATTCGGCAACAATTTGTTTTGATCGTTTGAAAGTGGGCAATGTCGACCATAATTACAATATAATTCATTATCAGACGTGACGTCACTCCAGAAACCACGCCCGCCCGCTGACTCATCACTGATGGGTTAGCAATCAAAATATCGTAAATGCTAGTTCAAATACTTATATCTCACTGTCCAACATATAAATGCAATTCAAATAAATATTTTAAATAATAAAATATAAAAGAAGTTTAAAACTGATAGAAATTAAAGTACTCAAAAATTATCATTAGACAGAAATAACGTTTAAGTCCAAATTCAGCATTTTTCATTTAGCATTATAAACATCACCTTTCATGAACTAAATCAGTGAAAGTGCAGTGAAAAGTGAAATCGTCAAGGCAGTGTCGTCTGGACCCTAACCCAAGAGCATTTTGGTTTTTTAAGATAGCCATTGTTAGAGAAGTGTGGAAGCATCCAGACGTATAAATAATCCGAAGATATTCAGCAGAAAGGCGAGTTATTTTGGAACCAGATGTAATGAATCTATAAAATAACCAAAACCGACCTATTCCAAGGGAAGATTGAAGATTTCTAACCAATATTACCTGAAACCTAATCCAATAATCCTACCAATTGGTGAGACCAATCCAATACTATCTTTTACAATAAGCCTAGCTTAAGCAATTTAACCAGTTCCTATCATGAACTTGAACTATATATACACAGATATAATCTTGTTGACAAATAAACTGAATAAGACACAGTGCAAAGATTAAATATAAACTTAGTAATCAATAAGACAATACAGTATTTAGTGAATCATAACGTTCATCCGAATGATGAACTTCACATGTCCTCATTCCATTTTCACCATTTAAATAACCTAAGACATTTAGTTGAATTTCTTCATCAACAAATTGATTTTTAAATATTTATAAACTGTGAACATTATAATTAAGGATCATATCATATGATTATTTTAGTGACCTTGGAAAGTGCTGGCACGCTTAATCCCCTCCCCGAGATAAGATCATAAATTTAACCTATGTATGTACAATCAAAGACTAATATCTCATCATGTTATGTTATCTATTGTATTCATATTATACTTAGTAAATAAAATAAAAAACCCTATTTGATTTCACAATGTTTAAAAGTATTTAATTCAATATTTCTGATAAAATATAATATTAATATAATCTCAGCTTGTTTACGAGTAGAGCTTTAAAAAATAAAATAAATAATTGTAATTTTCGATACCTTAGAGATTTGTGAGAGTGTAAGTTCAAACATTGTATTTATTCAAAAATATAAACTATAAAGGGGGGGGGAGGACAAGTTGACAGTTAAACTTTTAAAAATATGTAACACAAAAGGCAAATTGAAGAGTCACAAAATCAGACATCAGTAAAAAGTACAACAGAGAATAAATACAGAAAAATATATATCAAGGTGATTATATGGGGTAAAAATAAATGTAAGGGACACATCTGTTGGAGTATACTAAAAAATAAAAAATAAAAAATCGATACTGTTGTAAGATTTACAAAAATGTACTTACCAATAGTGGTGCAAAACATTTGGCCAAGCTAGCATTCTACTTTTAACATGAGCAAATCAATTTTAAAATCATTTGATTGTTATAACTTTATCGATGATAGCGATCTTGACAATCAGTTTAATTTGTCTTTATGATCAACAATATATGAGATCAACAATGTCCGACTCTTGTTAGATTTATGTTATATCAAGTACATGCTCCAAATTTAATCAATATATTTCTTTATAAAATCTTAACCCTCTAACCACGCTAAAGCAGATAAAGAGCGTCTAAAAGTGCAATTTCGGCAATAAAATGGCTTTTTTCTAATGTACAATATTTTTCTTCATCTTACGTTCTGTGCTTTCCAAATCGTTGTAACTGATATAGGTTGTGATCTATACTAAAACAAGTATTTCTAATACGTTTTTACAACATACGCAAGGTAAACATAACATTCTTTTCAACTCAATGTTTATCCTAGTCAAAAACATCCTACCCCAATATATTATATACCTTTGTAAAGCTAATCTTTCAAACCTTCATACTCATATAACAAGAAGTCTATATAACGAAAGATAAAAATACAAAAATTCAATGTAATTGGTGTTTTTCCGCGAGGTAGTAGCACTTCACGGTTCGTAGCAATAATGACAAAAACATTATTTATCGTCTAATTTTCACAAGTTCATATTTCTGACCATCTATCTACAGTGTCATTATTTTATAGTATTTATCTTCCTCTTTTGAACTACATATTCCAAATTATCGTAGCTGTTGTAGTTTTTGAGATATATACATTCTACGAAGTTGTAACCAAAATAACCAATCCAGTTGTCTGTTTGATAAGTTTACCAAATCTCAATATTGATTAGTTTTATTATGATTTTCTTGATGATCTTTATATCATAGGAATGAAGAATATCAGGTCTGTCAAATGTTTTATTCCATTTCCTCTCCAATTAATATTTAGGCCAGGACAGTACAAGGAAAGCATCATAACAAATGTGTCTTGTAAACCTTGCTACTCCAGTTGAGTAGTAACATTAGCAATCTAACGCCTAGCGGGGTCTAGTACAGTTTAATGCTCTGTAAATTATTATTTTGAGAGTTTTTGCTTTGTAATTTATAGTCTTATTAATTATGTGTCAGTAATATGTGTTGATACAGATTTATCTTCACAACTATTTAAGTGTTTGAATAGTCTAAACAAATTTTTATGCAAGTTTGTTGGTGATTTTTAGGTTAAAATTTTTATGATATGAAGACATCTTTTCTCATTCTTGATTACTTTACTAGAAAATATATTATTATAGAAAATCTATAAATTCATAGTTCAATTTTACATGCATTCCTCTCAACTAATCATTTTGGAATTTGTAAATATATCCTAACTTTTAAGAATTTCTTCTTATAATCAATTTTTGAATAAATAATATGTTCCGTTTCAGAAACAAAGAAACTTGTTGCCTTGTGAGTAAAGCGTGAGTTTGTTCAATTTATTTTTATTATATGAAGTTATTGTGTTGTTTAGAGTGATTTGATTATTATAATTTGTTTATACAAGTAATATGTGTGTTAGTGTTTCTAGAGTGTATTTTTATTTTATTATTTTTTTAGTGAATTTGAGTATATTTTCAATGTATTTGTTGGCCTAGCCTAGGGTGCAAAACTTTTTGTTGGTTAGTACAAATAATCTAATTTATTTACTTATTTATTTATATGTTTTAAATTTATTTATTTCTGTTTATACCAACATTTATGCACAAATATAGTAAAAATATTTTATAAATCGCGAACAAATTATAATTTTTTTTCTTTTTCATTACACAGGTAAATCTTTATAATATATATTCTTGCCGATTTTTGTACTACTGCAAAGAAGAAATTTAGATCTACAAGATGGTATAAAGATCAACGTCATAGGCACAATATTACTATTTAAAAAGACGAATCGGTAAACAATTATTCATCCACACAGCATTGTTTAACAAGTCGTTGACCTTCCTGGAAGGTGGAGCCACTCCCTTCACCCCACTGCACCAGTACAGCCCTCCTCATTTCAATTCAGTTGTGGTCCTCAATGTTAGAGTGAAACTTGTGATGCTAGTGACAGTATAGATTACCTACAGTTTACTAAGTTTTATTTTTTAGTTATGTAAAACTGTTTTAGTTTAATACGTTTTGGATATGTTTCATATGTGTCTTTAACTGTTGGATTTGTGGTAAAGTGACTATGAGGGAATTGTTATTTTTGTATTTCACAGCAATGGCTGGTAAAACAAAATGTATTGTTTAAAATTACTGATAAAATTGAAGCCATTATTATTTTTTAGATGCATTGAGAATGGTGCTTTGTTACAGTATGTGCCAACAGACTACAATGTTGGGGTTTAAACTATAAATGCTTGGATTAAGAATAAAGAAAACCTTACTCTACATTGAAACTAAAATCCCTAATCGTATAACCATAAAAACTTCAGATTTTGAAACAGTTAATGAAGCGTTGTTTTTATTGTTTACTCAGGAAAGAGATGTTATCCTCAGGAAAGGGCTGCCTTTATCTGGACCAGTACTTCAAGAAAAAGCTTAAATCTTTAAAATTTTAGGTGAAGATGGAAGAAACTTATCGTTGGAAGCAGTAGATGGATTGATAGGTTTAAAAACCGCAACGGAATACGGTTATAAACCTAAACTTATCCTGAGAGAAAATATCAGCTGATCATAAAGCAGTTAGACGTGTTCAAGACAGAATTGGAAGAAATACTATGTTTTATTAATAAATATAATTGCAGCAATGATTTATGAAGAAATGGCAGTTATAAACTCATAAGAAAAGAGATTGTGATTGCGAGGAAAATGCCGTCACGCGAGCGCTCAAAGGTTAATGTAGAGATGGCAGGATAAAGTTGCTCTAAACACTGCACCAGACAAACTCAAAAATCTATTTTAGATTATTTTAAGATTAAGTTTAATTATTTTAAAATTACTTTTAGATGTAATATGAATAGCTCTATAATACTGTACACAAATTAGTCATTCAACATTTATAAAGCTTTTTACTTCTAAATAAAGTATCCATTGTTTTATTTCAACAAAAACCAGCTCACAAACTCCGTAACCATGGCGTAACAGAAACTCTGCCTGCATTATTTTGAATAAGTGGGGTTTTGGCTTCGGTTTTTGTAAGAATTTTTGACTCCTGACATACTAATTAATTTCAAATTTTTTCATTACACAGGATTAATTCTGTGCACCTTCCTGAAAAAAATGTTAACAACAAGTTGTGTTTTCCATAATATTATGATTTTTGATGATTTTTTTCAAATTAGGCCTAACGTTTTAGCAAATTTTGTTACTTTTTTCTTTCTTTTTTTTTCCTTTTTCTTTTTCTTTCATATGCAAATTTTATAAATTTTTTTTTTTGATTTTGTCGATATTTATTCACAATTACATTTAAAAAACTCTTGAATATCTTGATTTTTTTTTTTTTTTTTAAATTTGTTGTATAGTTTATATAAGCTTTTCTGTGGAAATTTCACTTCATTTTTTGATTCCTAACATACTTACTCCAAAACCTTTACATATAACATTTTTCCATTACATAGATAAATTTTATACACCTTTCTGAGAAAAATGATATATTACAAGTTGTGTTTTGTATAAGATTACTATTTTTTATGAATGTAAAAAAAAGGAAAAAGTTTACACTGGCTAGGGTTAAATTGAACATATAAATACACCTTCTTTCTTTTTTTACAAACAACATTATTTGTTTAGATTTTGTTCTTTAATAATAATAAAAAAAGGAATACAAAATTAAAAGTATGTCTTCTAAAAATAAAATGGTCGTGTATACACAATAGATGGCGTCAGAACATTAAAAAAACAAAGATACAACCATTTTTATAAATATATAACCAGACTGTTGATGATTGTATGAAGTGTAACTGCTTTATTTCAAATGTTTTATATTATGTACACATTCTTTATATTAACCAATCAAACTCATTGTAATTATCATAATAATTATATATGGTAGGATCTACATAATTAATTTGAGTACAAATTTGTATCTTCTGCCAATCCTAGCATTTTCTTATTACTACAGTGAAATTTTCAAATAACGGACACTGCTCAGACTACATAAAATGTCTGTGTTAATGATGAATAATTTTAAGGAACCATGAATAACTCTGACTTTTTGAGGTATTTCATATCATGTTTATCCTTTTAAATATGATTCAACTAAGTTCAGTTCCCTATAACTTCGCAATCCGTTTTTTTTGAAAAACTATTAAAGTTTGAACATTTAATATGAAATTGAATTCTTTATACCAATTATACTAGGTGTAAAAACTATTGTTGGTAAGAAATAATGAATATAGACATGCACTGCTTCTATAGATTTAGTTTTGTGACTGCCGAATCTGAATGTTTAATACGGGAAAAGATATATCTAGACACAATAGGTAAAGTTTCTATTGTTGTAATTTTCAAATTTTAATTGTAAAAATGATCAAATGTGGTAGAGTTGTAGACTAAAATTTTAATCGTGATTACATATATTTTAAAATTGATAACCTTCATCACAATATTATTAGCCTTTTATATTTCAAAGCGATTCTATCATGAGCATAATGTTCCCAGTTCCAAACAAATTTATACATGTTAAAGGGCATTTACAAATTCCTGCTTTTCAGGATTTCAGATATTATAATATACAAAATTTCTGTTATATATATATATATAAGTTTATTTTTACACACAATATGTGGCACCGAACAATCAATGTATTAATCCTAGACCTGGAAGTGCAAACTTTATTACTTTTTTAAAATTCATAAAAAATAGTCTTTTATGCAAAACCCAACTTATGAGACATCATTTTTCTCAGAAAGATGCATAGGAATTTATCTGTTATGAAAAAAATATTAGATGTAAAAGTTTTGGAGTAAGTATGTTAGGAATCAAAAAGTAAAGTTAACATTTTACAGAAAAGCTTATAATAAACAAAAACCATTGTGAATAAATATTTATATAAACAAAAATAAATCGATAAAAATTTCATGACAACAATTTTTTTTTACACAATTAGCTGAAATGTTAGACTTTATTTGACAAAATCACAAAGAATAATAATATTATGGAAAACACAACTTCTTCGTATCATTTTTTTTTCAGAAAGAGGCATAGAATTTACCTGTGTAATGAAAAAAAAATTATAATTTTTTCACGATTTATATAATATTTTTACTATATTTGTGCATAAATGTTGGTATAAACAAAAATAAATAAATTTAAAACACATAAATAAGTTCTTTGTACTAACCAACAAAAAGTTTTGCAACCTAGGCTAGGCCTGTAACAAATACACTGAAAATATACTCAAATTCACTAAAAAAAAAACACTAACACACAAATTACTTGTATAAACAAATTATAATAATCAAGTCACTCTAAACAACACAATAACTTCATATAATAAAAATTAATTGAACAAACTCACGCTTTACTCACAAGGCAACAAGTGCTTACTTTAACAGCAAAGAAGTGAATAAAACCAACAAGATTCCTCTAGGAAGTAAGACTTTCTAATATCAATGCCATAGTAATATTGTGCCTATGACGTTGATCTTTATACCATCTTGTAGATTAAATATCTTTTTTGTAGTAGTACAAAAATCGGGAAGAATATTATTATAAAGATCAAATTTTCAAACTTTGCTAGACACTACTTACAACAAATTGGAGGAGTAAATTTTTGGAGCTCTTTGTAGAATTTACAAATACTTTATATCTTGTAAACTATAAGACTTACAATAATTTTGAATACGTAGTTCGAAAGGAGATGAAAAATACTATAAAATATTGTCAACTTGTGGTATTTGAACAAGAATTACCATAAAAAAAAAAAATTATGATCCATGACTTCACATTTTCTTATATTACTCCGTTCCGTGACATGCTACACTCTTGCGGAAAAATACAAAACTTAATTGAATTCTTGAATTTTTATCTTTTATGAGAATGATTTTATGGTTACTACATGATTATGAAAGATTAAAACATTATATTTACAATGATATATTACACATTTTTATGAAATAATATTTACTGGGTTCAAAGTTAAATTGAAAAAAATGTGATTTTTAGACTGTAAAAATCTATTAAAAGTTCTTGATTTTGTTTAATTTTTATAGATTAAAAACTGAAATAGTTAGAAAGATTTGGAAAACACAGATTGAATCATGAAGATTTGATATATAGAACAGTGTTATGGTAGATTAGTTAGACAGAAATATCGAAGAATGATGTAAATTTCTGTTTCAGCAAAGTTTTTGTGTTCTCAATTGCCGTGAAATACACAAACTTTACCAATTAATTAAATATTATTATTTATAACATTTTAGGTATTTAAAAAAAATTAATAAATATGCATCTTTGGAACATTGGCTTTCCAACAGTATTTTATTTATTGCGGTAGGATGATTCTAAGTGGGCGAAATGTTGGATTGAAAAAAACCTGTTTTTTGTATTGATAAACGACACAATGCGTAATTCATAAACACTTCTGTGTTTAAGAGGCAAATTGATGGTTAAATGCTACATAACAACATCTGATAATATACAACTCAGTAAATCAAATTGAAGTTAGGTTATCTACAACTGACCACTAATGTGACAATTGTACTATACAATGATGAAACTAATTTTAGTACTTTTTAGAATTAATTTTACGATTTAACATGTTGATGACTTTCATCCTAACTGTTTATATCTTACCTTATCATGTTTGTGAGGATGTCCTTTGCAGGTAACAAGAAACTGGGCACCAGCGCCAGAATTAACACGAAATTTTGCCCCACTTATCATGGCACATGTAACATGGTACCAAGCACCACAACTATTATCACAACAACGGACACATGATCCTGTCTTCTTACTACACACAGAACACTAGACAAAATAAATATAATTATTAGTTAATTGAAAATAAAACTGTTATAAATCACAATTACTATTAGTTTGTCATACTTTCATATTGTTACAAGGCTTCAAGTATATGAAGTACATTATAGTACATATTAAGAATAATTAATTATTAATAGTTAAACATACCAAACTAAAATGTATGTTGCTTTTCTTTAGAAGACATAATGCTTAATTTTGTATAGAAAAAATATTTAGTGCTTATAAAAAATTATTACAAATTTCATTAATTATGTTTCCGTTTAAAAACCTATAATCATGCTTTCGCTGTTAAGTCTTTTCACTGGTTAATAAAATATCCATTAACTTTATTGTTCTTCAATATATTAAGGGTTATGTAAAACCCTTTTTTAACATTAGAATGTAAAATCCATTTATATTCAACAACGGGGTCTCATGTATTACTTGTACATTAAGAATACAAAACAAGGTATCAACGACTAAGTCAATAACATCGGTTATGATGATGATGACTTTGAAGAATTGTCTTGTTAGTGTTTTTATCTTGTTGTGTAAACTGGTGTTTTAAATTAATTATTGATTCAGAAATATTGATCATAAAGGGATATCTAGAAAGTATGTCCCGCTTCTAAATATTGGTGCTCCATTACTATTTTGTGCATGTGTGTTCAGTTAATTAAATTGAGCCATGTTCAGACATTTGAAGAGCACTATATATATATATATATATTTGAATAGTAATGGAGCACCAATATTTATTCTATCATTGCATCTATTTCAGTATAATCGAACCACACATTCCATGTTCCCCATAAATATTACAAATTTGATCATGGAATTTCTGCTCATTTAATATATATATATATATATATATATATATATATTAAAACAATAATATATATACTGGTTAGAAACTCAAGATAGCCACCACATGTGAAAGGCAGTCTATGATCCATGTCTTGAATGTAAAGAACATTAAATGAGCAGAAATTCCATGATCAAATTTGTAATATTTATGGGGAACATGGAATGTGTGGTTCGATTATACTGAAATAGATGCAATGTTTTAACGAAGGATACAAAAATGTGCACAATGATGAATAGACCAGGTGATCGTCTTTGCTGAATGAATATTTGGTCCATGCAGTTGATTAGAAAGGACAGATGATTCACCATTACATCACTTTCCTATTTTTCACAAATTTCAAGTTCACTTCTTTATAAAATTGTGTTTGAGAAACTGCAGCATCGGAAATTGTCTGAACACAGGGTATCAAAGATGCTTACAGAACAATACAAAATAGAATAGTAGGCTAAGTGTTTTGACCTTTCTAACATGAAACAATGAAAAAGGTGAAAACTTCTTGAGACATATAGTCACTGAGGATAAGACATTATTGTCGCATGGAACCCCTCAAATTGAAGTAAAAGCTAATGAAGTGGAAGCACACTTCATCAACATCAAGGATGAAATTCAAGCAGACGTATTTTAATCGGAAGATTATGTGCATAGAGTTTAGGGACAGACAATTAGTTTTGCCCTTCAAATCAACTCAGATGTTTATTGTGACATTCAAGAAATTATGTGACAATCGTAAAGTTGTGTTTTCCAGAATAAATGATATGGCATGCTTTCTTTAGAGTACTGTGCTAATTCCACAAATTTCTAAGATATAAATCCAAAATTACTTGGTATAATAAAATATGGAAACTAGGGATGAGACAATTTAGGGTTTATCGATTACAATTACAATTATTTTGAATAATTGCCGTTAATGATTGTGATTAATAACGATTAGTGCTTAACAAATGCCTTCAAACTAAGCATTCAAATCATTACACAGTGTTCGTAGATATTATTTAAATTTATTTCACAATTGGAAATCATTATTGTCAAACTACAAACTGCAACGTTTAGAGCACTGTGTAAATTTGGAAAAATTGAGTTTTTGTAAAAATTCAATATTTCTGAACACCACATGACTAAAGGTTTTTATCAGGTCCTGAGATGTAAGCTGTTATCACCTAATTGACCTTCGACTCAGTGATCTGTTGAAAACTGTTCTCATGACTTAGAATATTTAGCAGTGAATAGAAAGTACTTGGCGAAATTTAAATCTGGGAAAAGCAAGTTTTAATGATGTGAGAATATGGTTCTCAAGGCATACTTCTTGTTACTTTATTACAAGTTTTTTTCCCATCTTTCATGGTTTAAAAGTTACAGCTCATTTAATAAAGAAAATTATATAAGAAACCTCAAACCCTAATTTTGAATCTTTTTCCGTACAAATAAGGAAAATGTAAGAAGTTAATTTTTTTAGGAAAACTCATATTTTAAAAGATGGTGGAAACATGTCAACTTTGTAAGCCATAAAATATAAATCAAAAAGATATTCTCAAAATCAAAGTATACAAGTTGCTTGCTATAAAGGTGAGAATCTATAAATAAAAATTGAATTTTATTCATATAAAAAAGATGTGAGAGGATTCACGCTGCAATTGTTGAAAAAATAATATTAAAAATTTTATAAGTCAACGAATATAAGAGAGAATTTTATGTAAATACTCAGAAAATTTTGAGGGTGTTAAAATGTGGAGTACGAAACAAGGTGAACCATACTAAGTAAGAGTGTCACAGTACGGTTGGCGAGCTGTCTGATAAACTAACCCGAACAAAGTAAACAGAAGCCAAATAACTTTAAAGGTGTGAAAATTAAATCTTTCAAACAATATGTTTCAGGAAAAAACAATTTCCTCAGGAACAAATCAAAGTTCCATAGATGTACCATGGCGAAGAGAAGCTGGAAACCCTCATCAGAGGAAAATAGTGGAATTTTAGAAGAAATAATGGACAACTTTACGAATGTGTACCAAGGTCAAAGCTATTGCGCAGCGCACTTAAGCAAATAATGGCAGACCGTACAGTGAAGCCAATGATGTAAAAAACATACTACGAATAACAATTAATTAACGTAATTAGACACACTTTAAAATTTATACACTTTAAAAAATTATACAAAGCAAAAAGTAATATAATAGTAATTAATAAAATGAATGTGTACCAAAAGGATGAAAGATGGAGAATACAATAACTCCAAAAGGAAGGGAAAAAGGAAATTGTTGGTACTGAAAAATGGAACAATAAGGGTGAAATTTACTATAAATAACACAGAACTAGGGACTGTCCTGTGACACATCTTTTTAGTGTATTATCCAAAGGTTTTTTAAAAAATTCACATAAAATAGTAATATAATGCTAACCCAAATTGTAACATATCATATTTTAGAGTAAGATCCATAGAATTTACCTATCTAATAAAAAAAAATGTTGGATGTAAACGCTTTGGAGTTAATAGTGTCAAGAATGAAAAAAATTGCTCTAATATTAGGAAAAAATTCACATAAACAGCTGAATATACAATACAAACAAATTTTGTTTAAAGATATACAAAAGTTTTGTGGTTTATTTGTAAATACAACTGTACAAAACAATATATCAATTTAGAAAATTTTCATTTGAAAAAGACAGTTTTTATACAAAAACTGAAAAGCAATGAAAAGTTAGGCTTTCAAAATTCACAAGAAATAGTAAACTAACGTGAAACCAAAATTGTAATTATCGCATATTTTAGAGGAAGATCTATAGAATTTACCTATCTAATTAAAAACAAACAAAAAAAGATAAATGTAAACACTTTGGAGTTAGTATATCAGGAATGCGAAAAACCGTCCTAACCAAGGAGAAACATTCCAAATAACATCTAAATACAAAATACAATACATTTTTTCTAATTTTATTCAAGATATACAAAAGTTATGTGATCTACTTAATTTTAAATACAACTCTGTAAAGAAATATATCAATTTATAGTTTTTATTTAGAAAAATTAGTTTTAATAAAACTTGCTAAAATGGCTAAAAGATAGGCTTATTTTTCAAAATTCATAAAAAAATAGTAAAATAATGAAAAACCCTAATTGTAATATACCATTTTTTGGAGGAAGGTCCATAGAATTTACCTATATAAAATAATAATAATAAGATGTAAAAACTTTGGAGATAGTGTGTCAGAAATGAAAAAAAAACTGCCCTAACCAAAGTGCAAAATTCCAGATAAACAGCTAGTGTAGAACCTAAAATGGTAATTTTAACTTGGACAACCAAGAAATGGTTATATTAAGATTTGAAACATAAAAAAATAAACCGGGAGATTTGTAATTGAATTGGAGGGGAGACTACGTGAATCAAATGAATAACTGAAAGTAAATGTTAAAACAAAGGTATATAAAATTAATATAGATTTCCAAAATATTAAATTGGTGTATAAAATGTTAGTTATAAGTTGTAGTAAATATTTAGGTAATAATTGTGTTGTGAAAATAGACAAAGCTTGTCGTCAGGCAAATGATTTGAACAGTGTCCGTGTGACCAGAAAGGTAAACCCTCGATCGCGTGATGTGAAAAAGACAAGCATGCTGGAGTCAGTTGAAAGCAAGTCTCTGACCTAGGCAGACGTATTTCTGTGTAGAGAAAGTTTTACAAAATTTAGTGAAAAAGTTAAATCCGAGTTGAAAGCAGGTCTCTGACCTATAGACAGACGTATTTTTGTGTAAAGAAATTTTCAGAACAATGTAGGGAAAGTGTTAAATCCAGTTGGAAGATCAAAGTAAGAATGATTAAAGTAGTATTCATCTTAATCTAAAATGTGAACTCTTAATATTGTGATGTGAACTGTTATAAATATGGTGTAAGTAATAATATGGAGTGTCTAATAAGTAAGACAATTGAATCGCGAATTCTGGACAAAACCGTAAAGTGTTAAAATAGAACAGTTTAAATTATAACACTAACAATCATTTTGTTATTTGAATAATAAAAAATGAAATTTGTAAAGCGGCAAGGTGAATTGAGAATGTCAGTGTCTGAACATAGGACCATCGTCAACGTCCACGAGGCAGTGGGACATTTCCGGAGAACAAAGCGAGGCGTCTCCAAGGAATTGTGCTTTTAACTAAAAAGAACGTGACTGGTATACACATTAAGACTTTTATTCTGAAATTATATTAGTTTATAACATGATAAAAAACATTTCAATGTTTAAGTATAAGTTTTGATTTGGCAAATTGGAGCTATGATATTTCAGACTATGTCTTACATTATAAAATATATAGAAAATTATTAAAATAAAGTAGTTTTTTTTCATAAATAAATTAATAAAAATTGATCTATTTTGGAAGAACAAAATTATTAATCATATAAATTTAAATAAACAAACTAAAGATTTATTCACTTTCAGAGTTGCAACAAAAAAGTAAATTCAATTATTAAAATTCAATTTGATTTTTTAAGAAATATTAAGATGCATTAAGTTTGAACATGAATGTCTAAAATAACATTGATGATAAATTTGTGTAATTGTTTTAAAATTTTAAATTTAATAAATCATGTTAAGTTTCAGCACAACAAACAATATTTCTTTATTTACCAAGAACCACGGAAAGTACACTTTAAAAAGGATTTACGACCCTGAGAATTTTTTAATAATAATAATTAACTTTTACTTTTTCAAAATTGATGAGTTATTTCCATCTGGCACCCATAAGCTGAGCAATTTTCATTAAATAAATATTTAAGAGTACTAAGATTTGAATCAAAATCATAAATTTAACAAAACCCTTATAAGTAAATTCTTACAATTGTTGCATCAACAATTTGGCAATTTGGCAATTAGTAAATGTACAGTTCAGTTCTAAACCTCTGTTTAATTAAATTCTTACACTAGATACAAAATACAATAACATTTTTCTATTTTTTAATAAGATATACAAAAGTTTTTTCATTTAGTTGTAAATAAAAGTCTATAAAAAAAAATTAATTTAGAATCTTCTCTATAAAACACTGAGTCCCCTACCACAAGTTTGGTACAATAACACAAACACAAATAAAATATTTACTTGCCTTATAGTTATTATAATTCCCTGATGTACATTTAGTATTATTTCAAATCCCTTCGATGAAGGTAACTAGGTTACTGAAATGTACATCAGGGAATTATAATAACATAAGGCAAATAAATATTTTATTTGTGTTTGTGTTATTGTACCAAACTTGTGGTAGGGGACTATGTTTTTAGTGTTCACATTCACCACAGTGCTCATTGAACATCTATTAGAATCTTCTCATTAAAATAATAATAATAATAATAAAATTAAAAAAAAAAATAATAATAATAAAAAAAAAAAAGAAAAAAAAGAGAATTTTGTAAAAGGGCAGGATAGGTTAGTTTTGTCAAAAATAGTTGTAACCTGTGTAACTGATAATGTATAAGCAAATTCTCGTCTTCAGAATCATCTGGTAAATCTTCCATTACCAGATCATCCATAATAATTGATGCCTGTCATATTCAACAGATTTGAGAAATGACTTGCGGATAGCCTATCCTCTACAAAATCACTCTCTACATCTGACAGACTAGGGTCGGATAAAGTTCCCTCAAATATTTTTGTTGGAATCCCATTATTTATAACATCAATAAAACCAATATCACAATAACTAAAAAATAAAATATCAAAATAAAAATTTAAAAAATACACAATAATTCACAGATAGGCCTGAAAAAAATACTGATAAAAATAATTATCACTAAAAGTAATCACTTGAAACACTATATTAGCAATTGTGTCGAATAAACAATACATAATACATAAATCCACTATAAATTAGTAACTATCTGTAAATATATTCGCAAAACCATAGAGAATAACTCAAAACCAACGAAACAATAAATTGTGATGTAGGAACGATTTTCCTTCTGAAAAAACAACTTTCTCATATAAAAATTTAGAGTTAATATTTAGAATATAGATATAAACTATACATTAAAAGAAAGCACAGAATGTCTACTTTTCAGTCATACAAAAATGGTTATGGAAATCTAAATACATTACTAATTGATATTTGACAACTTTTTACATCATTAAAAAATGGCAGTTTCACTTCGATTTCAGTGACACTAAATAGACCCATAATGAACGTCTTAACTTGGAATCTATGACGTGACAATATTTTTAAAAGCATAGAGCGAAAGAGAAGAAAACAATCTTTAAATAGTGTGAAAGTCAACTTGATAAAACTTATGTCTTTGAAAAAAAAAATCGACGAAAGTGACATATTTTGTCATCTGCTTCGACTGAGTTTGGTGTTTAAAACTGATCCGGCGAGACACAATAATCTATCGATTTTAATCATGTAATATATTACTATTTTTGGTACTTTATATACATGAAAAAGAAAGTTCAGATCATTAGCTTTACAATGGTGACAAATTTATTGTGATTGAACTATTTTTAGTAGGTGAAATGTTGAATTATAAAATCTATGTAGATTATAGTGACATAACAATCTGCACAGATATTGAGAGTGTCTATATCTCAATAAACATAAAAGCCACGATAATTTTGGATAATTTGGAATACATAGATTGAAAGAAGAAGAAAAATAGTATAAAAGTATCAATTTAGAGTAGTAGGCCTGAAATTCCGACTTGTTGAAAATCAACAAAAATGATGTTTGTTTAGGATAAAATGTTTCGCTCTATCACTAGCAAAATGACATGGCTAGAAACACTAACTATACCCATTTGAATCAATCTATATAAAACTATTTTTGGTATTTTATATGAAAATGAAAGATCAGATCATTAGCATTATATTGACGCCAAGTTTATTGCGGTTGGACTACTTTTAATGGACGAAATGTTGAATTGTAAAATGTATGTTGAGCATAGTGCATTGTAGTCAATTGCCACTTCCAAAGTTAATGTATATCAAATCATTTAATTTTTGAATTTTCCTTTTTACTAGTTTTTTAAGCATTAAAATACTTAGAGCATTTCTTGAACATAAAAAGTTTTTTACTACTCTGTTAAATTACAAGAATTTTTTTCTTGTTGGTTGAGGTGGAAAATATTTTGATCATCATCGCCTTATTAAAAAAAGAAGAAGAGAACATAAAATAAAGACCCCTAGCCCTAGCATCAGGGTCGGAAAATAACAAGAGTTGCTCAAGAGAGGCTGGATAGAAAAATTAAAGAGCGGGACCTAACCCAAGAATACATGTAAAAGGTGTAGATCCGCTAGATCCCCTCGAGATTGCCAAGTCTGTACTTACTAAGTGAGCCTATGAGGGTAAATTACAAGAATATGATATAATATAATAATATATGATATAATTATAAATAAAAATTGGAAAAAAATACTCAAAATATTATATAATGTTGAAAAATATGAATTTGTGATTTTACCTCATGCCTAGTTTTTACACCAGTTAATTCAATTTCATCATTATGTGCATTATTAAGAAATGAAGCATCTGGAGAAAAAAGAGCACATAAAATATGTGCCCACCTCGAATCTGTTGTGCGTCTTAAAGCCCCACCACGTATTACACACAAACAACACCTCTGAAAAAAACAACAACATACAAATAATAATTAATTGATGTTATATATGAGACCAAAATTTAATTATTTTATTTAAAATATTGGTATTAAGTACTAAAAATCAATTACTGTACGGCATATATTGCAAATGACACCGGCCTCGTAAATTTATAAATTTTACTACTTGCAAGATTTTAACCCGCTGAATAAATATTAAAACATTTACACCAATAGCTGATTATTTTCCCCCATTAATATGATCCTTAGTATAATAATAATTTTCATTATTTTATAAATTACTATCAACTCGGATTTTGAGGAAGCTAGTGACCCATGAGTTTTGTTTGAAACCTTTGGATCTACATATCAGCAAAGTTAAATAAAACTCTGCTGGGCCAAATTGCCCAAAGAATTTCAAAAGTAAAATGGCTGCAAAATAGAATGGCGCAAACCGCTTTCTCAAATAACAAAAAAGTTGAGGGGGGGGGGGGTTGAAGATTTCTTTTCAGCCATTTTACTTTTTGGGCCGCCATTTTGTTTAGGATAATCGGATTGATATTTCAATTACAGATTCTTTCTCGTCTTTTCATTACGAACAAAATGATCTATCACATGTCTATCCTATTTGGAATATTTTGCAGGGTTACCCTTCCCCCTTTGGGCCCCGGGACCCAAATTTGAAAATTATTTTGTCATGAAAAGTGTCCCCTACCTCCAAAATAGAATAGTGCAAACCGCTTTCAAATATCTCAAATAACAAAAACGTTGAGGGGGTGCAGGTTTCTTTTCAGCCACCCTGTATTTGTTATAATATTTATTTGTAAGTGCACCTAAACTGGCTTGACTTGTGCATCAGTGAAAGTTGTATTTTTAAATCAAATTTTTAATGATTGTGGTCAAGATTTCATTTTTGTTATTTGCCATGAGCCATATTTTTATTTTACTTGCAATTTAGCATATTGGTATGTGTCATTCATTTTCGTGTTTAATACAAATTTTATCAAGGTAGTGTAAACCTGAAATAAGTATACATTTTATACAGCTCAATAAAAGGTTTTATTATCAACAACTACCAAACACGTTTGGAGAGGTCGTTACCCACTCTCCATCCACATATATTTTGTTTGGATTCTTAGGGCTTATAATTTGAGAAAAAAATGATCAAAAAATTTGTGTTTAATTTTGATTAATTCCAAAAAATAAAATAATAATAAAAGCTTAAGATAAGACAAAAATATGCTCACATACAAAAGTTGGGAACAGTTGTTCGGACTTAAAGTTATAACAAAATGCAAATAAGTGTGAGCAGGTGCATTATCGTGATGCAAAAGCCATGAATTGTTTCGCCACAAATCTGGGCATTTTCCGGATTGCTTCATGCAAACGAAGTTGAACTTGTAGGTATAACTCCTTATTGATCGTTTGACCTAGTGGCAAGAACTCATGGTGAACTATGCCGTTAAAATCGAAAACACAGTGAGCATAAGCTTCACATTCGACCGCACTTGTCGAGCTTTTTTCGGTCTTGGTGATCCAGAATGCTTCCACTGGGACGATTAAGCCTTAGTTTCAACGTCATATCCGTAAACACATGTTTCATCCCCTGTTATACCACATTTCAGTAGTTGTGCATCGTTGTTGACTTCATTTATTGACCCCTGTGAAACTTCCATTCGCCACTGTTTCGGTTCGAAATTCAACAATTTTGGGAAAAATTTTGCTGTCACACGTTTCATACCCAAAACATCCGAAAGAATTTCATGCCATGAGCCAATTGATATGCCAACATCATCAGCAATGTTCCTGATTGTGATTCGGTGATCGTTAATAATAGTTTCTTTCGCTTTTTCATCAGTTTTTGATGTGCTAGGGCATCCAGGGCGCTCGTCATCTTTAACGTCCTTACGGCCTTCTTGGAAATGCTTATAGCACTCATAAACCCTTGTTTTACTCAAGGCAGAGCCACCAAAAGCAATATTTAACATTTCTAAAACATTGCTGCACTTTATTACATTTTTTATAGCAAAATTTAATGCAAATTCTCTGATCCATTAAAAAAAAAAAAAAATAATCGCTGATCATACCAAAACACATTTAACCTATTTGACAGCTGCTAACTGACTAAACACCCCATATCATTAACAATGTACATATACTTTTCAGACATGTTTACCAACACAACAACAAAAAAATCGTGCGAATCGGACTAATACAACCCGCGAAATTACAAAATTCCCGTTACTTTTTGAATAACTTTTTTTTTAAAAACTTAGCTTGTAATGGCCCATTTCATCTTCACAAAAAACATACGGGAATAAATTGATGGCAGTGTTGACAACAATTTGTTATTTTTTATCAATGACCCTCCTCTCCCCCCTCAATTCGTAATTTTTATTAGTATTCTTTAACATTAAAACTTCACAAATTAAATCCAAAGCATTAAGAGACTAATTAATTTATTTCTAAATACGTACTGCAAAATGTTCATTAGCATGGCATTTATCACAAAGCCACTCAACCATTAGATCATTGGATGGGTAGCAAACAGCATGTACACACAGGTAACATCTTACACAGACGAGGAGAGGTGAATTTCGAACCAACTGCCTGCTACGCTGCTGTTGAAAACCAGACGGTAAATAAACAGGACTTTCGGCAGGCAAGTCCTTACTCCATTCTTGCTGCCTCCAGTTATGAGGTATACTTGGCCTCTGGAAAAATTAGGAGGAAAAATATCATAAATATAAATACAATGAATTTTGACTAAAATTGGTTATAAATTCACAAAGCTATATTAAGTACAATCTTCTACCATTACTAGGTTCATCATAATACTTTCTTTAGGCGACGTATGTCAGAATAATTTCATTCTAAAAACTTCTATAGTATTTCTTTTAGTAGGAACAGCAGACAATTCTAATCAATCCAAGTCCTAACAAAAACATAATGGATTAATAATATACACAGTGCTAAGAAATATTAAATAATTCTGAATTTTTCTTAATTTTTCCACTCAAAAGTGATAAATTTGTAGAGAATAATAAGTATCCTTCCAAATCTCTAAGCATCAAGTAATGTGAAAATGGAATTAATTACAAAGTTGTCAGAGATAGAAGTTGAGGAAGTTTCTTGGTTAATGTATTGAATCAAATGAACAAGTAATTTAAGATAAAATATAAAACTCTTCTTAAGAATCAAAGTTTTCATTTAAAATTAATAACAAAATTTAACTTTAATGTAATAGCAGATATTTCTTGTTGAAACTCCATATTCAAGGATAAAATAAAGCAAAAGCTTAAAGTTTCAAATATTTAATAGTATAAATGAGCTACAATTGTTTCGCCTTGCGGCATCATTGGGCAACTGATAATTTACAGGTACTTATTTCTCTATTGTATTTCAGTTTCCTGTACTTATGTTTAAATAGTTGTCTATACCTGTAAATTATCAGTTGCCCGATGATGCCGCAAGGCGAAACAATTGTAGCTCATTTATACTATTAAATATTTGAAACTTTAAACTTTTGCTTTATTTTATCCTAGAACAAAATTTAGATTAACTTTCAGGCAGGTGGATTAATTTATTGAACTCTTAGTTTCTACTTGAGACAATGTTTATGCGATAATCTAAAACAGAAGAACGATAAAAAAGCCCTGTATGTGATACAACAGAAATAAAATATATTACGATGATAATGTTTCTGGATCTAGTTGGTTAACCTAACCTCAAATTGATTGTATGGTTATTCTAATGGATTAGCTGTTATTAAATAGTAAAAAATGTTGAAATAGTTTAAAATTAAAGAAAGAGGCAGTTACTAATAATTTGAAGTTACTGTAGGCTTAGATATTTGAAATTTATGGTCAATCAAAACTCAAGTCAAAAATTAAAAACCTTCCTTGTAAAAGATATAGATAGTGTTTGTACTACAGCGGAAAAACATTGTATGGGATTTTATTTTGGCCAAAAAATGAAAAACCAATATATAAATCTAATGGAAGATTTGGATAAAGCGTAGCTAATTTTGCTGCTAGAAGAGAGTCCGTGAAATTGTACTATGACCAGGGTTAAAGGTAGTTTTCGCAGACTAGTTTTGACAGAAGAATTGCGCGTTTGCCAATTTTGAATAAAAATCTGATATTTGATGAATTATGAAAATATGAAATAACTAGTGTGGAGGATATGTATTGGTAGTACAAGTTGTATGCAATACATGTCTAGCACTGGTACTTCATATAAAGTGACACCAAAATATAATTGAAGTAAAAATAAAACATTTTCAAAATTGGTCAAAAACCAAAATATTGATACTTTCAAAATAAGCACAATAAAATAAGAATAAAATGTTCTAGATATTTTTTGGGTAAAATGAATATTGTAGAAGTTAGCTTAAATTGATAATTTCAAAATTTAATAGTATAAAATTTGAATAAAAATAAATTTGAATAATTTGTTATATACAATTAACTAATATATTGAAATTATAAAGGAAAATAGAATAAAAAATAAAATTTTAATGTAATTATCCAAGTTATGGTTTAAACACGTGAGTGAGAAAATGTAAAAAGATATAAACATAAAATTGATAAATAATGCTTAAAATCATTTAACGAATAGATACTGTAAATCTCAGGGTGGTCAGTTGATTAGGAACATGTTTTGAGAAGGTGTGAAAATAAGAGCATATAAGTGTAACAATGGAAAGTCGGACAATCTTTCTGTCGTGATTATCAGACTTATACGCTGTGTGCAGGAAAAGTGTGAAGTTTCATGATGAAAACTCAAAAGATGTGAAAAGTAAAATTTGCAAATTACGTAAATTCTTGTAACATGAATTACATAAGAACAGGTGGACCGATAATCAACACTCAAAGTTCAAGGACAAGCTCTTGCCGAGTAGAATAAAATGACTGCATTAAAAATGAAAAAAATCCCGTGGGAAAGCATTAGGAACAGTTTAAAGAAAAAACAAAAGAGATTTCTTCAGTAACAAGTTCTAGGCTGCAAAGACTAAAACTTTAAGAAATTAAGATATCGCAGAGGACGGAGTTATGTTGCCAACTAACAACTTTACTAGCAAAAATGAATAATTACAATAAAATTAACAAAATAAAGAATACAAAGGTGAAAATTAATGTAAATATTTCAAGGACAAATACTTAACAGCACTAGCACCCATAATTAGTTAATTAACAGCACAATAAAAATAATAAAGATAAAAAGGGATTATTCCCAGAAGGGAGAATAATTGGTAATAGAATGAGGGAATTTTTGGCTATAAATACAGCCACCACCTCTCACAGAGGACTCTTAAAAAAATTTGTGAAAAAAGATGTAAGGGGTTACTATGCCCGAACGACTCATGAAAAAAATTCTTAAAAACTAATTGTAAGTGGTTAATATGCTCGAATGAGTAGAAATTTTTAAATAAGTAAAAAGTTAAGAATAATTAGTCGATTAAAAAAAATTAAATTAAAAGTAAAATATAGTAAAATTAAAATCTGGGCAGTGAAGTGGGCTAGTTAATGCTGGTGAAATAAAAGAGTGATATCCAAAAGTGTTATAATTCTAATGGATAAAAAGCCAATGCATCTGTCAACTCTAATCAACTAACGAATCCATGGATCCAAGATAGGATAAACAACAACATAGACACCAGAAGCCAAATCATCCCAGGAGTCAGTGCAGCGGTCAAGGTTTGAAATTTCAAATAATAAAAAAAAATTTACTGAAATTCAAATGGTTATGGTTTTATAAGGTAAAGTCAAAATGAAAATAAAAATCAACTGATTTTTCTGGGATAATTTAAAATTTAATTTTGTATTGTAATAATAAGATTTTTATTAAATGTTAATTCTGTGTGTGGATTATTCTGTTAAATTGTAATATAACTTATTCAAAACTTGTAAATTTTTTATTGTTGTATAAATTAATATAATTAAGATTTGCCAATCTGCTAATAACAAAAATGATTTAAGGTTAAAATATTGTTTTTTATGTCAATAGTGTTTATAAAAAAGATTGCTTGATTTTGTGTTTAATTAAAAATAAAGGTTAGCATAAATTGAAGTCTTATTTTAAATTTGAAATCCACATACTTATCATATGTTTTCAGGTTGCAACTAAGGTAAAATATAGTGTGTTACGAAAAGTATTCCCAAGAACTTACTCCCGAGTGGATGAAAAAAAATTTCAAAATTACTCGTGGTATCTCTGAACAAAAGGTAATAATTTAAATATAATAACTGGAAGGATTTACAAATAGGGCGGACCAGAAGTTTGAGGAAACTATTGAAGGAATTGAACAATCAAGGCCAGAAAAAAGAAGCCAAAATATTCAGTGGATTGTGCAATTCGTTCTGTATTTGCGTGAACAGATCCTTAATAACATATCACAAGGTCTGGGATTTGTGTGTGTTAAAAAGGAAAAAGCAGGAGACGTACAATCCAATTCAAAAAACAGAGCTGAGATTTCTCGTTGTACTACATATCCATTCAACCCTCTAACAAAGAAGACATCTGCTCTAAAAAGTTATTGTCATAATCAATAAATGATTTTTGTGAAGCAATAAAGACCTAGTGTAAGATTAGCAGTCATAATCTCAAAGCAATCACAACTATTTGATAACCAGTTGATACTGTTCAGAATTTGGTAAATATGGTCATGTGGATCTTTATCAAATAATTGTGATGAGTTCTGTTACCAAATTATATCCTGATACTTGGTTAAATAAAAAACTGTCTTCCTAGGTGATTAATTAATGTTATAATCTTTGATGACAACAATATAAATTAAATAAGCATGGACCTTGAGAATAATTAATATTATATGAATTCAATAACTAGTATGGAGGTGTTGGGTCTCTCTCATGAAAATTTTAAACCGTTGGACAAGTTCTTTGACTGTATAAGAGTCTGTTGTTAAAGATTTAAGAATTGTTTTACAAAGCTAAATTTCTATCTATAAGACCCTCAACATCTCATAATAGCTCTATTTCTGCACATTCAAAATTTACATCCAATAATATTTTATTCATTATTTACAGTAAAAAGAAAATGATCACTTAAAAACAAAATGTAAAAATAGGCTTGGTCATTGAATTAGATATGATTCACGAATATGTGAAGTTACAGGGTCCAAATTTTAGTAAACTATTTTATACAAATTTAAAATTTATTATCAGAATTAAACCAAAAATATTGCCCAAGAGTAAAATCATAAATTTAGAGAGCAAGGTGTTATCACAATGACTAGCATTAAGCCTAGTGAAATAGATGAGAGAACTTGTTGTCCTTAAACAGGTGTTTGTATTCATTTGTTATCAGGTCCGTGCGCTTCTGCATCAACAAAATCTCATATATAAGCATTTTACTGTCGCCTGTTGTAGAAGAAAGTACGGTTTATATCTGACTTTAATAATAGGACAAATTAATTCTGATAATTGTTTCATCATGGTTTATAAACAAATTAACTAAACTACTAAAAAACTAACTGAGAAAAAGAACTGGTGTAATTTATTATTATTATTTTTTTTTTTTTTCAAAATAAAAAATAATTTAAAATTGTCAAATTGGAAACTAAACGAATTATCTTATCTATATTTTGGTTTAACGCTTTACATTTTATAAGAATCTCTGCGTACAGCTTATGGCAATAGAATTGTGGATAGTCTTATGTTCTAAAAAGGCTATGATTATTGCCAATTAAAACAAAACCTCCCAAAATCTGTAGGAAGATCAAACAGGCACCAAATAGACGTACATAGTAAATGAGAGAATCTCCTATCTAAATTTTAGATTAAATTCTATCTTATCTTGATAATAATTTCCTTTTTTACAAGTTAAATAAAGTAGAAAATGGAAGGTGAGATATCGGTAATTGACAGGAAATAGACTTTTTATTCATTTAAACCTGTTGCTTTCAACCTGTGTCAAATAAAACAAATCATAAAAAATAAATGAAAGAATGAAAATAATGTAAAAATCATACTACACTACTTTGAATGGGCAAGATTTTATGGGATCTACTGCTTTTGTTATTTATTAGCAAAGTAATTGGTTAAAGTTGTGATTTAAAAATATATTTATATAATTAAGAAATCAATAAAAGAATCAAATGTGTACTAAAACCATATGACATAAGGTCCGTGGACAGTTATTTTTAAAAAACAAAGTCTTATAATAAGGAGCTCAGCCCAACATATTAATTTTTCATCAAATAAACATACATATTCATAATCAAAATAACTCTTGTTTTATTTGACATCCGTCACATAATATTTTTTTTAATACAATTTTTCAACTCAATAGTTTTTGGCTCTTAACCCTCGAGATGCCTACTATAACGGTGTCCTTTGTTAATCATTTTTTTAAACATTCATAAAAAAAATAGTTATATTATGCAAAACCCAACTTATAAGACATCATTTTTCTCAGAAAGATACATAGAATCTATCTGTATAATAAAAAAAATTGTTAGCTATAAAACTTTTGAAGTATGTTAGCAATAAAAAAAATTAAATGAAAATTCCATAGAAAAGTTTTGTAATGTAATTGGAATAAATATTGATTTATATTTATATATAATATTAATATTAATATAATATTAATACCGATTTGTACTCTATTTGTGCATAAATATTAGTAAAAAATCAATTTATAAAATTTTTATATTAAAAAAAAAAAGAAGTTTTTATGTAAAAAGTCGAAATTTCCTAAAAAGTTATTCCTAATTTGAAAAAATCACTAAAAATACTAATATTATGTAAAACACACCTTGTAAAATATCATTTTTCTCAGAAAGATGCATAGAATTTATCTATGCAATGAAAAAAAATTTAGATGTCAGACATCAAAAATTCTTACAAAAACTGAAATTCACAATTCCAAATGAAAGCCGATATTACATTTTTTAAATTTTATTATTTAATAAAAAGTATTTGTACTTTATTTGTGCATAAATATTGGTAAAAACTAAAATCTATTTATAATTTTTTTATTAGGCAGAGAGGATTTGCTAAAAAGTTAGGCCTAATTTGACATAACCTAGACCTTTGTACTAGGTAGGCCTGAAACTAAATTACTAAAAAACAAAAACTAACCACACCGAAAAGAAAATGAGTATGGTTCTGTTTGGTTATTACTTCGTAGAATGTAATATATCTCAAAACCTATATTACATATAGGATAATTTGGAATACAGAGTTCAAAAGAGAACGAAAAATACTATAAAATATTGTAAAATTGTGGTATTTGGACAAGAATTACCATTTACAAAAAATGTAATATGATGAATCAGTTCTCATTTTCTTATATTGTGAAGAACCAAGCAGTGCTGTTCTCTCGCGGCAAAACATTCCAACTTGATTGAATTCTTTAATTTCTAACTTTTGCTGTATATAATTTTGGTTACATGATTATGAAAGATTAAAACATTACCTTTACAATGATATATTACAGATTTCGATACAATATTATTTACTATGTTCAAATGTGTATTTTAGCGTGTTAAAATTCTTGATTTTGTTTAATTTTTATAGATTAAAAACTATAACAGATAGAAAGATTTGAAAGCATAGATCAAAACAGGAAGATTTGATCTACAGAACAGTGTTATGGTAGATTTGTTAGACAGAATATGGATTTGTGAAAATTAGAGAAGAATGACGTAAATTTGTGTTTCACAACTGCACAGTTTTTGCATACTTGTTTGCCGTGAAATACATAAACTTTACCAATTAATTAAATATTATTTATAAAATTTGATGGTATTTTGATTGCGTGATTATGCACTTATGGAACATTAGCTTTACAACGGTATGCGATTTATTGTGGTAGGATGATTCTAAGTGTGCGAATTGTTGAATTTAAAAAAACTAATTGACCGTTAGCTCAAATGAGTCGCAAACCACTTACGAGGGTTAATTATTTCAAGGTGATTTTTTTTTTTTAAGTGATGGGTGTTGAAATTAAGTTGTCACATTTGAAGCAAACAAGTGGTGACACCACTTAAGGAGCTTACAACCTTTCTAATGTTAACTTCTTTTGATCTATACACGTTAATAAAAACTTGTGTTTATTTCATGAGAAAAGCATCTAAAGATAAATATCATATCCAATATCAATTTATGGCTACCGTTTTTCTCATTTCACCCCTTCACAATACATTTTGCTGCAGTATTATTCTACCAGACTGAACCTTATTCAAAAACCAAGTAAAGTCATAAAAGTAAGACCTGCTCATAAAGCTGTGCAGTTTGTAAAATTGAACCAGACTTAAAAAATTCAGGGCTCGCAATTCCCTGACGGTAATGTGGAAGATTACAACAACGGCATAAAATAATTTGTGAGCAATAAAAATTGCACTAATACACGTGACATTATTGTTAGAACTTTTATTTCCAGATAATCATAACTACATAAATATTAAAAAATATAAACAATAAAACAAAAAAGGTAATTGCACAATATAAGAAATTTTAAAATCAATTGTATTCATCATTACATTTCTCTCTATACATTGAGCAAAATAGAAAAATTAACAATTTTGTTTGAAGATAGGCAGCAAGAAAATGATTATATGGTTTTTTAATGATTATATAGTCCTTAACCCTCCACTGGCATGTGTTAAATTTCTTCGTTTGTTAAAAAATTAATTAAATATATTATTTCTATACAAAACCTAACTTATAAGATATCATTTTTCTCAGAAAGATGCATAGAATCCATCTATGCAATAAAAAAAAAAAATTTTGAAACGGTTTTGGAGTAAGTATGTTACATGTCAAAAACGAAGTTACCAATTTTCAGGAAAAAGCTGTATATTCCAAAATCAATAGCTTACTACCTTTTTCTAAGATATACAAAAGTTTTGTGTAATATTTTTGAATATATTTAGGGGGAAAAAAAATAAAATTTGTTATATTATCAAAAAAACAAAAAATAGTTTACGAAAAAATGTAAAATGATAATTTTTTTTTCAAAAAATCACAAAAAATAGTAATATTTATCTTATACAAAAGTTCTATATCTCATTATGTTCAGAAAGGTGCATAGAATGTAGGTGTGTAGTGAAAAAAAATGTTAGATGTATCACATTTGGTGTTTTTTGGTCAAATACCAAAAAATCGAAGAGTAACGGAGCAGAAATTTCACAGAAATGGTAATGAATAACATACTAATAGATTTTTAGGATTTTTTTCAACCATTTCTTGAGATTTGTCATATATTTGTGAATATATTTAGGGGGAAAAAATAATAATATGTTACATTTTCTAAATAAAAATACCGATTTTCCCTAAAAAGGTAACTTTTACAAGTGAGGTTAGGTTTGTAACCTCCACAGTTTAGACTCACTAGTACCAATTTGAAGATAGATCAAAGACAAAAGTTATAGATTTAACTAAGAAAATATATACTTTACAAAGAATAACACACATATTCACTTTTATAATCATATAAAACACTATATATAAGACAATTTGCATATAGCCTAAACTTACCGTTTCGGCCTAGGTTATCGCAAATAAGAACGTTCAAAAACTAAACTATCACGCAAAAACATAAGCTTTAGATATAAAAACACATATATTGTAACTTTTATACACAATTTATATACAATTTGTATACACAAACCTTCAAAATAACAAATATCTAACCCCAAAACAATATGTGCCACGCCTTTTATTACAGTATTTACGTCACACAATTTGCGTCTGTTGAGAGTTCAAACCAATACCTTCTAAGTATGTATTGCCAACATCAAGTGGTACCAACTTGTAGAATGGAATTTCCCCTACAACTTAGTGTAAAGAAATATAAGAAATATAATAATAGAAAACAAAGAGAAATGCAAACCTAATGCCAACAAAATTTCGTCTCGTCAAGTTTGTTCTACGTTCAAGTAGGAATATCTCTGGATCTATGAGACGCAGAAAAATTTGTAATCTATGGTTGGAAAGAGAAACATGTGATCTATAGAACAGTGTTTTAGTTGACTTCAATGACAGATAAATAGAGTTGGAATAATATCGGGAAAAATGGCGTCGCGCTAACGATTAGGCGCAGAGTTCAAATCTACGATTTTACGCATCAAAAATATGCGAACTTCACCAATTTTTGGAATATTATTTATAACGTTTTGTGGTATTTTTTTTGCATGATTATGCATCTACGGAACATTAGCTTTCCAACGGTATTTTATTTATTGCGATCGGATAATTTTAAGTGGGCGTAACGTTGAATGGCAAAATACGTGTTTTATAGAATGCAGACTAGTTATGCACGGTTGGCTGAGGTCGATTCGGGGTCGAATGACCGTTGGTGGGTTAATGATTAATCATTAATAACTCCATAATGATTTAATGAATATAAGAGTTATGCTTGTAAATTATGTTAAATATACTAACTTGTGCTTAATTTTAATTTAGTGTCCTTTTAATTAATTTACCTTAAATCTTAATTTTGGCACTAGTCATACACATCAATCTATCCTGAATCAGAAAAATATATTTCAACTGTCAAAGATGTTGTTTGTTACAAATTTTGATGTTTCTCTTATTGGTCTTATTCAGGCTCATAGAAAATAAATAGTGAATAGTTCATGGGTATTCTCCTGCAAGCTGTTAATTTATAATAGATCAAATTATAAATAATACCTTATGTGACGTGAATGCTACACAGAGGGAACAATGGGGTTCATTGTGACTGTTATAGCGGTTGTAGGTTCTATCCAGTTCTTCGTCTCCAGCATTGGATGTCAAAAGACGTAGTTGGTTTTCTGAAAAAATTAACATTTAGTACATTTTTGCTACAAAGATTTTCACGGCTAATTATGATCTGAAATTCACTGTTATAATATTAAACAGAATCATGTTAAACAAGATTAACAACAACAATTAATTTATTTACATTATAAAAATATATATTATATAACTAACAATAATTATTACTACTTTCTTCATATTAAATTGAATAGAAATATTGAAATTTAGTGCCAATTCACAACAGTGTGTACCATAAACTCTAAAACTCAAGTGTTTGGATTTTATTTTATATGAATTAGTTTTTCATTACATTTTGTCTTACCATCATTGTACTGAGAATTGTTTTGATGAGGCCAGTTTTCATCCATTGGTGTGAGATCAGAGGTTGACAAACCAGAACCTAAAAATAAATAAAAAAACACATAGGAATATAATTCATACATTAAAAAACCAATATAAAAATGTGGAATGTCATATTCCATGAGAGAAATATTGATGCTAAATGTCTGCAATTGGTGCTGTTTTAAACCAGAGTTGCTGAAAAATGAAGAAGAAATAAGAATGTCGCTTCTTACATAAGAATGTACTACAAGCCTTACAAAATTCCTTCAAATGGATTATGTATGCCTGTAATTCATTGATTAATTATGACTAAGAAAAATGTTTTTTATAATTTGTACATATTATCTACTTTATAAAGAAATATTCATTATTACCTTAGAATCTGAAAATATTTTGATCGGTTTGCAAAAGGTAAATTTCTTTTATGAACAATATAAATGAATAATTTATTAAATAATACCAAGAAATGACAGTAATTGATTTTAGAATTACAATTAAAACAAACATTGTAGATTTACATATATATTTATTAAAATCTGTTTGCCGTCAATAATAAAAAATAGTTTTATTTTATTATTATATGAAAATATATGTAGTTTTCTTAACAAACCAAAATAATGTTGTGTAAAACTGTCTTTTAATAGGAAAAAGACAGTATGATTGTTAAACATAGTGTGCAAACTGAAATATGAAATATAGACAGTTGTTCAAATTATGCACTTCATGACGTCTTGGAATTAAAATAATTGGTAAAACGTGGTGTTCAAACTTAGAACTATATAAAAGTACAGTAATATGTTTGTATTAACTCCATTTTACATTTATCTAAACATGAAAGAAGTGATGCTAAACATAGATTTTAAAATTATTAGAATAATCTTAAAATATGTAATGCAATATATTTATAATTAATTTGATCCTGTAAAGTCTATATTAAAATCTTACAAATTTTATTTCCTTTCTTTTGTTAAACATTTATTGTAAAACACTTGGTCACGACCGAGCCACATTTAAGTTTATAAATACAATTTAATGATCCATTTCATATTAAGTTGTATTTAATTCAAAACTATTTGAATTTTCGTAAATTAATTTTATGGATTCATATATTAAAAATATTCGATTTAGGATTTTTCCGAAATTAGTGAAAAATCAGGATGTATTCAGTTCATCCCAGAGTATAACCAGCTATCGTACCAATCTCTATTTCCAAAGATCACATTCGGGTAAGGGTTATTTTCCCTCAAAACTTTCAAATTTGCAGGAATTGACGCACAATTTGTATAGCCATTCGAAAAACTTCGGGTTCTTTTGTTTGCAACATGCTCGTTTCTCTCCATTTACTCTATTATACCTTAGACATCTTCCATAGAAGGCTGTGATTTATTTATCTATGTTTAGGAAACGGTTTTACTCTCTAGAAACCTCAGGCTAAGTTTAGAACAACACAATTTTAGACATTGTAATCAATTTAAATGGTGAAACAATGAAAAATGTTTAAATAAACTTTGTCTTTGAGACATAAATAATTACAATATAAATATAAAAATTTAAAAAACTCTAAATACTTCAAAAACGAATTGAGCATTATTTGGTTGAATTGAGAAAAATGCACCTGAGAAATAAATCTGTTCTAGCTAACGAGATCGAGATGATTTTGAGGTTTTTCTCGATTTATGAGATTTATCACACCTCTATATAATTCTTGTTGTTTCACCAATAAAATATATTAATATTAACAAATTCAATAAGCAAAACCAATTGTTCTCTATTACTAAAATAAAATTAGTTATAGAAAAAACATAATTATTACCTAATATGATTAAATACTTGAAAACATTTCATTTAATATACCATTCTTGGTGATACAAAACCAAGAAATTATAGCTGGTAAATAGTAATTCAGTGACAATTAATTGTTAAGTTAGCTAGTACTAAACAAACAAAACAAAGACATTAGTTCACTACACATACCTATGCTGATTCCTCAAGGTACTCTCACTAATAGAATAAAACATTTACGCGCAGAGAAATACTCTTATTGTAGTTTATTATATAGAGATGTCATGACATGTTCCAGTGGTTGGTATTTGGTTAAGTGTCTGTGTATTATCAAATTGAGTTCAAAGTTATTCAGAATGGGAGTAAGTTGTAAAACTTGACAATTAGTTTACAAGAAATTTGCTTTGGCAGTCTTTATATCATTCTCAGGACCATTTCATGAGCTTTAAACACTATTATCTGGCGAGTTACCATAAAATACAATTCCATATCATAAGATCAATTCAAAATATACTCTGCAAGTTTAGGATAAAATACAATTTCATATCATGGGATCGATTCAAAATATAGTCTTATACTACTGTCAGGCAAATGATGTTGATTCCTATCACCTTACCCAAGTAAATGAGTGATTTCCATAAAAATCTGTTAGCTGACCTACTACATTTGAATTAAAACTATACAGATTTCTGTTCAAATTAAAAACATATAAAAATAATTTAAATATTGTAAATTACATGCAAATTATGTACAATATGGATAAAAATAAATCGTAAATTGTATGATACATATAAAACTGATTGATGATATCAATAAAATTTGGTAGAGTAGATGGTAAATTTGTTATTTATATTTACGTGCATAAAAAAAGGAAAATATTTTATGAAAGTTATTTTTTATTTAAAACACTCTAACAACAATTTAGTGTACAAGCAATATCTAAATGTATAGTCCTGGCTACAGGTCAGTAAATTTTTGTTAATTACTAATAAAAATTATTTTTACTTACAAGGTGGAGAGTTTCCATTAATACTTGAGTTCCATGATGAATGAAGAACATCATTTGACGACGTACTAGGTCTATTAAAACTCATTTCTTTACTAGGATGAAGATATTGTTGGTGTAGGCTACCTGTTGCATGATAATCATCCAAACAAATTGGGGGCACTTGTTGGATGGTTTCAACTCGACATGCACTAGTTTCTGAAATTACTGTTCCTTGATCTAAATTAAAAATATGTTTATCAGTGTCACTATATGATTGTGTTTCATTTTGTACTATTTGTTTTGCTTTTGGCACAGTATCACTTAACGTTTGTAACAGATATTCACTAGATTCACTTTTACCTGAGAGTAACGTCCTGTTTGGGGACAGCATTGGAAACCTATCTGATTCACTGTCTAATGTCTTAACAAAAACATTACTATCACCGGTATTTGTTTGTTGTGGTTCACTGAATGAATTTTGTACATGAACACAAATTACTCTCTCTTGAGCTCCATTCACATTTCTAACATGTACAGATTTCTTTGCAGTAAGTAAACTTACATTCCCTAACCTTTTTACTGCTTGTGTACCCCCATTTTTTATCCTTCTTGGAGTTTTTGACTTATTCCTATTTTGTAAATATGGTAAACTATTAGGAGAGCTAAGTAACTTTGATACCACTGGTGAAGTAAGACTTGAGTTTGGATTTAAAAGAGATGTCAAGGAAGAAATATTTTTAGTTTGCACTGACTGATGATTGTTGTTAGGTGGACATCTGTTTAGTAATAACGATGGAGCATCAGTGTTACAATTTACTGAACTTGAGGGTGTGGTTTGAGAGTAACCATTATTCATCGTTGGAGATTTACTTGAATAATGGTTATTTGCTGATAATGTTAAAGAAGATTGATTGTGGTAACCATTAAGATCTGGAACACTAGATTGGGGCTGTCTGATATCTGCAGGAATGATACATTCAGTTTTTATATTTTCCTCCAGATTCATTTCATTGCTTTGTATATCTCTAGAACTTGATGGTACATAACCAATTTCACTTTCACCAGGCTCAATTTTAATTGCTTTATTCTGTAAATCTCCACCTGAAAGCTCAGCTTCTTTTTTCCGTTTTTTTTCCAATTTGACTTGCTCATATCTTGTTCTACTTCGCCTTTTCGTATCTTCTCTTTTCTGCATGAATTTAAGAAACTGTGCAAGAAAATCAGCTTGATTTGGTTCAGTTGGTTTTGATTTCTTTTCTTTATTTGGTGTATCTACCTTTTCCTTTTTAATAATATTCTTTTTAATCCTTTCTTCTTTTGTCAGTGGAATACTAAACTCTGGGTCTTCTTTATCATGAATAATTATATCACGTATATCACGCCTCTTTTTTTCTCTTTTTTCTTTTTTAAGCCTTTTACCTTTTCTCTCAAAATTTTTTTTCCGGCGCCCTCTTTCATTTACGTGGTAGCCATCATCATAGACAGTTGCTTCCTCAAGTTCTGTGAAAACAGAAATACAACAGTCATCATAGATGATTAACACATACAAACATTTATAAAATATTTCATTTCTACAAATATGAATGGAAAATGTCTCAAATACGACAATTATTTCCTTTTTGTAGTAACAGTCTCAAAGTGACAGTTCAGTGGTCATTATATAAACATAATTTTCAACAACTAAATGTCATTCAATCTCCTCAATCTAGGCACCATTGGAAAGGTGAGATTCTAATCTATGACTGGGTGTTTTAGGTTTTACAAAGTTTGTAATAGTGTTATCGACAATATGAAACAAAAACAACTAATGACTCAGACAGATGTTTTGTTTAACAATCCTTAGTTTGTGTGATTTCGTTTAAGTTAACCTGACTTTGATGTTTAAAAATATAATTTGCTCTGATTTACTGTGTAATACAGTAGTTAGGCACATGTTTTGTGAACATTTTTTATGAAGTATATTATTGGTATAATAGTTATTTACATGTGATTTCAATATTTTTATCCAGTTTATTATATATATAAAGAAATCTAGCTTATGTATGATGACGATACTATCAGATAATAAAGATATGTTGAAGACATGTTGAAAAATGCTGTTATGGATAAAACAGGTATCAATTATGGTAACTTGATATTTCAGAAGCTGATGATGTGCTCTACAAATTTTTAATCTAATAGTGATGATAATTGTGATCCTATTACTAAGGAGCTAGAGACATCAAACTATGATGTTTGTTTATACATCTGGTCCTACTCCTTCTGATGTTTACCTGGATCTTCTTCAACAAGAACCAACTGCTGTGCTGAAGCTATATTAGACAACAAATTGGAAGTGGATAAAAATGTATCCGCTGGAGAACGAAATGAACACGACTAAATAATTTAGTAAGACAAACTGGAATAAAATCCTGCCAATATTGTGTCATACCTAATGAATTTAAAAATTTACTTCCAACAAATATAATGTGAAATTTCTTTGAAACAAATCCATACACAAATGCATTGTTTCACCAGAATGCATCCTTCTTCTAGACTGATGAGCTGCAAGAATGTCATTAAAACACTTTGCCATTGTAATAATTATGTACTTGACTATAAATAAAAATGTGGCACATTATTAGAACTCAGAACAATGCACACCAATCTTTTATTTGATATCTGCAGATTCCTAACTGTTATGTTACTTGGCATTGGTGTACACCTATCTCAATGGAACTGAAGATGACTTTCCATTGGGATACCACACCAAAAAACAAAATTACAAAGAAAAATTACCAACAGGATTAAAAACTACACTAGAGTCTAATAATTTTGTGTTTGTGGAGTACCATAGCACTAGAGACAAAAAAACAAAAAAAAAACATAAATTAATAATAAACAGATAACACTTTGTAGAATTCCAGATAACAATAATGACTGTACACCATTGTGGGTCCAGAAGGAGTTACTTTATGATGTAGCATGATGCTGGAAATAAATCAATGATGATGGCTTCAGAACACTTAATGAAGTTGTTGTTAAGTTTAAAGCCCGAAAATGAAATGCAAGACATACTAATGAATCAGATGTTGCCGTGAATAAATGCTGTATAAATAACCTTCTTTATATATGATGTGATCCTTCAGCCAATATTATATTTGATTTTTATTTTCATATTTTTATGTCAATGTATAAAACTCTTTAAATTTGTGTTCGAGTGGACTTATTTTAATATTTGTTCATAATATAGTAAAACTTAAATCTTGTTAGCTGTTACAGTAAAAACTCTCTAATCCGGATTAATGTGGCACCGCCCGATCCGGATATCGAAAAATCCGGATCTCGGGGTGGCTATTTTTATATAGTTAAAGTGGTTTTAAACGTAGCAAATTTACGTTTTTAGCGCTAAAGCACGTTGCGCTTACGATAAATTGTAGCTGTACCACAGTATTCTAAAAATTAACTATGGTTTTTCAAATTACTGTAATATATAGACGCTACGTTTTAACTGTACTATTATGTAATTTGCCGTAGATGCCGGTACGGTAACTGGTAACAAGAGTACCAAAAACAACGAAAGACAGGTTAATTAAATAAATATTACAATAGCTATGTTTAAAATTCTATTTATTTTAAGCTGAATGAGGTTCAGCATAAAGTACACAAACAACAATTAATTAGGTCTACAGTATTAACTAAAAATATCAAACGAAAAATGAAGATTGAAAACAAGTCTTAAGACAAAGCGAAAGGACGGCCGAAGTTACGCTACACGCAAACACAATAGAACTGACTCCACGACAAACAATGCACCTGCCGCCTAGCCTTGTTTAGGCACACCCCTACCGCTTTCTTCGACTTTCTTAGAATCAGAACTACTGCCCAGTGCCCAGCTCAAAAACATCGTTCACTACTATTCGGCCCGAAAATATTATTTTTGTATAGAAAACTGTATTTTTATTATTTTTTATACGATGGCATATGACGGCCGGATATCGTAGAAACAAGGGTACATAAGTAATACCATAAAAGTTAGTAAGATGTTAAATAATCAATGTAAATCTCTTAACTTAAAACTCTCTAATTGGTAACCTGCTCAAATGAGCAGATAAACTCCCGGTAAATCAATTTTTGTTTTAATTCAACATTTACCCTAGTAAAAATCATCTGATCGCAATACTTTTTATATGGTTTTAAAGCTAATGTTCCATAGATTCATTATCATACATCCAAAAGTTCATAAAACGTTAACAATTATATTTAATAAATTGATAAACTTTGTGTATTTCACAGGAAAGAGTTTCACAAAGACAAATATGTCATCCATTCGTCTAATTTTCACAAGTCCCGTATATATGTTTATAACTTTAGAGTAATACTATTTTAGTATTTTTCTTCTTATTTCTATCTGTGCTTTCCAAATTATTCTAACTGTTATAGTTTTTGATCTATAAAAATAAAACCAAACCAAGAATTTAACTTTTGAACAATATACATTTGAAATCCTTATCTTTCAAGCTTTTATATTCATTCCACAAATAGTGCCAAAAACAAAATGAGAAATATAAAAATTCTATAAAGTTGCTTTGTTTTCCCGATAGGGAGAAGCACACTACAGCAAGTCATAATAAGACAAAAAATGAACTTATATATATATATATATATATATATATATATATATATATATATATATTTGGAAATGTTAATACTCGGCCTAGTAACATGAATTGACAATATCTTATAAATTTTTTCATCGTCTTTCGAACTACGTATTCGAAATTATAATAGCTTTTATAGTTTTTGGCATATATACATTCTACTACGTCGTGACCAAAACTAACCAGACTAAGTTTGTGATAATCTTTCTTTAGCGAATAAGGTAGATAGTTTCGTATTTTGAACAGCTGTTTTATACCGTAGAAAAGATGACATTCATTTCTAATCCTACAAAACAATACGTTATAGGCCTATTTTTAGACAAGTTTCTGAACTGGAAATCTAGTTGTGTTGGCAAACTTTTGTGTCTGGGTGTCAAATGGCAAATACCATAGTAAGCATGGATGTTTAGTAGTCTTTCAAGCGTGGCTAGATTTATTTCTGTCATTGTGAACTTATTTGTTATGTAGAGTGATTTGTTTATTATAATTTGTTTATACAAGTTAATATGTTTGTGTTTGTTTCTAGAGTTTATTACTTTCAGTTAAAATTAAGTTTTTCAATGATTTTGTTTCAGGTCTACCAAGTGCAAAGTTCTAGGTTATTGTCAAATTGGCCCATATTTTCTTCAGAAATTTGCTCTCTGTCTAATAAAAGTTGTATAAATTGATTTTCTTTTTACCAAATTATATCCACAACTATATTACTAAACTTTTGTATGTCTTGAAAATTTTTGCTTTGGTTATTGGACGGTTTTTTGATTCCTGACATAATAACTTCAAAATTAATACATTTAAAATTTTTTTGCATTATATACATAAAATCTATGTACCTTTCTAAGTAAAATGATAATAAGAAATTGTGTTTTGAATAATATCATTATTTTTGGTGAATTTTTGAAAATAGGCTTAACGTTTTAGCAATTTTCGACGTTTTACGTAAAAATATATTTTTACTAATGAAAATTTTATAAATTGATTTTTATATTCACCAAAATTTATACACAATTATAATACAAAACTTCCGTATACCATGAAAAAAATTCAAAACATTTATTTTATGGTATATTCAGAGTTTTCTGTGGAATATTCCCTTGATTTTTTGTACATTTTTTTATTCCTGACATACTTACTCCAAAACCGTAACATCTAACATTTTTTCTTTACACAGCTAAATTCTATGCACCTTTCTGAATAAAAATTATGTCTTATAAGTAGGATTTTGAATAAAATTACTATTTATTATGATTTTATATTTAAAAAAAGATTTAAAATGGCCAGAATTTACTACTGGCGATTGGAGGGTTTTAAAGGTATCCCCCCCCCTCCAATTAGCAAAACATCATCTTAATAGACCCATTTTACATTCGCCTTTAAGCTCAAAATTTCTAACAACCCCCAATTAGCAAAACATCATCTTAATGGACCAATTGTACATTCAACTTTAAGCTAAAAACTTCTAACATCCATTAAAAATACATTGATAGTACGAATTGGTGATAAAAAGATACATTTTTCTATTAACAGTGATCCAATTGTACACTTTGACCAGAGCTACTAAACATTTCTAAGTAAATGTTTTATTCTTCAATTAATAATTGCATGACCCTTAGCTTATTTTCTATTTCAGGATCAAGTTTTGGAAACTAAACAATTTTAACAATTCCTATTAGTACAATATTTCTTAACCCTTTGGTTGGTGAGTTTCCGAAGGTGTATGAAGGACTATAAAAGTGAGTTTTTTTTTCACACAAATTTTAATTTTTTTTGTTGCATTTGGTTAATTATTTAAAAAAAGTGAATAATAAATACATTAATTCGTATTTTATATTTATTAACAAAAAAACAACAAAATTCAAAAAAAAAATTTTTAATTTAAAAAAAATTTTAAATTTAATTTTATATTATTGTAGAAACATTGAAACATAAAAAGAAACAAATATAGGTAATCTCCTACATTAACATTTTATACTAATTAACATAAAAATATAAAAAATGATTAAAAAATTTTAAATTTAATATTATAATATTGTAGGCCCTAAACCTTATTTGAAACATAAAAACCAACAGACATAGGTAATCTAACTTTAAAAGTTGGTCTTCGTATGGTAGGTACGGAAGCACTCAGGGACACATAGCGGCACGTCACACTCCCGGCACATCCAGGTGGTTTCCTTTCGTCGCTGCGCTCCAGCTGAAGTCCACCTGCACACATGGCAGGCCCGACGAGGTTTCACTTTCTTGTCTGTTGCTGGGATGAAGTCCGGGAAATGTTGTGCTGTTAGTCGCAAAGGTGCTGGATCCTTGGACCGACGACCTCCTGCCGAGCTGGCTCTTGCTGGAGTGAATTCTTCTAGAAGCTGACGAATCAAGTTGAGGCGAAATTCCCCTAGTCTGATGCTTTGTCCTGTTTTCAGTTTGAATAATATAAATGAATTCAGGACAGTAATATCCAGGAAGTGGAAAAACAGCTTCTTGTACCACTTGCTGGATTTACGTGCGCTATCGTTGAACGATATTTGCATATCGCTCTTGTCAACAAACCCCATATTTTTGTTGTAATCCACAACACTTTCGGGCTTCAAAACATTATTTCCTGTCCGGTGGTCTCTTTTGCCACTATCAACTAAACGTGGTTGGTGGACAGTGGACAACATCAAAAGATCTCTTTTGTCGACCCATTTTTCTGCTGTGAGGCATGGTGTTTCTTTGGACATATACTCTCCAGTTTTCATTTTTGGAGGAAATTTTGGCATTTGTTTCCTGTCTCCTCTAGCAGTGCCTACAGCGCCAGTTTTATTGTCATAAAGATACTGGAAGAGATATGGGCTGGTATACCAGTTATCCATATACAATGTGTGGCCAACACCCAAATACGGCTCCATCAAAGTGCCAACTACGGAGCCAGATGCGCCCAGGTTCTCAAACACTTCAATATTTGTATCTTTCCCAGTATATACAATGAAGTCTAGCACAAACCCAGTCTTACAGTCACACATAACAAAACATTTTATGCCAAACCTGTGTCTCTTTTTTGGTAAATACTGCTTGAAAGAAAGTCTCCCCTTCCATTGAACAACACTCTCATCAATGCATATTTTCTCAAAAGGTATAAATACATCGGTAAACTTTTTTTTCAGTGTGCTTATTATAACTATTATTTTGTGTAGCCTATCTCCGGGTATTTGGTTTTCATTATTGGAAAAGTGGAGGAATCTTAGAATTAACATAAAACAATCAAGGGAAAAAATCTCTAAAGATTGGGGTGGATAGCAGTGGATCAGTGCTCCAATAATCTGCAAGTTTTTTATGTGGCTCATAAGCAAAACTGTAGCTAAAAATGTATATATTTCGCTGATAGTTGTGTTGTACCATTTATGTACTTTTGAGCTGGGCCCTGGGTTGATTTTTGATTTTACTTGGTCACAATAACGGTTTGTCTCACCAGATATGTGATCTACTAGTTGACTGTCAAATAAAAGCCTAAAGCATTCACTCTCTGAACAATTGTTTCCTAAATCAACATTTTTACAATTTATCCCTGAATTAGAATCATCAAAATGAAAATTATCTGATTGAAATCTCCTTTTGACTTTCCACTCAAACAGGTTTTGGGGCCCATACTCATCGCTAACATCAGGTTCAGGACTAGTCAACTGAACGTTGAGCCGTCTACGCTTGGGAACTGGTTGATTAGTTTGAGATATTGTGGCAGAGGGTAAAAGAGGCCTGGGTGGAGTTGTGACGGATGGTAAAATAGGCCTTGGTGGAGCTGTAGCAGAGAATAGCTTAGGCCTAGTTGGATCAGACGTAAATAATGTAGGCTTAGTTGTAATCATTGTAGGCCTAGTTGGAACTGGAGTAAATAGTGTAGGCTTAGGGGTAATTAGTGTAGGCCTAGGGCTATGTGCAGATGAACTTGGCCCAGGTATGTCATATTGAGCTAAATTAGGCCTGGTTATAGTCAAACTTGTATTAGGCTGTAATAAAGAAGACTTACTGGTTTCTGGAAGCCCAATATTTGCCTCAAAACTATCATCCACCCATCCAAAATCTTCACCTTCATCACTAAGATCACTGTCACTCTCCTCACATTCACTTTTATTATTCATATATATTTCCAATGTTTCCTTCGAAAATTCTTTAGAACCCATTTTATACTTATTTACAACACATCAATACAAAACACACATTCACGAACAAAGCACATAAAAAGTTAAAAACAATAAATAAACTGCTGCTGACTGCCAGCAATAACATAAGAACAAAACTTCACTCAATAACAAACACACAAAAACAATCGGCAAAACAGTTGCTAAGCAAGCAGCTTCTAGAAATGTTGCGATGCATTCTAACGAGTAAAGTTAAAACTAATAGTTCCCAACTGTTCCCGATAGAGTGCAGAGCAATCCTGCTTTAAAAATAATAACTCTCGCAGCGTTATCGTGATTACTGTTCACTGCCGAAGTTGCTCCCGCATATGTGTCGGGATTACCGCTACGGGCCCGGCCGCCCGCTCACGCATACGGTGCGGCCATACTTGCCAATGGGTTAATGACTTAATGATATTGGTTCAAATATCTAATTCCAACTCAATAAAAAAATAATACATTTTTCTGTCATAAAAATTATTGATTCTATCAACTTAAAGTCATATAAGGCCATCTATTAACACAATTCTCAATTATTTACCTTATTAAACGAATAATGGCACGACATAATGGTATAACTTATATATAAATTAAACTTAACTAAAAATATATTAGAAACCAAAATTCACATTAACATTTTAAACATAAAGTAAAACCAATAATTATTTAAGAAATAAATCATATTCAAAAGACAAGGTTATATTATTTTAAATTTAATTATTCATTCTAAATTTCAATAGGCATTATTATAGCAGAGGGGTTTAAGGTGTGTGTTTCTCATGTTAAACTTTTGATTAAAGGTTTGAGCCCTGAATTAACTTAGTAAGGGCTAGAACCATGAAAGCTACAAAACAATAACAACATCAAAAACTAAATTTAAGTAAACACACTTATTTATTATTTGTACATAAATATAATTAAATTTCTAAAATTATTAGTAGACTAAGTCTAATATGTACATTAGATTTAAAACAAAGCTGTGATTTATTAAGCAATATTTGTTGTATGGTGAAATATAATTTGTAAATCCCAAATTAATTAAAAGGCAGGAAGTAAATCAAAGCAAGCTGGGAAGTTTTAAATAGAGAAGCTAAGATGAGATGACCAAGTTATATTTGAAGAAGAACTTAAAAGTGAAATAAAAGGAGTTTTAAATCGATCCAACTGGAATGTTCATTATAAAGCTATAAGGTAAAAACTTATTTCCAAACAAGACAGGATTGTAATTCAATAATTATTACTGATAGAAATTTTAAAATTAAGAAAATTAGTGTCACATATTAACACAGAGTACACATAATCATAGTAATAGTAATTTTATTAATATTTGTTAAAAGTTTAGACTGATTGTCATTACAAAACTCAACTCAGTTAACAATGCCTAATGTTGTAAATTAACCTTTATAGTTTTAAAGTAATTTCATTTGAATAACACTTATAAAAAATTATAACAGACAATATGATATCTCCATGTTTCTATTAATGATCATCCTATTAAACCCAGTTCTTTGGAGATGGACTTCGCATTAGTAAATCCACAATGATGGTGTGATATGAGTAGTTATTAGTTTATAGTGTTTTATTCTCAAAATACAGGATAATTCTTATACCTCAAGATTCTAAATAAAAAATGAACCTCAATATAGAAATTAAAATTTTATATTATATAACACAATATTTATTTTATACATTAGAAATGACAGTTTTTAAGATACCTTTATAAAAGATGCTGAAATTTCCCTCTATTTTGTAACAGTTGCAAATCTACTTGAAGACGCTTGTTTGCAAATATGCGATTCTGTACATTGGATGCCCCTTATGCATGGGTTATGTTGTTTTATAAATATTTCAGCTTACTAAGGATTATTGTGGTATACCAAGTCTATAAGATAGCCCCATAGAAAAAATCTGAAGACAGATCCGGCGTCCATGACGGCCACAGATTTTTCAAGATTAATCGATCGCCAAAGAAGTCACGAAGCAGCATCATTGCTTCATTAGACATATGACGGATCCCACCATCTTGTTGAAATCAACAATAATATACTTGAACTCGAAGCATAGCTAAAAGCGTTCTATAAACAATGAAATTAACCATGTTGTCGAAGAAAATCAGTCCAATTCTCTTTGTAGATAGGGTATAATAAACTGAAATTTTTGCTGTGTGAAGTGGAACCTCGTGCAAGGCATGAGGCGTAATGGCTGCCCAAATGTATCCATTTAAATAAAATCAGGCCTCATTGCTAAAAAAAAGTATTGTTAAGTTGATTATTCTAATCGTTACGGATGAATCTCTTAAACCAATCACAATAGTATATGTACTTTTCTCCATCTAAAGGATGTAATTCTTGGACTATCTGAACTCAATATGTCCGCAGCTTCAGACGTTTAGTGGCTCTTTAACAGGTTGAATAAGATGGTTCCATATGTTGAGATAACCACTGAAGTGATTTACCGGGAGAATGCAGAAGAGTCTGTTGAACACACTATGTAAACTCTGATGAACTGACTGAATGATGGCAGTTTCTAGGCCTATCATTAACAATTCGTGTGTCATGAAAACATTGTACAAGATCATACACTGTTGATTTCTCTGGAATAGGAGCACCAAGGAATTTTTATATGTACAACTTAATATAACGATTGTAAGATTTTACAGCGAAGAAAATATCCAACAATATGACATCTGAATCTCCATGAAACTCATGGGAGACTAACAAACTATCACAGCGCATAGCAATGGGAGGAGGTAATGACGTCATCACAAAGACTTGTTTACTAAGGTTACTCAAACACATTACAACCAACAAAAGTCACCAATCTTAGTTAGTTTTGTAGTTAACGTAAAAAAGAATTAGATATAACATTCCAGTGATATAAGAATCACACTGTATTAACACTCACACCCGTGACATAATAAGGAGTATGAGAGTTCGTAAAACTCTTTAGTCCTAAGTGTAATACTTGTAGAAGTAGTTTACTTTTGGTATTACCCATGTGGCAGTTTTTAATATGGTAAGTCAAAATGACACTTATTATCTTTAAGTGAAATTGACTTTGAATTGAATATTGATGTAAATAATATAATTTATAATGAGAGTTCAGGGATGATTAATGTGTTTAGTGATGTAGAATGAAAATAAATATGAAAACAGTTTAGTATGTAGTAGGTGTGAGATTAACCTTGAATCACTAGCTCATTCTGTCGTTCGGAGTGTAACAATACCAAAGTTATAAGATCCACAAAAATCTCAAATTAAACATATTCATTATCGCTGACCAAAAAAATAACCTAAAATACATCAAAATCTATACCACAGTAGATAAAATATCATTCATATTTTGTATCTCCATATAATATAATAAGTATAACATGAACAATGATAGAATTATTCATACTATATGTAATGAGTTAAAAAAAGAGAAAGAAGAACTATCGCTTGGGAATAAAAAGAAGTTTCTATTGTGAAGGAGAAAAAAGTATTTTTTGGGACATTCTATTCAAAGCATCCAAAATAGGAAGCATTTTTTTTTTTTAGAAGAAAATTCTGTGGTAAGTGATCAAAAAACATCGAAATAACTAAAATATAATATTTGAGCTTATAAACAGTGGTGAGTAGAATATATAACTATGTTTATCCCTTCAGGAATTCAACCTTGTAAATTTACCTGTCAGACCCAATTAATCCAGATTATACGAGACGTATTCGGAAAGTAAGTGCAATTCATTTCATTCTATCGCCACCGCAGCGTTGCAGTCAGTGTTCCGCATATTTGCGCTAGTCTTCCTTGTTTACTGGCTTTCAACTGACACCATTTTGGTTGCCCTCCATTGTGTTTTCAGTTTACTGTGTACAGTTAATAAGTTTAAGGCAATTACTGATCCCACCGACTGTGAAATTCATGCTGTAATTTGATTTTTGAACGCAAAGAATATGAAACCGGCTGAAATTTATCGTCAAGTTAAAGATGTTTACAGTGAAGACGTGATGAGTGATAGAATGGTGAGAAAGTGGATTAGAATGTTTATTGAATTTCGAACATGATGAGGCTCGGAGTGGTTGGCCTTCTGTAGTCAACGATGATTTGGTAAGGCAATTTTGGGAAAAAATCCATGAGAACAGACATGGCAAAGCTTTCCGACGAATTTCTGCAAATTTCACTAACTGATTTGTATGAAATTGTTACAGACCGCTTAAGTTATCACAAGCTATTTTCCCAATGGGTTCTAAAAATGGTCACTGACGTTCCCAAAACCAAGCGACTTGGCAGTGATTTGACATTTCTCACATGGAACAGTGAAGAGGTTGAGGACTTTTTTTAACCAAATTGTGACAGGTGATGATACTTGGGTTTGTCATGTCACACCAGAATCCAAACAACATTCAATGGAGTGGAGACACTCAATCTCTATAAATCATGTGTTCTGGAATAAGACAGGTGTGGACCCAAGAGTGTTGTAAAAATACCCAAAACAAGAAAGTTATGGACTATGAACTTCTGAACCCCGAGATTAAGAGTAGGCTACTCATTATATACATTTTGTAATTGAATAATTCTATAATAACAACGTGAAATCTACGATAATTGTCATAAAAATCTAAGATAATTTAAAAAACAAAACCAAATAACATGTTATTAATCCATTATATTACTTCCATTATATTATTATACTTCCATAATATATTATATGCGACTTGGATACAAATATTCAAGAATTTTACAAATGATTTCATATTTTACAGAAATATTGTAATTCAATTAAAAATTGTAGACCTTATTTCAGATGGATTAATAGAACATTTTTCACTAGAAATTAGGATATTTTGAATAGACAGTATATAAATTTTCATATTAAAGAAACCAAAAAGGACAAAAAAAATTATACATGGAACTAAAGAGGAAACTGATGGAAGAATAATTTCACAAGTGCTGAAACCAATGAGAAGTGATTTAAAATAAAAAAACTCAACAGTGTGTAGGTGTTGTATCCAATTACAGTACAACCTCGTTTATCCGGACTAATTGGGACCGGAAGTGATCCGGTTAATCAAAAATCTGGATAATCCGGAATTATAAAAAGATAAATAAAACAAAATATAAAATGATAACTTACCATTTATAATTTCCTTTTGGTCATGAAAAAACACAATATTTACACAGTCATTCAATTTACACAATACTTTAAATCATGAAAAATTTTTATTTACACACCTGAAATATTTACACATGCTTTTAATTTACACAGGGTTTGTATTTACAAAAAGGTCATTTATCTTCTTCTGTTTTAATTTGGTGTGACGTTTCAATGCGGCACGATCACGTAAACATTTCACCATCATTAGCTCAGCTGGCGTTGTATCCTGCTGTTGCTCCAAATACGCCATGATGTTGTCCAGCTGTCGTCGCGTCCGCGTGCGTCATCTCCGGCCGTGCGCTGTCTCCCTCTTCCTCGCTCTCGCTGTCGTCTGCTCCCTGCGTAGATGTACACGCTACAATTATCTCTTCATCTGTCATGACTCCATAACCTCCTTCGTTGTTGTCTGTTAACCAATCATTGACGTCGTTGATATCAACATCGGAACAACCGTCAATTCTTGCAAACATGCCTAACAATTGCTCTGTAGTGACAGTTTCATTTGATTCACTTATTTGTGGAGTGGTAGGGTTCATTTCTTCAATTATATTGCATATGTTTGGCCACAATTTTTTCCAAGACTTTTGTAGAGCACTTTTTGGAACATGATCCCAAGCGTCTGCAATCATGTAAATCACGTCTTTGACATTTACAGATTTTAACAAATATATCACGCTTTGTTCGCCTTCTTCTTCAATTAATTTGCTTAAAAGTTCCCAGCGATAAACACGCTTGATACTTTCCAACACACCTTGATCCATAGGTTGCAAAATTGGAGTCACATTTGGGGGGAGAAATTTAACTTTAATATCCCCACTGATGAGATCTTCTTCTGCAGGATGAGATGGCGCATTGTCAAGAAACAAAATCGCTTTTTCTGGCAGTTTTTTTTCTTTGAGAAATTTTTTCACATCTGGGACGAAATTTTCAAAGAACCACTTTTTAAAAATAAAGCTGTCCATCCACGCACTTTTTTGATTTAGTTATACCACAGGCAAGGATGCGCGATTTACATTTTTAAGTGCTCGAGGATTTTTTGCCATGCCAATTATCACTAGGCGAATTTTGAGGTTTTCAGAAGCATTGCTACAAGCCATAGCAGTTAGGCGATCCTTACTCTTTTTGTAGCCCCTGGCTGCCTCATCAGTTTTACAAGCTAAGGTTTTGCTCGGTAAAATACTGTAAAACAGTCCTGTTTCGTTGCATTGTAAATCTGGTCAGGAGAAAGTTTTTCAGACGAAATAATTCGTTGAAAAGTTTCCTTAAACTTTTCACTTGCCGCTTGATCACTAGACAGGCTTTCACCAGTCACAGATAATTGTCTTATGCCATGCCGATTTTTGAACCGCTCTATCCATCCCTGTCTAGCTGTAAAATTTAGATCAGGATTTGGTAATTTTTTGTTTAGGCTTGCCGCTTTTTCAGCCAAAATCGGTCCAGAAATCGGAACACCATGTTCTCGCTGAGCACTAAACCACATAAATAATGCCTCGTCCAACGATTCATTTTTTGCATATTTTATAGTTCCTCTACCCTCTAAACTGTGTTTAGCGATCATTTTGAAGCAAAAGTCTTCTATATTTTTATGATTTTTTTACAATCTGACACAGTTGATGTCCCTACGCCAAGTTCTGCAGCAAGTTTATTTAAAGATTCGCCCCTGTCTATACTATTCAATGCATCTAACTTTTGGGCCATTGTAAGCACATTACGTTTTCGTTTCGTCGCCATTTCCACGCACAAATGCTAACACACGAATATAATACTATTAACCATATCCGATCAAAAATGTAAAGAAACTAAACACTGCACAGCATGATATGGTAATGGTGTATTCCGGTCACTAGCACGTGACAGATTACCCGCCCGCGTAGACAATGTCACTGGTCACTGTCGCGCCGCGTCGGTGTAGGGGATGGTGGCCCAAAGGTCATTGCTCCTCCACTTTCTCTTCCCAGCGAATCAACAACCCGCCCTACTACCTCAAAGCGACACTGTAGTGATCAGGAAATCACGTTTTTATCAACATTAATGTAATAGCAGATATTTCTTGTTGAAACTCCATATTCTAGGATTTTGCTTTATTTTATCCTTGATTAAATGTTTTATTTTTTGTTCCGGATCGATCCGGATAATCCAGACATCCGGTTGAACGAGGTCCGGATAAACGAGGTAGTACTGTACCAATAAATTGTTTTTTAAACCATAATTTCGTTATCTTTTGACCTACAACAAAAAAAAACCCATAATATTTGTCGTTAAAAGAGCAATTTTTTTCACTTATAATTTTAAAAAACCTAAAATGTTTTAAAATATTCGACATCAAATTATTTAAACAGCAGCCATTTTAAACACGTGCAAATTAAAGTTAGTTTTGGTGTAATGGTAAAAGGTTATATAAAAAAATGTTTATACCAAATCTGGATTCAATACCTCAACCATTTCCATAGTTATAGATTTAGTACCGGTAATCAAAAACCTAAACAGATAAAAAACTAAGTTTTTGGACATACATTTATTAGATTTTTTCTCTCTCTTTATTTTAAAGTAAGGAATCTGCTTCCGAAGTTTGTCAGTGCTTTACAGATACATTTACTTCATTATTTTTTTATTTGATTGGATTTCTTAAAAGTGACCTAAGCAACACGCTAAAGTAAAAAGGCTTGAATAATAGGCTTTGTTGTCTGATGAACATGTTAAATCAGGTATGATTGAAACAATGAACCAATTAAAAACACCAACATAAAACTTCTGTGGAGCATCAGGAGTAATTAAAATGTGCAGAGTCGTGAGTTATTCAGAAGAGGAAAGAGTTTTGTGGTGAAGAGGGATGAAAATGAATAGTAATATCAAAGTGATTTTATATATATATATATATATATATATATATATATTATTTATGGATATTGGATTTTGGATGTTCTAGACAATAGGTAAACTATTGGTTCAACAAGACAAAGGTTGTAACAGTTTTAGGTATTAGTGGTCCCAAAGGTTTAGATATTGTTAAAATTATTTATGTGAATATTAATTTAAATTATATATTTGTACAACAGAAGTATTAAATTAAGTACTATCTCTAGTTGAGGTAAATTTTGTAGTTAACATAATGGAAACATCAGTCTTGACAGTATTTATTGTAAACATGAATTCAAATGACCATTATATTCTTGTTATGGGAGGTCTTAAATCTATAGCTGAAACTCGACCCAATTTCCGGTCGAGTGTTGACGCATGGTTTAGTCTAACGACCGGAAAAAACGTATTTTGCAATTCAACATTTCGCCCACTTAGAATCGTCCTATCGCAATAAATAAAATACCACAAAACGTTATAAATAATATTTAAAAAATTGGTAATGTTTGCATATTTTTATGCGTAAAATCAAAGATTTGAACTGTGCGGTTGTAAGTAAAAATGACGCCATTTTTTCTCATATGTTCACAAATCTATTTTTCTGTCAAACAGGTCGACCAAAACACTGTTCTGTAGATCACATCTTTCTCTTTCTATCTGTGGTTTACAAATTGTTCTATGTGTCATAGATCGCGAGATATTTCTGTCTAACCAAAGAAGTACTAAACAGAACGAATTTCACTTAGTATTCGGTGCAGTTTACTAAATAAGATAATCGATATTTTGTAACCGATCTTTACAGTATGTTGTAGAGAAGATTTCATTCTACAAGTTGGTATTAATTGATATATTCTAGAGTTAGTTTGAGTTTCTTGTTTTTTACTCGGAAGATAGCCATATTTGTGAATAAATTTACATGGAAAGGCGTGGCGCTTATTGACTTGTGATTATATTTCTGTTATTCTGAAGGTTTGTTTTATTTATTTATTATAAATTGTGTATACAAGTTACAATATATGTGTTTTTATTTCTAAAGTTTATTTTTTTCAGTGAAGTTCTAGTTTATGAAGGATTTATATTTGGCCTAACCTAGATAAGTTATAACCTAGGCCTTAAAGCAAATTTTCTTATATAAACTGTTTTATTTGAATATACAAGAGTATATGTATGTTATTCTTTGTAGAGTTTATTGTTCTAGTGTGATCTAGTGATTTTGTTTTAGGCCTAGCTTTAGATAGTTACAAGTTAGGCCTAGATTGTCGAGGTTACAAACCTAACCTAACTTTGTCGATTTCCAATTTTGATGGGAAAAAATTATTTCTATTTTGAAAATTTTAGAATTTGATTTTTTTTTTTTACCAATTGTTATTCAAATTTATACTAGAAAACGTTTGTAATACTTGAAAAAAATGTAAAAATTTTTTCTATACGCAATTGGACTTTAAAGTGAAATTTAGCCTTCGATTTTTGTGTGTTTTTTTGTTCGTTGCCATACTGACTCCAAAATTATTTTTCAAACTTTTTTTTCATTACACTACTAAATTCTATGCACCTTTCTGAATATAATGATATATAGAAGTTGTGTATAAAATAAATATTAGTATTTTTGGTGAATTTTTGAAAATAAGTCTAACAAAATCACTTTCTTCGTAATTTTTTTTTTTTGAAAATGTAACAAATTTATTTATTTATTTTCTAAATATATTCACAAATATTACACAAAACTTTTGTATATCTTGGAAAAAGGTGATAAGCTATTGATTTAGGATGATACAGGTTTTTCTGAAAAATGTTAACTTCATTTTTTGACATCTAACATACTTACTCCAAAACCATTAAAAAAATATATATATTACATAGATGAATTATATGCATCTTTCTGAGAAAAATTATGTCTTATAAGTTAGGTTTTGTATAAAAATAATATTTTTTATGAATTTTTTAAGAAAACAAAACCTTTAAACATACGCCGGTTCCAGGGTTAAAACACGAAGAAAAAAGAAGGTGAATAAACCTGCCCTGCATCAAGCTGCCACAATCAAAACTCTTTTAAATGAGTGGCATTAATTGATTCACTCCTTCATAGAAGAAAGGAAATAAAATTTAAACTCATTAAAGATGCAAATCTTTTGAAGAAACTGTATATAATATTAAGAGATTAATCAATGTATAGAAACTTCACAACAGATATAACCAAATGTCAAAAAAGTTTTGTTTACTTAATCTTCAAATAGAAATTTGCATGTCAACAAAAAAGTATCAATAACATCAATTTATATGTGCAACCATGAAAGTAAAAAAAGGACAGAAATGTACAAGTCCAGGCAATAATAAAAAATACTTTAGGCAGAACCTGCAAACCATCCCAATACAAAATTGAAAACAAAATAATAATAATAAAATGAACACTCCAATATTTAAAAAGAAGTTGTTGATTGGAACAACGGTTTCAAATGATAAGCATAGATAGATGTCAGAAAGACTCACCACTCTGACGGTCACCTTCCCCGAATGGTGGATTCAATTCCTGGCCAATCAATGTGCCTGCCGTCACAATATTACTGATTATTAAGTTTCTTAATTTTTAATATTAGTAAAAAAATAAATCAATAAGCCTTTAAAAAAAATAATTGTTAGCTCAAAGTATAAAATAAATACCCAAGAACATAAAAAAACACCATTTAAATATAAAAACCAATAACACAATACACTGAAAAAAAGAGAGAGACTAAATTGGGAATAAATTAAAACTGAATAGTTTTTAAATCGTTTTAAAAATGAGAGATGTTGGATCCCAATTTTCTACAATTTGAAGCCAATATTTTTAACCGGATTTTTTAATTAATATAATCAGAATCTTGATATATTTAGAAGAAAATCAATATTTAATAGTACTAGCCTTCCAGGCTAGGTTACTATACAATACTCTGGTCTAGACATCCACGAAAAAACACCAATAATGTAATTACAGAATCCACATCACAAATGCATAATTCAAACCATAAAACATCCTAGTACTTGTCTACAATGGATAACATATATAATATTTTATATAAGAACAAAATAAGTTGTATAATGACTAGGATTAAAGTTGTTGATAGTTGAAAATCTAAGATCATATTGTTATTTATATTAGGTAAGTATGAACAATTTATGGGTTAATTTGTTTTAAAAAGGACCTACTAATTAATTTAATAAATTTTGTTTTAAATTTGAAAAAAATTAGGCTTAAAAAAATTGAGCTCTCAAATTTTATAAGAAAGTCTTTGTAGACCTATTACAAAGTGAATTCATGCTCTTTTAAAAGGTAGTTATAATCCATAGATGGCAAAAAGATAATTTGCATCAGTATTTTATATAATTTAACAGCATTGTTGAGTGCATCGGATAATTAATTATTTAGCAGGCAGAGCTGGTTTCTATTGTCTCGGGTCGTGCTATGTTGTCGCGTTAGTCTTCGCTACTTGGTCGGATCAAAACAAAACATACTTTTAAGGTTACATACAGATTGGACATTAATATGAAATTAACCAAATGATTATATCATAATTTTTCCTGTTTAATTCTACATTGATTGATGTCAAAGTCAATTTTTATT